>CM067313.1:11898438-12239170 GCA_034231615.1 Meghimatium bilineatum
AGTTTGAGAACGAATTCTTGAACAAGAATAGTCTAAAATTCCGATCATCTACTTCCCCTACAATAAAGGTGAGCATAGTATGATTTCCCAGTAGTCATTAAGGGCAGATGACATGAATTGACAAAGAATACAAAAGAAAATTATCATACTATGTCAATATTAAACTGAATGTCTATTTTTCTTCTTCTTCAGCATTCATTCTCAAATTTCCGCTGGATCTCTCTTGTAGCAGGACCATGGTTCTCCTAGATATCTAGAAGGATGTAGTCCAAAGAATGGAAATGTGTTGTCACCGTTTATTTGCGGCAATGGCCAGACACATCCGTCTTTGGTGTAGAGAATGTCTAAATTGTTACATTTAAAAGTAATGCATATATGCTTTACATTTCTTCTGCTTATTCTTATTTGTAGTTTAACATGTTTATACAGCAAGTCTGGTTTTCTTGAAAAATGCTGCTGCATTTGAAAGCTCCCATAAAATGTTCTGTGGGTCAGTATTCCTCCCTTAACTGGTTTAGTGTAATGCAGTCTGTGCTGCCTGCCCATATGAACACAGAGGTGATGGAACCAGTCTTAGTCTATTTAAGTGGCAGCTTAATCTGTTGTGTTCTGATGCAGATGATAACTTGCTAAGCTCTGTCGAGATAGTGATAGCTGTCTTTTGGGTGGTCAACTTTCCTAATAGCTTTGCTGAAGGTCTTTTCCTGGTAGGTGATTTCTTGGGTCTTTTTGTTCCTGTGTTGCTCTACCTCATACTAGCATATCTGCCATTTCATTTCTTGGTATGCCAGAGTGGGGTGGTATCCACTGTAGTACTACCTTCTTTGGATGCTCACTCCAAAGTGATATAGCTTCCTTTAGGTTTGTCAGTTTATCACTGTCAGGGCTGATAAGACAGACACTGCATTAGTAATAAACACCACCTGTTGACATTGGCTTGTGCTTTAATTATTTCAAGTTGTTAGAGCAGAAGATTCTAGTTGGTGATCGATCATGTGGATTCCTTTTATTTTTCTGGATATTTTATGTTCACTCCAGCACCTCCATCGCTTTGGTTGCTGATCCATCAGTATCTACTTATAGCCACGCTTCTCTGGGATACATATCTTCAATCATGTTGCATACTATTGTTTTATTTTGGAGAATATTCAGCCCTTTCATTATGTAACTTTACTTTTGATTCTTGGTTATGTCCATGTGTTGCTGGGATCTTAATGAGAAAGCAAAGAATGTAACACTGAAACCTGCCATGTATGTCATAAACTAAGGAAGTTTGGGAGTCGAGTTAAGCATCCTATCCTTAAGTCATAGTGACCCAAAATCCACGCTGAAATCATATTTTCAAGCTGAAAGACACAGATATTGCAGCCAGGCTGGGAACCATGACACAATGCATTCTGGACTACATCCTACATGACCAGCAGGAGTTTGAGAACAATCATAACAGACTATTCTTGATTACCAACAAGCATCATAGCACAGGGGTATGTTCATAAGTATTCTATTCTCTCAACCATCCAAGTGTTCAAACTCAAAGTCCCATTCAGATGCTTACATGAGAATAATCTTTCCAGAAAATTCAGATTTTCAGGTGATAACTTCATGACCAAGGCAGATGTCATGTAGTGTATTTATATGGGCCTGTAAATCTTTGTTCTGGTTATGGAGTAGACACTGGTCATCATAAATTTGATTAGGTCATGGTGGCCGACTTCTAGTAAAGTTTGCTACGTCATGCTGTAAACATATATCTATATACGAAGAAGCTTCAAAAAAGTTTCATGAATAGTGGACTAATGTTTAAATTAAAGATGATGTTATAGAGATTATATGCTTTGAAGTTGGTAATAACCTTGACGAAAGGATGCTGCAGACATGACCTTCACATATACTCTCGAAGAGAAGATACAGATGTTTATTGTGTTCTGCTAGTTGCATTGATAGAGTAGAAAATGTCCTTGATTGAACAACACACAAATGCCAAATTCAGTGTTTTGCTTGATAGTCACCTTCAGAGACACTAACGAATGGTTAAAAAGGAAATGTAAGCTGATATCCTCTGCCATCTAAGACATGCAATCATCAAAAACGAACAGCAAAATGGAAAACAAAACAGTTGGATTATGCTGCAAGACAATCAACGTACGAGAACATTGATCTCCACTGGTAAAGTACCTTGCAGCAGGATGTGATTACGTTGGAACAGTCTCTAAATTCTTCTGACCTTGCAACGGCTGCTTTTTTCTGGTTCCCTTGACTGAAATCAGGACTAGAAAGCCAGCGATTCAAGGATGCAGATGCTATCACCAATGCAACAAAACAGCTGAGAGATGTCAAAGAATAGATTCCACAAATGTTTCCAGACTTTGAACGGAATGTAGTGTAGATAATTCTATTGTTACATATTTCTATATAATCCACTAATTTCTGGAACTGTTTGAAGCTACCTCATAAACACACACATATATAATTTTAAAGAAGGGGTGACAGGACACCAAGCCTATAGATGGAAAGGGAGAGCCCCCGAAATCAGAACATCACATTTAGTGTTAGGGAGCAGGTCAATAGCCCCTTAATGGTTTTTCTCCCCCCCCCCCAAAAATCTGATGAAAGCATAGCAATTACCAACAAATACAAGGTAATTACAATTTTTTCCTTAGGTAAACCCCTCTCTCTTACCGAAAACATATCTACAGCCTGCAGGACACAATCTTGTTTTCCTCACAGCTGTGACTGCAAGCTAGTTGTAAATCTAGCTCTTGTTCTTACAGTGCTGTGCATTCTTTTAGATGGCTCATAGTCAAGTAGTTGGTCTTTTATCCCCATGTCTTTACACGCATAGTATAATAATTTCATATATTATAGTGATCATATTTGTATGTTTTTCATTAAAATTTATATTTCTTATTTTGCTTAAAACCCCTGCAAAAAAATTGTCAAAACAATGTTAATCATAATCTTATTAATTTAAGAGAAAGGCTAAAAAAATATGATTATAAACAGACAAGTTTAGATATATTGGTTATAGAAGGATATCATTACACTATGATCAAACACAAAGGTGCAGAGTGAATTCACATCCCACACCAGGCAGATGTCAAAGTGCATGTATATTGATGGTTTCTACTATAGCTCACTGGATATATTTTTCATTCTATCTTTCATATGCCCATCCTAATCCTCAAATGACATTTTTTAAATTATTAGATAAACCTCTCCCCCAAATGAAGAAGTATCAACAGCCCTGTACTTGTATCATATGATCTACGGAATGAGTTTACTAAGGAAGACAATCCATGGTAGGTCAAAAAATAAGACTCCACTATCAAAGTTTGCTTTAGTTGAGTATTTATTTATATTACATAGGCTATTTTTTCTATGACCATCCTCAAACTCCTGCAGATTATCAGGATGTAGCCAAAAGAATTTTAAATGTGTTGTTGATGGTTTATAGCTTGACTATGATTTTTGTGCTTTGCAGCCTTAAACAGGGAGATGAAGCAGACCAAGAAGATGGATGCAAGATATCAAAGATCACGTGAATGTGACAGTAACGGAAGCAGGCAGACTGGCTCAAGATCGACAGAAGTTTCAAAAGGCTGTGATGACTGCTACATCCTGTTGAGGATATGCTACCTGATGATGATGAGACTTAAACATCCAACTTGAGCATGTCTTCTGGGCCACTTTGACCGTCTATGGAATGGGAGTCAGCTCCACCCCAAAAACCTTAGTTGCCTCTTACGATGTACATGACAGGACCCTTTTTATTATTCTATTTAAGGAATTATTAAAAATATGCTATATAACTATTATCATACTGGGCATATATCTATAGGGCTAGTCCGTACCATATATTGCTGACATTGAATTTACAAGAATAGATCAATCCAATGAATGATGAAGGTGTCTTTAAGTATCTACATTACATTTTATGTAATAGTAATACATTATGAAGTAAAATCAGTAGGCTAAAAAGCTATAGACAGACCTACATCAATTTATGTTTTGATATAAGCATGCAATACATAGCTTCAGACCTGCGCTTGTTAACGATCAATTCGTAATGCAAATGTGGATAAAACACCCACGTATGTTATGATTCCACTTAATGATGCATGGATAAATCCACCGTCCACCACAGAGGTTTGGCCTAAGTTTTTAACCTCATCTACGACTTCGAAAGAACAACTAATTTAGACTACATCAAATATGATTATATATATATATTATACCACTATAATTAGTAATTTCAGACATTAAAGTGAATCAACTAGAAGTAAACAACATAATATTAACAAAATAAACAACAGCCCAAACTGGGTTGTGATAGAAAGTCTCAAATTAGTTGCACAAAATTCAGTCTACGCGATCTGGGTCGAGATCATGAGTTGTGCTGAACGAAGAAACTCACCCCCAAAACCCACATGGACAACGCGGCTGTGATTCACGACTTGATTCTTCCATATACGTATAGATTTAGTAATTGTATCATGTCTCAATGAGAAAACCAAAACTGATAAAATCACACAAATAAAATGTAATCAGTTGGGAGTTCTTATGGAATGGATGAAGGAGGATGACCAGCAACGGCAATTTTAATTGTCCGGACAACTGACACACAATAAGCCAAATCTGCAAAGAAAAACATATAGTGAATGCATATCATTAAATGCAAAATGTAATGATATAATTAGTTGATCTCATTTAACGCCCAAGAAAACAAAAAATATAAATGTGTTTGAGACATAAATGAAGCTGAGTGGTTGTATCTGTATTAATATATGCGTCATTATTTTAATTAATCATCAACATTGAAGTCTATTCCATCATTAATTTTGAGAACATATTGCACATGAACAAAGCTTACACTTGCAATTATGTGCATATGTGTCATATTAAAGTAAATTTTCTGCAATTGCAAAAACTGCACTTATAGTTTTACTTGTAGATATCTTGATGAGTGCACTTTATACCGCAGATGTTGCAGCAAAAATCACTCTCAAGTAGCAAAGTACAAACTGGCACTTTTTAGCAGTAGTTACAATCATAACGAGGCTTAAATACATTTCCAGGTCATGCGTTAAAAAATGGGAGGAGAGGGGAACAGGAAAGAGAGAGTACGGTACGTTACAATAAAAGAATAGTAGTATCTGTAGGCCAGGCCAGGAATTCCTGCATTATCGTAGCTTACCTTTCTAAATAATGCTAATCTTATTTTTGATTTATTTCATGTCAATACGATGATTATATTGAAATGTGAGCAGTATGCCTCAAAATTAAAATTTTCATGAAATGTTCTTAATTGAAGTGAATTTGATATTTCGACTTTCTATTTTACAATTTTAATTTACATGAAGGAAATTTTGTTTGTCAGTAGACCTTTATTACTTTATTATTATAATTTATCTACTATAGGGGGCCTACTATACATTAAGTTTCACTAGCTTTGCCCTGTAACATGCTATTATTTGATTAACCGTCTAACGTGCTAATAATACCATTTTTTAATAAATGATGTTAATGTTATATTTGGTTAGATCCATTATACTGTTTGAGCATCATATTCAGTCATATCCAGTTTCTGTAAAGAAATGAAATAAATCCTCTGATCTTTGTCTGCATACTTCTTATTAAATATGAATATTATTGTGCTGAGAAAAGAAATGTTGCCACTTCAGACACAGATTCTATGAGTTGATTAGATATATAGGCGTGTCTACTGCTACAATAATGTGACCTGTCTGCCTATGATTACTCTTTGAAGATGATTTCTTGAAGGATTTCTTCTGCAGCATTCATTCACAAACTTCTGCTGGATCTCTCTTGTAGCAGGACCATGATCCATTCTAGATTTCCAGCAGGATGTAGTCCAGAGAATGGAAATGCATTGTGTTGCTGTTTTATATGCACCAATAGCCGACACATCCGTCTTCGGTGGGTCTTGAAGGATTTGTATGCTAGATACTCCTGACATCACAATGTATTGTTTGTCATTGACATTTAGTGCACTACCATGCTGTACCTTCATTGATCTAATTATTTCTATAGACCTAGGTATTACTATCTCCACTTTGCGGTTCATAAGTATCATAATCGAACGTTGCTTCTCAAATATGCTTGTCAATAATGGTTATACTCTGTTCATTCTAAGATTGAAATGGATCAAAACACACCCATATATTACTGTGACAACTGGTGATTTTTATACAGCTGATGACATTTAAAAACAATAACAATTAATTATTCAGAGCTTATGTCATAGCATCCCTGTCCCCAAATACCACTGAGAGCTTCTAACAAACGATCATCTGGATACAGAGCTAAGGGAAGATGATGGATCAATAACATCATGACCATTATCCATGGATTCAGTACGGCTCCACATTCAGTACAGGCGCCACATCTGGACTTGAACAGAAACTTACAGCTCCAACCCCTCCATTTAACAGCAAATATGAATGCTATCAAGACGAATCCTAGCATGGTTCGGACATGTATGCAGGCACGATTCCTTGTCAAAAATAATACTGCAGGGAACTGTCGAGGGTGGAAGAAGTAGAGGAGGACAACATCAAGGAATGGACAGGGCAAGATATTTCCACACTCATCGCATCGCTGAGGATAGAATTCGCTGGAGGACTCTGTGTGCTGAAGCATCCAATGTGGTACCCCTACGACCCTGAAGGGTTATGGGTTTATTTATTGAATGAATGCTATCAACCAGCTTCCACCTGGGGATAGACAATAGGCAAGGAACTATAATGGTTGCTCCCTGACCTCTTTGCGCCTGCGCAACAATATAACAGCAGACATAGTAATTTATCATGGAATGATAAAGATATATTATATGAAAATTTATTTTAAAACATACATTTTTCTATTGTGATAGACATGTTTCATTTAGCAACAATTTATTTAAATTAACAACGATATTATGTTCTAATGACGTATATTATTGCACACTTAACATTCGATTTATGCATTCTGCGTCCAACAGCCAATTATAAGTATAGGACTTATTTAACTCTGTCAGCACTTGATTATTTTTAGATTTGGACCAAATTTATTTTCAGGTGTATAAATATTTCCCACTGCCTGTGTTTTGCCAGGCCCGAAAGGGGAGCAAAGAATAGCAACACTGTTTACCTTCCATGCATGTCATAAGAGGTGACTAAGGAGGTTATAGGCTGGAGCTGGCTGTCCCATCCCATATAGGGTCAGTGACCTGAAGTCGGATGTGTCAGGCTGAAAGGCGTAGATATCGCGGCAATGCTGTAAACCATGACACAACGCATTCTGTTCTCTGGATTACATCCTGCTAATCTGCAGAGTTTGAGAATGAACACAGAACAAGAAGAAGAATATTTCCTACATGTGTTGTTTCATTGTATCAATTGACATACTGATATTGATAAATAATGTATGTGTAATATATCATTGGAAAGGGAATTGGTTACAGACTATAAATATATGTCATCATCAGGTGACATATTCTTTCCAGAACATGTCTTCCCTATGGATCACTTGAATTCTCTACTATCTTGAGCGAGTTGTCCTGACTTTTTTAGTGACATGCACTGGCATTCTTGAATGTCTTTTGTCCAACGGCATCTTGGGCAGCCTTTGCCCCTGTTGCCATCTATCATCACCTTCAGTAACACTTTCTCCATGCCGTTGTGTCTCTTATTGTGACAGAGAAAAACTTATTTTTACTTTAATATTGTGTTCAGAAGCCAACGTGTTAATTGTTCTGAACACCTCCAGGTTTTTTGTCCATGGTATTCTCAGAACTCTTCTATAGCACTTTAATTCAAATGATATTATTCTCTTGGCCACTGTTTTATTTAGTGTCCATGCTTCGCATTCATATTCCACAGGAAACACATGTTCGTAGTAAACACAATTTGATTCTTATGTTAGTACCCTGCCATAGTTTCTTTAGCTGTTGTAATTTTGACAGCGCCATTGCTGTTCTTCTCTTAATCTCAACTGCGCAGTCCCCCGCATTGTTTATATTAGTTCATAAATAATCAAAATGTGTCACTTATAAATTGCAGTTCTCTAATTTTGGGTCTTGATTTAGTTTTGTCAGTTGCCATTATTTTTGTCTTTTTCATATTTAAGAACAAGTTTTGTTGTTCGCTGAACTTTTGGATTGACTTAATTATGTTCAGTAGGTCGTGTTCGTTTGTTGTTAATAGGACTGTGTCATCTGCATATCTAATTTCTGGTATCTGCAGCCCTCCTATATTTATGGGTCTGAAATCAGGCTTCATTGTCTCACGTTTCTCATTATATTTTCTGCATAGATGTTGAATAAGTATGGAGACAAGGTACAACCTTGTCTTACTCCTTTCTGTATATTGAATCACTCCGATCTTGCACCCTCCACTTTTACTGTTGCTTCTTGGTCTTTATACAGCTCTGCTATTAGTCGTGTAATGTGTTTTGGGAAACCCCATGTCGTTCATTATTTTCCATAATTGATGGTGATTGGACACAGTTGAATGCTTTGGTGCAGTCTATGAAGCATGCATTTAAATTCGATGTTATAATCTCTACATTTCTCTATGATCATCCTCATGTTAAATATATGATCTCTCGTACCTCTATTGGTAATAAACCCTGCTTGCGCTTCGTGGATCTCATCTTCCATCTTGTTATGTATTTTTTTCATTATTATGTGCAGTAGTATTTTACTGGCTTGGCTGATCAAGGTGAGTTTTCTATAATTTGAACATATTTGCATATCACTGCTTTTGGGTATTGGGATGTATACTGAACGTTTCCAGTTCCTTGGCCAAGTTTCCGTTCTCCAGATTTTATAAAAGATATTAATGCTGCTTTCACCCCTGGCTTGAATCATTTCAATTGTTATGACGACCTGCTGCTTTTTCTCTCTTCAAATTGTGAATTGCTGATCTAATTTCTTCTATTGTAAGTTCTGGTTCTCTTGCATTTCTGTCTTTGTTTATGTGGTTCCCTAGGTCATTTTGGGGTGGCTCTTTGTACATCTCTTTACAGTATTCTTTCCACCATTCTAGAATGTCACATTGCTCAGTAAGGGTACTTTCTGATTTGTCTTTGATGACGAGCATAGATGTTTTATATGTTCTGCTTTTTTGTGGTATTTACTGCGAGAAATTGTCTTGCATTTTACCTTCTTTGTACATGGCCTCTATTACGTTTTTGCAAAAGTCCTTGATAAATTGTTGTTTATCCTTTCTTATTTGTCTTTTTATTTCCCTCGTGAGTTGTTTGTATAATTCATGGCTATTGACTTTCCTTTTTTCTTCCACTAGCTTCATGTATATGTTTGTTTTTTCCTTTTCTTGGGTATATGTTTTTGTGCACCCTGTATGTAAATCTCTTTAATCCTTTTGGTTAACTCTTCCACTGGTAATCTCTCTTGTTCCTCTAATAATGCTTCAAGTCTGTTTGTAATTTCTGTGTTGTATTCTGTTGGGATTTTTGAGCAGTTAAAGTTGACTGTAGTTTTACCTCTGACATTTTTAAGGTTTTGTTTGAATTTTGCTACTAATAGTTCGTGGTCAGAGTTGCAGTCTGCCCCTGGGAATGTGTTACATGCTGGATTTCCATCTTTGCTGAATCATTATATAGTCAGTTTGATTTTTCAATCTATAATATATATAAGTACATGATAATATTTGATTACTTCACAAAGTTAGAGTTAGTAAACCAAAAAAAAAAAATCAAGCAAATGCAAATGTTCTTCTTCTTTCGTTCACTTGAAACATGTCTATATCTGCAATTCTGTCTCCTGAATAAAACTCAGTCTTTTGTAGTTCATACAGTGTCCCATAGAGCTTTGATTCCAGTATTGTTTCCTCTGGCCAATATGTCTGCTTCAGTATTTCAAGCTCAGAACACTCTTGAAGTATGTTTGGCACTCTGTGCTGCCTGTACACATGGCAGTGTTGCAAATCTTGAACTTTGTATACATGTGACTGCGAAGTCGGTTGTGTCCTGTTCTGAGACGTAGAATTATAACTTGTTCTGATCTGTTCATAACGTGATAATCATCTTGTGTTGGTGTTTGTGGCTTTCTTATTGACTTGATCATCTGTTTTTTATGATGGTAGGATGCAAATGTTAATTTATTATTACAAATTTGGTGACTTACCCTACCCAAATGTATCCATAGTTTAGAGTTGATATCCATTTTTCAAGAATGTTTACACAAGAGGATCCAATTGGCTTCACTGTGCAGTTTATTTGATGAATTTATGTTAAAGTTATGTGCATTTTTCTGAATGACAGAAGCAATAAAAACAATAAAATATTTACATCCAGTCATGTTTTATTATTTACAATTTTTAATTTGTTTCATGTGAGCAAATTTTGTGTGGTATCCCCTAAAGCATGATTTAGCACACAGATGTGGCTTATGTGAACACCCTATTTAGTAGTAGCGACTTTGCTTTCGTATTTCCTTAGTAGCACAATGAGCCTGTCTTTTCCACCGAAATCAATGAGATGGATACTGATGTGAGGCAAAAGCTATGGGGCAGCCACTCTGACCTGGAGAGGACGGTGGACTTCGTCTTGACGACAGGCCTGATTATATAGCATGACCACAGTTGCTGAACGCAGAAGAAGAAAACTGTTTTAAAGATTATTCTATCCATTGCTATGATATGACAAGCTATCACATCCACTTTGTAAGCCACCATGCTAAGCATTGATCAAAAGATAATGGTTATGTCAACACTTTGATCAAGCGAGCTGAACACTTGTTCAAGGTACCTAAGAATCGGTAAAAGAGTGTTTGGTGACGGTGAGGAGAAGGTGATAAAAGCTTTCATTTTTGTCAGAGCAAGTCTTTTGTTACAGGATGAGCGGTAAACCACACCCGTAGATTGGGGGGGGGGTGGGTTAAAATTTCTTCCCTATTAGTAAATCAAAACATCACTTATTAGAATTTCTGTCAAATGGCTAGTAACCTCACACCCCAATTTAACGATTACAAATACAGGAAACTTTAGAAATTCCTCACGAATATCATCATCATTAAGTGCCGTCTCCGCAACGAAGGTTGGCTGCAACGTATCTCCAACGACTCTTGTCTTGGTGGTGCACTCTGCTAGACTGTAACCTGTCGTGTAATGTTACTCTCCCACTTGTATCTCTGCCTACCTCTTGCTCGCTTCCCTTTGACTTTACCCTCAAGTAAGGTCTTCAATAGGGTGTCATGTCTTTTAATGTGTCCAAAGTATTTTATTTGCCTGATCTTTATTTCTCTTAGTAGTTCTTTCTTCATATTAAGTGTCTTTAGCACCTCTTTATTTGTTTTCTTCTCTTTCCATGATGTTCTCCCTATTCTTCTATATACCCACATCTCAAATGCATCAATTTTGTCTTCTAATTGTTTATTTCACGAATATCACAATATAAGAATTCGGTTATTTCTCAATGTGCTGTGTGCTAAAAATAGCGTATGTCTATTTTTTATTCCAACTTTTCATAATCTGATTCTAACGTTTTATAATTTATCTAGGCTGACCTCAACAACATTTCTCACATTTCATATTTTGCGAAATTTCAACGTTGCAAATCCGTAGATAAAGGAAAAGGTTTGGAGGTTCACACCTCTTCCCCTTAGGAAATCAGAACATGATAACCAGTACTAGGGAGTAAGTGGGGTGCAAATGGAACGCATTGCTCTCGGCGGACCCAGGGTTAGCAGATAACAAAGATCCCAAATGTACCTCCTCGCGGACATACAGTGAAGCTAGTCAGTCCAGTCGAACATTGGAGGGGCGGCCAATGTAAAAGGCACGTAAAGGTAGATGCACGGCGAGAGACAAATATATTTCATACTGAGTACAATGAAAGGGCAGAACAGCGCCAGAGGGCAAATAGAAAGTGAAAAGTTCCTAGGAAAGGGGAACTACAAGCTCCGTTGACTCGAGGCGAGCTTCTAGTTACCTGTGCTCCTTATAGGCAGAGACCCAGACCCAATCATGGGTGTTCGGAAAAGCAAGAAGACCTGACCCAACTCCAATGTCGAGCCTTCCTATACCGGACACATGCTCGCGAAGAGAAAAGGTTCCGTACCCGATGGGATCAGGCACAAAAGAGACAAAGAAATTAGCCCTGGCCCAACTCTACTGTCAGGTTTACCTATGCCGGAAATACACTTGCAGAGAGAAAGGGTTCAGTACCTGATGGGTACAGGTGCTATTGGGACACGGTAGCTCAACTCTAGAACGCCTTGCTTTCAAACGCGTGGTGTGAGACTCGAACTTGGGCGAGGGTTTCACGATGTCTGAACGACACCTCGGGTAAGAAGGCGAAAGAGCCAGGGTCAAACTCTTCTGGCGAGATCTTCCTCATACAGAACCAGGCTCGCGGATGAGAAACGGTTCAGTGCCCGATGGACACAGGCAGAGTACTCCAATTGCACGAGATGGGTTTATAGACGGTGGAACACATCGTGCGAGAAAGACGTGCTCGACAAGCATCTTGGCGAAGAGGCACTACACACCATTTTGCCCAGCGACAGATAGACAGGCTGTCATTGGCGGCTAGGGAAGCCTACCCGAATTAAAGGCATGACGAAAACGGATGTGCTGGACCTCGGACGTCCAGACCACAATGGCTAACCGAGGTGCAAATAACACAGTTCTACTGAGGAACTTGCAGCACAACGTACTTCACACTCCCCGGCGGAAATCACACGATATATTCGTTGTGGTTATATGAGAGCGAACGAAGAAGAAGGAAGTAAGCAAAAAAGCGGGTACTAATTTCTTCCCCCTTTTATGTAGTCTCCCCAAAAGATCACCAAATTCTCCTGAAGAAGAGAAAATTGGTCACAAAAGGCGCTACATGATTTTTTTTACGGTACCACTTCCGCTCTCTTTTTAACCGAATTGCTATGTTGTAAAAATGTCAAGGAGGTGAGCGTGTTATAATCAATGAGCAGACACAAGGCCAGTGAGTGACAGTCAATAAATAAACAAGATTACCAGATGTCAGCATGTGACAATCAATAAAATGCAACTCTACTACAATCGATAGAGCCTCAAGATCAACACTGAACACAAGAAGCAATGAAAGGTCGAAACATATAGAGTATGTTAGATGCCCAGCAGTACCAATAGTTAGCAATATTTACTATTTCTATGTTGTAGGTTTGGAGAACATAGTCACAACAGGTACGATTGAAGACAAAGGGCGACACATGAGAAAATATTAGTTTAACAACCTGGCAAGGCAGAGAAACAACAACGATCCGTATACATAATATTGGAGATAGAGAGATGTGGAGAGCCATGAGCGCCAATGCCAGTCGGGAGGGCACCTGAAGATGATCATGTTGTAGTACTGTGGCACTCTTAGTGCTTGTTTCGAAGGACAAAATTGCGGGTATGAGTGGCTAGCATTTTTATCTACCCATAACTTCCGTGACTTCACAGGGATTTAATGTCCGGGATATGCAGTCGTTTGAGGTAATGAAAGAGCAGTCAGACTTATATCCAATGCATACATAGACGGGGATTTGACAATGTATAAAGATGAGTACTGAAACTGATTACAAGCCATGCTGGATACGGACACAGCGATTGACGAAAAATTAAATCTGAAATTCGGAGTATTTGATACTAAACGTAGAACTAGTACGCGTACATGGTAGAGTGATAAGCGTATTCAACTGCTGAGCCACAGGAACAATTAGCATGCACCCTGCTACATTTGCTGGGGCATAGTAAGCACTAATGTGCCTGCCCGGAGTACGATGATGTCGGTTCATAACTCATAACATTTACAAGTCCACATGAAGACATAACATGTTATATAATTACATGGTCGTAAATACGTCTTAAAGGGACGTTTTAAACGTCACACGGGGGTGTGATCTTTAAAATAAAAAAGGGAATTGATTTGCTCATTTCGTGCGGAAGTCATTCATTTTGACGAGATCTTTAGTGACCTATTTTGGAGAATCTTTAGGGGGTGGGGGAAAGGTTGTCAACCTTTTCGTTACTCTCAGTACTAAAAATCACGTTCAGGTGTCCTAAGAGAGACTCACACCCTCTTATCTACCGTCTTATATAATGATAACAGACCCACGCCAACAGGTATTGTATTTAGATAGAATATTATCATTAAGTCAATCGAATTACCAACGACGACATTCTATCATAATTACTATGCAGAAATCCATGTGATCAAGGTGGAAACCAGAACATTGCTGGGCCCACTCGTGGTTCACAGCCTGTAGTATTCCTGACAAATGTAAGGTCAGCACTCCAGACGCTGCAGCCCAGAAAACTACCAGACCTGCAAATAGGCCTACTACTGACTGAACTAAGCAATCTGCGCAAAGTAGCAATGCAGTGGATATCATCACATTGTGGAATACCTGGAAACGCGAAAGCAGATCGTCTGCTAAGGAGGGTGCTGGTGATGATCAACCAGATATGCCAATAACGCACCATTAAAAGAAATAGATGATCAAATCAATTAGAAAACTAACTCCAACACAAGATGACTATCAAATTATGAACATATCAGAACAAGTTATCATTCTGTGCTTCAGAACAGGACACAACCTACTCCGCAGCTACATGTAGACAAAGTTCACGATAGCAACACGGCCATGTGGACTGGCATCTTAGACAGAAGAGCATCTTCTTTAGGAATGATGCCCGTAATGTGTAATGTTCAGGACAAGACACTGGCTCAAATGAACAACAAAAAGGACCTCTGTACAGATTACTTCTTCTTTCGTTCACTTGAAACATGTCTATATCTGCAATTCTGTCTCCTTAATAAAACACACTGTCTTTTGTAGTTCATACAGTGTCCCATAGAGCTTTGATTCCAGTGTTGTTTCCTCTTGCCAATATGTCTGCCTCAGCGTTTCATGCTCAGAACACTCTTGAAGTATATGTTTGGCACTCTGTATTGCCTGTACACATGGCCGTGTTGCCAATCTTGAACTTTGTATACATGTGACTGCGGAGTCGGTTGTGTCCTGTTCTGAGACGTAGAATTATAACTTGTTCTGATCTGTTCATAACGTGATAATCATCTTGTGTTGGTGTTTGTAGCTTTCTTATTGACTTGATCATCTGTTTTTTCTGATCGTATGTACAGATTACAAAACAGTCAATTTATAAAAAAAGACACTTCTTCTTCAGCGTTCATTCTCAAAATTCCCGCTGAATCCCCCTTGTAGCATGACAATTGTCCTACTAGATTTCCAGCAGGATGTAGTCCAGAGAATGGAAATGCGTTGTGTCGCCGTTTTATTTGCGCCAATGGCCCGACACATCCGTCTTCGGCGGGTAAAAAAAAAGATACAACTTCAGATATAAGCACGTTTCGAGGGAACGAAAGAAGAAAGAAATTAAACTCAGAAAAATAACACCCCGGTTACATCTCAACAATGAGACCATAACTTGTCGGATGCGTTGGGGTGACACACTAGGGACAACAGCAGGGCTGTGCGGTAGATGTTATCAGTATGTTGCAAGTCTTCGAAATTCCGCCCAGCTCCTCCCTTAAATGGGTTTTATTTGAAATGCCGCTCCCGACAATGTGATTGGTGCCACCTGATGCGGTCGTCTCTCTGTATCACAGCACGACGCGACCCTGGATATCAGAAGAAAAAGCCATCCAAACACCTCTCATTCTGATGAGTATAGAAAAATTATGCAATGACTATTCCTTAAAGTTGTCAGTGACTGGAAAATACAGTATCAACAGTAAAAATAAAAAAAAACGGTATGAAAATTCTTAAGAACATATCCATAGAATGCCAATGTTTTGATTGATTGAGAACCCCAGGATTAGCTCTTACTTCCTATGTGCATTGGGGGTGCTTTTTCTGAGCTTTCCTTCATACACATGAGATTTCAGCTTAGTACAATGCTAATTGAAGGAGCCTTCTACTCAGTTTCCATAAGAGAGCTTCAATATAACGGCATATCATCTACTAATGTTCTATGTTGCATGGGTGGTTTGTCTAGTGGGCCATTGGTGAGACCCACGGACGCAACCGCACAGCGTGTCAATGTTAAGAATAGGCCCTCTAGTGAAGCCATGACCGTCTTCAGTTTAGAAGACCTCTGCACGGAAAGTAAACACGCCTTCATTTGAAATTATTGGCATGATTATTTGACATTTTAAATTAATGTCATGATTTTTGGTTGGGCACTATTTATAGACTTGGATTCGCCTTGGTTATTTTGACATGTTACTCCAAACATATAAATAGTTACCAAAGAAAATCACAACAATTTAAAAAAAAAGTTATAACGAATTAAGGGATGTTTACTTTCTATTCAGATGTGTTCTATACTGCGGGCGGTCATGTTGAAGCATGTCATGTATTGATATTTTTTCTGCTGTTGCTGAATGTTTCTATGGCTATTTCCGACTTGCAGGCGATCATGTAGCAAAAAAAAAAAAAAAAAAAAAAGAAGTAATCCAATGAGCATTTTCTCAAATCTGTGAAATTGTTCTGAGCTATTGTTGTTTCTGTTTCTCTCAAGTGACGTATTTTTCTAAACCTGGGCGCCGTATGCCTATATGGAGAAAGTGCCTTGCTGGTTGGTTGCTGATTCAGTGGTCCATGGGCTCATGTCCTTTGACCTAATGACATTATATTGCTGGGAAGTCTGTGGATTTTCGGCCCACCCCTGGACAGAGCCAGAGAATAACTATCACACCTCCAGGAAGGTAGGTTTCAACATATGCACTTCTCCTAGCCACTGTAGCAAGATATGGTTCACTGTGCTCATTCCCCGCCACCAATTGACTACTGGTTATGCCGAACTTCTTTATTGCTCCAAGTATGCAACCAAATTTTCACGTCAAAAGGATTGTCACGTCCTGAGTCACCGTGCCTCTATGATGGGCATCAGCCATAGGAAAAAACAGTGCTGTCAGTTTCCTCCTTCCCAGTACTGCACAGTACATTTCTGACTCCCTCCCAACCACAGAGGGTGCATACATATATATTCAGGTAAACATGAAACACATTTCAACAACAAAATAAAAATATAATTGTATAGATGACATGTCATGAAGCTCCTATAATAAGATAACCTCAATATAACGGCATGTCATCCACTAAGGTTTTCTGTTGCATGGGTGGTATGTCTTTTGGACCATTGGTGAGAACCACAGACGCAACCACATGCGTAAAGTGCCATGATCATTTTGCACTCATCCCATCTCAGTTCCGCTGATGTAATCCAAGGGAAAGACGAAGAATACACTTTGAATCAAGCAGAACTGCATAAGATGCCAGAGGATGATCGGGTGCAACTGTCAACTTTCTTTGTGTCTACCTTCCAGATTTTTAAAAATGAGACTTTACTCCCCCTAGCCTGAAGCACTCCCAACTAACTCACCAGGCAGTGGGGTTGTTGCTGTCAGCGTTTGCTCCATTACATTGATGGATGTTTAAGCTCCATTTATACCTCAGATTGATCACCGGTACAATGTGAATAAATCAGAACACGAACAACGAGCAATTCCACCGGGATATGCGTGTGTGTGGGTGATGGGTCTACTTATTCTTCTCCTCTGAGGGCGTCTAAAATTGCTGCAGATTAGTAGAATGTTGTCCGTAGAACAGAACGAGATGTGACATAGTTTACAGCTTTGTTGTGATATTTTCACTTTTCGTCCAGACACATCTGACTTTAACATGGCGTCTGGGTCACTTTAAGAGTGTCATTAAGAGATATAATTAAAAACAATAACATCAGACAGATAACCAAAACAATACCAGTTTTGGAAGACACCAAAAGACAACAGTTAAAGTGGTTTTCACACGCTTCCAGACTACAAACAGACAGCATGCCACAGATGACCATGACATATAGATATAACGGATATAAAGCCAGAGGCAGACCATGTAAAAGATGAACCACATAAATCAAAGAAGCCACAGGAACCAGCTAACAAACAGCACACATGAAAGCCATCTTCAGAGAACTCTTCTACCCCTGACGCCGCAAGGCAAACAAGGGATACAGCGTATGTTATGTTCCTTCATGTCCATAGGCGGCGCATATGGCAGAAACCATAGCTTTCCATTTGTCTTTGTGTTGCCAGGTCTTTCAATTCTTGCGTGTTGTTTAGGTTCATTGACATGGCTTTTCTATTCATGGTTCTTCGTAGAGTTTCTCTAGGTCTCCCTCTTCTTCTTACTCCGGGTGGCACCCAATATAGTGACTGATGGGGAATTCTTAGGCTGTTCATTCTGAGAACATGTATTCTATACAGCGTATAGATAGACATAATTAGTCGACCCGGACCATGTTTTTATAACGGGATTCCACTGTATGTATCGTGTGATTGCAAAATTGTCGTGATTTAAAATAATGCTAGGTTTGTGTTTGGAACACTCACACCCCCCCCCCCAATGTTTACAGAACACATACATTTTATTGAAATTATTGTCCGATCGTAATTTTGATCAGTAATTTATGATATCGCAAAAATTGTTTAGTAGTAAGGGACGTCACTCTGCCGGTTCATTGTCTATTAGCAAAACCTCCATATCAATGTAGCAGACAAATTATATAGATGCAATACGGTTGAGACACACGTATAGAGTTTAGAAGGTGATTGGGGAGGGCAGTGTTCGAATTAGTTAAGTTCTAACACTACCCCTAAACTACTGCCCCTCCTAAACTCTAACATTAATTATCTCTTGTTTTCGATGAGCACTCATTGTGTGATAAAACAAGTTATCTTGTATTTATGCAATGCGCTGGAGACACAGGCGTATAGAATTTAGTTAAGAGGGGGGGGGGTAGGGCTAGAGTTAGTTCACCTAACACTACCCCTAATTATAATATTGCACAATTCGTATACTAGTGAAATATATGGGATGTAGGCCCTACGTGTTCCAAAACATAACCGAATGCTATTTGAGCATGTTTTTGTATTGAAGTTGTCATATACTGTGGTTGATATCGTAAAGACGTTAAGTTACGGTGCAACGTTTGAAAATGATGGCACTGGAAACTTTGCGGGTCGCAAGTGAATACATTTGTGAATGTGGCTTTGGGGTTTGCTACGGAACGGGATTGTGTGACAAGACGTTACATCTACTACGTTGGCAGATGAAGAAGGGCAAAAAGACCAGAAACGTCAATCCTGAGATGACTGTGATGAAGATATTCCTAAAATTTTATTACGTCTGTTCTCAATTTTATGGAACCATGGAACGCTAAACAAGATCTAAACACAGTATTTGTAGACCAGGAAAAGGCATTCGAAAGAGTAGATAGAAACATTCTCTGGGAGACCTAAACATCAAGATAGCCTTGAACAAACATGGACTTGATGCAACCATTGCGACACATCTGGCCTTGGAACGATAGCTGAAGCTCCCACCCCTACGCTAAACGGCAAGTGCAAATACGATCAACCATCGTTCACCTGAGGGCAAACAATGGAACACTTCACTTGCCAGACTGAAGTAGTTGAAAATGTGGAAATAGGACACCATGGATAGCAGAACTATGAAGTCGCTGTCAAAAATATCTTATGAGCAGTGGCGTAGCGAGGCGGGGGCGGAGGTGCGGACCGCCCCGGGCGGCATCATCGGGAGGGCGGCAAATTTATTTTCGTCCAGTCTTTCACAATCACTGACAAATTTTTTTCATGTCACAATGGATGTACAAGTCTATGCATTTCTGCGAACCAGTCGATTTTAGTTCTTGATTCTTGATTAGAAATTGGCTTCACAGCAGGCGGGACATTCCCATAAGTGCTCCGCTCCAGTAGACATCCCAGTGTATGTAGACTCAGAGTCCCGGTCAGATGTTGATTGTGTGATCTTCGTGACTTTCCAAAACATTTACTTTTCCTTCTCTCACCTCTGGACAGCGGCGTGCATAGGGTAATTGCAGCCCGGTGCGATGAATATTTTGACCCCCCACCTGCCTGAAATTGATTTTTAAAATTCCGAGTAAAATTTTACAAGTTTATTAATATTATCGATTTTATCCACATTTAACAAAGATAGAAATAAATTTTAAAATGTAAATTTAAAATTACAAATTCACTTTGCGAGCTTTTTGACCAGAGAAGTTATTAATGACTGTGTCGAAGCTCACATCACTGACTAGCTCATATTCGATTGATATAATTGCGAGGTTGTTTAATCTCAAGTTGCTCATAGTTGACCTGCGATAGTTTTTGATTAATTTGAGTTTGGAGAAACTTCTTTCACATGTAGCTATACTAACTCCTAGAGTTAGGAACATACACAGTAAGATGACAATGTTGGGTACTGAATGGGAAAGCTGATATTTGTGAACAAAGACAAGTAATTCCAGAGGCCCTTGGTCCTTTAAGTTCAAGACCGAAGGTGCTGCGACAAAATTCATTAATCACTTTCTCTCGAGTAAAAAATCATCCTTGTCGATGTCATCATAAAGGAGCGTTATGAAGATCAATGTCGACTCGATCGTCTAACAGTTGCTTTGGAGAAAGCAAGCCAAACTTGTCAGCAACCTCATGCATTTGTGCAATTCTTGATTCACTCTGTCCATGGAAGCGCATATTTCCAACCAAAGTTCATTTCTGTAGCTTAACCCGGCATCTGCGGCTTCTTCTCCAGGCATGGCAAAGACTGGCAAAGGATGGAACAACACAGGAACAAAAAGACCAAGAAATCACCTACCAAGAAAAGAAGACCCTCATCAAAGCCATCAGGAAAGTCGACCACCCAAAAGACAATTACCACTATCTCAACAGAGCAGAGCAGGTTATTATCTTCCGCCTCAGAACAGAACACAACAGATTAAACAGCCACTTAAATAGACTAAGATTGATCCCATCACCACTGTGCCTTTGTGGGCAGGCAGAACAGACAGCTGAACATATCCTGCAAGACTGCAATACACTAAACCAGTTAAAGGAAGAACACTGGCCCACAGAGATGGATATCCACAGAAAAATGTATGGGAGTACTGAGGAGCTTTCAAATACAGCAGCATTTATTAAGAAAACAGGACTTGCTGTGTAGACATGTCAAACTCCGAACGAGAAGAAGAAGAAGACAAGCCAGTACGACATCTTAACTATCAAAATTATTTTCTTTCACCGGTAAGATTTTCTAAAAGGAAAAAGACATATAGAGCCAAATCTGGAGAATATGATGGGTGTGGAATAATTTAAATATTCAAATCGTTGACTGTTTGCAACGCAAGCCATGCTTTATGGGAAGGTGCATTGTTTTGAAGCAAGAGCATAATTTGAGTGCGAGTTATCCCTCGTTTTCTGGTCAGTCTTTTTAAGTTTGGTAAGTTTAGTATGGAGATCAACGCACCACTGGCCTTTAGTCGTCTTGCATTGAGGCAGGTAACTTTTCATTATGACACATTTGACGTCCCATAAAATCAAAATCACTTTTCTTGCATATTTCTTTACTCTTTGATTGATATGCGTTGGTAATGGTGATTCTAACATACTCCCAGAGTATTCTGAAAAATGAGCTCTGGTTTCTGCCCTTTGTACCTCATTCTGCGTTGAAGAAACATAGATAGTACCGCTGGAACCACACAGGGTAAAATGGGGAGCGTACTTACCCAGCGAAACACAGGAACAATTAACATGCATACCCTTCGACATTTGCTGGGAGAGACTGGGCACCTATGTGCATGTCAGTCATCGTTCTTCATCATGATGCGCCATCTTCGAGACGAAAGTTGGCTGCAACGGACCTCCAACATCCCCTTTCTTTTGCCTTGGTTATGCACTCTGCCAGACTGTAACCTGTCCATCTCGTGATATTTCTCTCCCACTTGTATTTCTGCATACCCTTGCTCGCCTCCCCTCAATCCAGTAAAGTCTGCAATAAGGTGTCATGTCTTTTAATAAGGTTCAAACTACATTATTTATTTTATCTTTATTTCTTTAATAGTTCTTTTTTTTTCATACAAAGTATTAAAAGTTTTTTGTTCGTTTTCTTACCTTTCCACGAAGTTCCCCCTATTCTCATATATACATACATACATACACACACATACGTGTGTGTGTGCGTGCGCATGTTCATTATTACATGATGGTCAGACAGTCCCATATGTAAGCTTAAATATATATATGCGTCATCAAGGAATAATTTTGATCAAAATATGTCTGTGTAATAAATCTGTGTTTTGTGATCTTCATGTTTCATTATTACCTTGTTTGTATTACAATATTTTATTATTATAATAATTTTTTTAAGTAACATTATGGTTTGTGTTTTTGAGATCCCCAGGAATCGTGAGAACTCTTGCTTCCTATAGTTAGTTAGTTCATAGATGCTCAAATCTCTCCATGAGTGTAGCCGCCATTACACGCTGGCTGATGGTCCCAGTACGCAGTTGATTGACCATCATTCTTTCTTGCCCACGAAAACTGCTCCTTTCTAGCGACACCACATTTCAAACCAAATTTCTTGCTTCCTATGTGCAGTGGGATGGTTTTTCTGAGCTTTCTTTCATACCAAGGAGATTTCAGCTTAGTGACTATTTAAAGAGACCTACTCAGAGAGGGTCTATAATTGTATAGATGACATGCTACAAAGCTTCCATAAGAGAGTAATATATTCCATAATATAACGGCATGTCATCTACTAAGGTTTTCTGTTGCATTGGTGGTACTCTTATGGTAATGGTGCTCTTCTTTCATCCGCGGACATGATCCAATTTCGCTCTTGTTCTTCTGCGTTCGTTCTCAGACTCCTGATCAGCTTTATGTAGTTCGGAGAACGAAGTTCGTTGTGTTATAGCGTACATCTTAGCTGCGATATTGTGTTTTGTGCGTGGCATCCTGATTATCTGTGCGCCTTTTGGCTGGATGCCTCCTTCTTCAGCACTCTGCTTACTAGGGCAGAACTATGGTCCTGCTCGAGTGGGACTGCCAGACAAGTCTTAGTTTCCAGACCCTGATGGCTGAACTAAACCCCATCACCACTTCACGGTACTGGCCAAGTCACCCAATGAAGGAAAGATTCCAAAATCTAGCAATGGGGCGACTGAAAACAAGCAGCTTTATCTATCAAGCTAAACGACTCCGTAGACAACGTACAGACCTACCTGAAGTTGACAGCCCCTTAAGGTCTGTACCAGAACAAACCCCGTGGAGTGAAAGGCATGGAATGTCAATATACATTCAGACCCACGTGAAAGGAATACTAAGCGAGGACGAACAGAACAGTGTGCAGCGAAGGACCTCAGTTTCCTGGATGAGGAATATCCACAAGATATATGGGTCAGAGTACACACAGATGGGTCAGCACAGAATGCTGTGTGGAATGGAGGTGCATATATATAGAATATCCACACAAGCCTAGAGATACAATCAGAACACCGATAGGAAAATTCTGCAATAATTATGATGTAGAAATCCAGGCAATTAATGTGGCAGCTAAAAAACTGCTGAACTCCAACTCTGGCCTACAGCCTGTGGTATTCCTGACAGATGCAAGGTCAGTGCTTCAAGCTCTCCAGTCTGGAAAACAGACTTGAAAAAACTACTTAGCGAATTGTCGTCGTACCAGTATAGGGTAACCATGCAGTGGATACCCTATTTTTTCATTGATTTCTCATTGTGAAATACCAGGAAATGAAAAAGCAGACCAACTGGCTAAGGAAGGTGCTGCCGAAGACCAACCAGATATACCAATCACCTGCCATCAGAAAAAACAGATGATCAAGTCAATAAGAAAGCCACAAACAAGATGACTATCACATTATGAACAGATCAGAACAAGTTATAATTCTACGTCTCAGAACAGGACACAACCGACTCCGCAGTCACATGTATACAAAGTTCAAGATTGGCAACACAGCCATGTGTACAGGCAGCACAGAGTGCCAAACATATACTTCAAGAGTGTTCTGAGCATGAAACGCTGAGGCAGATATATTGGCCAGAGGAAACAATACTGGAATCAAAGCATATGGGACACTGTATGAACTACAAAAGACAGTGAGTTTTATTAAGGAGACAGAATTACAGATATAGACATGTTTCAAGTGAACGAAAGAAGAAGCTGCGATATATGCGCTTTTAGGCCTTCCAGATGCTACTTCAGCATAGCTTCTGCGTCCCTTTGGTTATTTTTGGGATGAAACAACCAACGCGAGCCCAAGACCTGCTTAGTCGCCTCTTACAACATGATTGGCAGGGAGCAATTTCTCCTTTCTTTACTCCAATTTATGACTCCGGAAACACTCAGGCGACAATTTGGTTGTATCCTCAACGTTTTTAACCATCAGCTTATAATAATAGAGGTTGTGTTCTGATAATCTAGTCACCGCGAATTCAAGAGTATGTGTTTAAGAGTGTGTTGCTGAACCAAAACTGCCTGGGTATATAATACATCACGCTTTTATCATACAAATTTTATTATTGTAGCACCTTAAGGGGATCAACACGTGATATATTCTACCCAGAATGTGGTCTTCCTTATGACTCTATTGAATTCTCCTTGGTCTTGAGCAAGGTGTACCGCCTCCTTTAGGGCATACAGACATAGGGCAGTATGTCTTCTGTCTAAGGGCGTCTTGGTTGGCCTTTACACCCGTTACCTTCTATCGTCCCTCAAATATCACTATCTTCATACCGTCATGTCTCTTAACATGACCGAAAAAAGCTAGTTGTTCAATTAATATGGTTTTCAGAAGCCAGCCCTCTTGGGCGATGATTGTGCTTTGTACCTCCTGGTTTTGTTTTCCTTGCTGTCCATGGTTTTCTCAGAACTATTCTGTAGAATTTTAATTTAAATGATGTTGTTATATTGGACAATGTTTTATTAGTACCCATGTTTCGCATGCTTTGCATTCGTCGTTACTGGAAACACACATGTTTGTAATAAGCACAATTTGGTTCTTATTTGGTTCACAAGGGATATCATTCTAATTTCCAGTTTTTGTACACAGAAATCATGGTCAACCTACATATGAGTTTTTCATAATAATATTTTTAACATTTTAGACAGATGCATACAACAAAAAAAAGAACAAACTATTTGTTTAAATTCAAGATGTCGCAGGAGTACATTTCTTCTCTTTTTTTTGACACAATAGTCTTCCACTTCTTCTAAGTCCTGCTTTCTTAATAAATTCTGCTGTATTTGAAAGCTCCTCAGTGCTCCCATACATCTTTATGTGGATATCCAATCCATCTCCATGGGCCAGTTTTCTTACCATAACTGGTTTAGTGTATTGCAGTTCTGCAGAATATGTTCAGTGGTTTGTGCTGCCTGCCCACAAGGGCGCAGAGGTGATGAGACTAGTCTCAGTCTATTTAAGTTCCTGTTTAATCTGTTGTGTTCTGTTCTGAGGCGAAAGGTAATAACCTGTTCTGCCGAGATAGTGGTAATTGTCTTTTGGGTGGTCAACTTTCCTGATGGTTTTAATGAGTGTCCTTTTTCTTGGTAGGCGATTTCTTGGTCTATTTGTCCCTGTGTTGCTCCATCCTTTGCCAGTCTGTCTGCCTTTTTTTCTTCTTCAGCGTTCATTCTCAAACTCCCGCCAGATCTCTCTTGTAGCAGAACAATGGCCGTACTAGATTTCCAGCAGGATGTAGTCCAGAGAATGGAAATGCGCTGTGTCGCCGTTTTATTTGCGCCGATGGCCCGACACATCCGTCTTCGGCGGAGTCTGCCTTTTCAATTTCCTGGTATGCCACAGTGGGATGATAACTAATAAGGGGAGAATAATTAGTTGAAACAAATTTATTGACAATTGTTCTTATTATCTCCCTTTGATTGTAAACTGAAAACCGCCTTTTATAAAATGTCAAGTTCTCTGTTGACGGTGATTAAATTAGTGGGTATTTAAAAAATAAAATAAAGCATTATGTTAAATCAAAGTGACTATCTAAGACACAATAGTCACGTTTTCTTCCTGTAAACAGAGCCCTTTTTCTATCTCGTACAGTTCACGAAAGTAAGATTGCTGCTAAGATGTCAAAATTAGGACCTATAAGAAAAGACAAAATCATTTCGTGGTGTTGACTGTGATATGTGTTTTAGATCAGTGGTCAGTAATGTGTACTAAACTGTGTATTGTAGATTTATGATCAGCCCGTATAATGTAGGCTGTGCTATGTATTATATATCAGTGGTCAGTCCGTGTGGTGCGGAAACCAGAAAATGGAGCTCATATTAGTTGCAATATTACCTGACATGCACATCGTAAATGGTGACAAGAAAGTTTTGAGGGTTGAGTTGGCTGACCCATTCCATTGATGGTCTAGTGATCCAGAAGTCACAGGATTTCCTAGTCAAAAAGGTGACTTTAGCTTAAGGCTGGAGATGGATTTAGCTGATATGTCAAGACCAACTATCAATGCTATAGATGCATACATGTCTACAAGAACCATTACTTTCAATATTAAACACATGCGGTTGCATCTGTGGGTCCCACAAATGTCCCACTAGACAAACCACCCATGCAACAGAAAACCTTAGTAGATGACATGCCGTTATATTGAGGCTCCTTTATGAAAGCTTGCAGCATGTCATTTATACAATTATAGACCTCCTCTGAGTAGAAAACTCATTCAATGGGAAGTGCACTGAGCTGAAGTCTCCTGGGTATGAAAGAAATCTCACAGAAATATTACCGCACTGCACATAGGAAGTAAGAGCTAATAGCGCACATTTCTTGTGGTTCCGAATCAGTCAATCAATATTAAATTGACAAATATATCTACTTGCATGGTTTATACTTCTATTGATTGGGGGGGGGGGGGATAACAACTCCCTTTCACTCTTAAGAAATCATAAAATGTTTTTTTTATTGCTAGTAATTTAGCCAAATGGCAGGTGAAACCCCTCCCGTAACTATTTTTTTTTACAAAAAAAGGTAATCACCCCTTTCTCAGTAAAAAGATGGAATTATTTCATATAACAACGGAAGAATGCCTTTTTTACATTAGCTTTTTTTTAGGTAAAACCCCTTCCACATCGAAAACTTCTCTACGGCCCTGATAGTTATCTATGGGCCTTTATTGAACAATGAACTACAGGTAACAGTGTAGCTATTCTTTGCTCTCCTTCCAGTCCCGGCTAAACAAGGGCAGTTTTTATTCACTTCTCCCACCCAGGCCCGGTAACACAAGGACAGTTTCTATTGGAAATTAAGTTCATTTAACTACCATTGCCTTCAGATTGTTCACTAGAAACAAAATGTCAAAGATTTTCTTTCTTTTTAATTGTATCAAAGAACACAGGTTAGCTGTGTTGGAAATCTAATTTATTCATTGGATGATCCCCTGACAGACTCCTGACAATCACATAATATTTTGAAATAATTTAATACGTCTACAGAAAATACGTTATGACCACTGATCTATGTATAAATTAATTTAAGCCTTTACAATCGCCTGCGCTTAGTGTTACCATGCCCCCGTGTCAAAAAGCGTGCAAAACTCGTAAACATGATCACACTTCTCTTGTTTTCACGATGCTATACCAAGTGTGTTGATTCGAACATGTGACACATTCGTTATATGCATATTATTAAACTGATAGAAACCGGGACACGTCACAACCGGGCGAGATATCAGACAGCGATATAAAACCAAGACAATCCCAGTGAGACCGTGACTAGCACACATATTTGCCATTCACATAAACAAATGAATATTTCTGCTATTATAGTGAGAAATATATTTATCAGGTCAAAATATTTTAAGTTTACATTTTTTTTTTAAAACTCAACCAACACAATATATGTTTTTATTTTGTGAATTTGCGTTATTTTTGAAAGTATATGCTCCCTCAACCATTAAGTTTTTATAACTCATAAACTGCAATTCCGCCCCCTCCCCCCAGAAACGCGACAATGTACATATTAAGAGAATTGCAGAAATGGTATTGACTAGATGTGATGGGAGAAGGTGCTCCCTCTCCGGAAAGATCAGAAGAACGCGTGATCAGCAACTGACTGGGACACTGAGCGTATAAACTTTTAGATGACCGACGGAACGGCAAGCAGAGCATATATAGGAATGCCCCCAGTGCTGTGACACTTGTTCCTAATCAAAAATCAATAATCCACAGAAATAAAAAAATCATTTTCTTGTAAAATGTGACAATTAAGAATTTAAGTCATTAAAAACTATACATTATCACTATGTATCAAAATATTTTTTCTTTATTTTTTTCAAAAAAAATGTATTCTTTACAATAAAACAAAATGAAATAATTTGACTAAACATTTTTTTTAATCACAGAGGTAATTACAAAAGTAAAAAAATGACAAAAAAGTCGAGTGAAGCACTTTCTATGCAGCTCTCCTTTACCCCCGTAATCCTCTCTCTCTCTCTCTCGAGGCGGTATGACATAGCAGGTGCCGCAATAGAAAGCCACTCGGACACTGAATTTGCCATCACTCAGCTGAGCACGTTTATGCTGTTAACATTCCGTACGACCGAAAACTTCACCCTGGTGACTTCGTCCTCTTAACATGTCATATGGGGAGGAACCAGCCTTGATCCCAATATGTACTGTGATGAGTGAGCTGACTCGACACTGGCTGAACCTTGACCCCGGGGTGGAGTCTAAGACATGAAATGGACGACGACTGGTTCCCATACAAGTTAAGAGCCAATTTGTAAAGTTCCGCGGGGAACTTGAAACTCATACGGACATTCTCCCTTAAAGTCTATAAGCTTATGTACCACACATTTTGTACACCATGTCAACAGTTAGGGAAGAATGTCGCGCATATTGCTTTAAAAAAAAACGTTTTTATAAATAGGAAAACGGGGAAAAGTAACATAAAATTTCTCAAATTAAATTAGAGTTTTTTTATTTAAATGATATTGCCAATTCCCCATCGAGACCAGCACCGTGCAGAGGTGATGGGGCTTAATTCAGCCATCAGGGGCTGGAAACTAAGACTGATCGGGCAGTCCCACAGTCCTGCCCAAGTAAGCAGATTGCTGAAGACGGAGACATCCAGCCAAAAGGCGCACAGATAAAATAGGATGCGACGCACAAAACACAATGGAAACATGTCTACATCTATAAATAGTTATGGTGCCTGCCCTGTGGCGGACGTTCAGGCAGGGACGGTGCCGGGCCCTATACCTCGAAAGGGCCCAACCTCAGTTACTAGAAGTCCTTTTCAATTGCCTCGAGGAGCCATGAGGCAAGGGAATAGAGCTACTGGCCAAACAAACAAACGACCAATAAAAATAATGCACTGGAATGCTGAGGGTGTCAACAGTAAAAGAGATGGATACAGCAAAAAATTGGAACTTGAAAATGTCCTGAGTGAAGAACAAGTTAGTATATGCTGTATTCAAGAAACACACCTCAGCAGCGACATAGCCTTCAAAATCAGAGGCTACCAGTGCTACAGGTCTGACAGAAAGGACAGGCGAAAGGGTGGAATTCTGACACTTGTTAAAAACAATATCAGTGCATGTCAGCTGGAAGTATATATGGAAGGGGCAGAATACCAGATGCTCCACCTAAAAACAGACAGTGCAGAATTCCATCTCCTGAACTACTACTGCCCAAATGATCAACCATTGGCACTAGACACAATTCCAGACAAAGAGAGACTTATGGTGTGTGGTGACTTCAACAGCCACTCTCAGAGCTGGGGCTACGATCATATCGACAAGAGAGGTGAGGAACTTGAGAGCTGGCAGGATGAAAATAATCTCATCCTTATTAACCAGCCAGCAGACTCACCAACCTTCTACTCGAGAGCATGGCACACCACCTCTACACCAGACCTGGCATTCCACTCAGCAGGCTTGGAATGGAACATCACACGTGTTGTTGGAAAGCAGCTTGGAGGTAGTGACCACAGACCAGTATTTCTGGAAATCCACAATGAATTTACCAAGGACAGCAGCACGCTCACTAGGTGGAACTATAAAAGGGCAGACTGGAAAATGTACCAGCATTTAACCAGTGTTCTAGCTAAGGTCATGAACTTGGACAAAAACATCAATAGAGCAGTGTGTGAATTTAATAGATGTATACTATATGATGCTAGTAAAACCATACCCAGGGGGGCACGAAAAACTACAAACCCTACTGGAATGATGAACTGGAAAAGCTGCAAATTGAGATGGAAACATCTAGACAGCAGGCTGAGAACACACCTAGCCAAGAACATCATAACAAATATCAGCAAACAAAAGCTAAAAATCACAGAGCCAAGTTACAAGCCAGACGAAGCAGCTGGAAAGAAAAAACAGAGTCGCTGAACCTAGAAAGAGATATAAGGAAATTATGGAAACTTGTAAAACAACTAAATGATGATGGTACAGGGAGAAATACCAGGATCACACTTTATAAAGATAGAAACATTTTAACAGGTAAACATGCAGCTGATTACTTTGCAGATTCCTTTGCCGAAGACAATAACGTCAAAGTCAGCCCAGACAAACAACAGGAGGTTCGAGAGAACCAGCAAAACATTGGACAAGGTGAACCTATACCTGAAGTCATGGAGGCACCAATCACAATGAGAGAACTGGAGCATGCAATATCCAAATTGAAAATGAAAAAGTCCCCTGGAGCTGATGGAGTGTCCAATGAAATGATTAGAAACCTGGGAAGTGCAGCAAGAGCAAAGCTACTGCAGATCTTTAACACAAGCTGGTCCACAGGTAATGTACCACAGGCGTGGAGAGAAGCAATAATGATACCACTCCTCAAATCAGGAAAAGATGGCAACACAGTCTCCAACTACAGGCCCATCAGCCTCACAAGCTGTCTATGTAAAACAATGGAACGCATTATCAATCTTAGGATGCAGTGGTACCTTGAAAGTGAAAACCTTCTGGTATCACAGCAAGCAGGTTTCAGACAGTGCTACTCTACTGAAGATCAGGCAACCTACCTCTCCCAAGAGATTGAGGATGCCTTCCAAGAAAAGAAACTGGTACTAGCAGCATGGATAGACCTCAGGAAAGCATTTGATAAGGTCTGGAAAGAAGGGCTCCTAAAGAAATTGCGAAATTGCAGGGTTAGCTCAAGAATGTACAAATGGGTAAAAGCATACCTGCATAATAGAAGAGCCAGGGTACAATTAGATGGTCGCAAGAGCAAGAAAGTTCTACTGCGTCATGGAGTCCCCCAGGGAGGAGTCCTGTCACCCACACTTTTCTTGGTTTACATCAATGACCTAGTTGCTGAACTACCACATGGGATCAAAGTGGCAATGTATGCTGACGACCTGGTGATCTGGTGCACGGAAGAACATGCAACAGTGGCCACTAAACAAATACAAAGAGCTATCGATGCCCTAACCTTATGGGCTAATAGATGGTGCGTCAGCATTAACACAGATAAGTGCAGCACTACACTCTTTACCCTCTCACCAAAACAAAAAGCTGGTCATATCAAGATAGATGGAGAGCTCTTGAAAGAAGACAAACAACCCACATACCTCGGAGTTACTTTTGATGATAAGCTGACATGGAAGCAGCACATAAACAAAGCAACAACAAAAGCCAGGAGGAAGCTAGCTATCCTGAGAAAACTAAGTGGAACCACATGGGGAGCCAGTGGAAATATACTCAGTAAAGTTTACCAGCAAGGTATAAGACCACACCTGGAATACGGTTCAGCTGCGTGGTGTCCTGCATCAAACACCACATTACAAGATCTAGATAAAGTGCAAAACCAGGCACTTAGAATAATGTTGGGAGCAATGAAGTCAACACCCATAGCAGAGATGCAGAAAATGGGAAGAATGCAAACACTTGGCGAACGCAGAGACACAAAAGTACTAATTCAAGCAGAAAAGTTTCAGTGTATGCCAAGTCATCCAATGAAGGAAAGATTCCAAAATCTAGCAATGGGACGACTGAAAAGGAGCAGCTTTATCCATCAAGCTAAACGACTCCGTAGACAACTTACAGACCTACCTGAAGTTGGCAGCCCCTTAAGGTCTGTACCAGAGCAAACCCCGTGGAGTGAAAGCCATGGAATGCCAATATACATTCAGACCCATGTGAAAGGAATACTAAGCGAGGACGAACAGAACAGTGTGCAGCGAATGACAATCACCCTCAGTTTCCTGGATGAGGAATATCCACAAGATATATGGGTCAGAGTGTACACAGATGGGTCAGCACAGAATGCTGTGAGGAATGGAGGTGCAGGTGTATATATAGAATATCCACACAAGCCTAGAGATACAATCAGAACACCGACAGGAAAATTCTGCAATAATTATGATGCAGAAATCCAGGCAATTAGTGTGGCAGCTAAAAAACTGCTGAACTCCAACTCTGACCTACAGCCTGTGGTATTCCTGACAGATGCAAGGTCAGTGCTTCAAGCTCTCCAGTCTGGAAAACTAACAGACTTAAAAAAACTACTTAGCGAATTGTCTTACCAGTATAGGGTAACCATGCAGTGGATACCCTCTCACTGTGGAATACCAGGAAATGAAAAAGCAGACCAACTGGCTAAGGAAGGTGCTGCCGAAGACCAACCAGATATACCAATCACCTACCATCAGAAAAAACAGATGATAAAGTCAATAAGAAAGCCACAAACACCAACACAAGATGACTATCACAATATGAACAGATCAGAACAAGTTATAATTCTACGTCTCAGAACAGGACACAACCGACTCCGCAGTCACATGTATACAAAGTTCAAGATTGGCAACACAGCCATGTGTACATGTGGACAGGCAGCACAGAGTGCCAAACATATACTTCAAGAGTGTTCTGAGCATGAAACGCTGAGGCAGACATATTGGCCAGAGGAAACAACACTGGAATCAAAGCTCTATGGGACACTGTATGAACTACAAAAGACAGTGAGTTTTATTAAGGAGACAGAATTACAGATATAGACATGTTTCAAGTGAACGAAAGAAGAAGAAGAAGGAAAGATTCCAAAATCTAGCAATGGGGCGACTGAAAAGGAGCAGCTTTATCCATCAAGCTAAACGACTCCGTAGACAACTTACAGACCTACCTGAAGTTGACAGCCCTTTAAGGTCTGTACCAGAACAAACCCAGTGGAGTGAAAGCCATGGAATGCCAATATACATTCAGAACCATGTGAAAGGAATACTAAGCGAGGATGAACAGAACAGTGTGCAGCGAATGACAGTCACCCTCAGTTTCCTGGATGAGGAATATCCACAAGATATATGGGTCAGAGTATACACAGATGGGTCAGCACAGAATGCCGTGAGGAATGGAGGTGCAGGTGTATATATAGAATATCCACACAAGCCTAGAGATACAATCAGAACACCGACAGGAAAATTCTGCAATAATTATGATGCAGAAATCCAGGCAATTAGTGTGGCAGCTAAAAAACTGCTGAACTCCAACTCTGACCTACAGCCTGTGGTATTCCTGACAGATGCAAGGTCAGTGCTTCAAGCTCTCCAGTCTGAAAAACTAACAGACTTGAAAAAACTACTTAGCGAATTGTCTTACCAGTATAGGGTAACCATGCAGTGGATACCCTCTCACTGTGGAATACCAGGAAATGAAAAAGCAGACCAACTGGCTAAGGAAGGTGCTGCCGAAGACCAACCAGATATACCAATCACCTACCATCAGAAAAAACAGATGATCAAGTCAATAAGAAAGCCACAAACACCAACACAAGATGACTATCATATTATGAACAGACCAGAACAAGTTATAATTCTACGTCTCAGAACAGGACACAACCGACTCCGCAGTCACATGTATACAAAGTTCAAGATTGGCAACACGGCCATGTGTACAGGCAGCACAGAGTGCCAAACATATACTTCAAGAGTGTTCTGAGCATGAAATGCTGAGGCAGACATATTGGCCAGAGGAAACAACACTGGAATCAAAGCTCTATGGGACACTGTATGAACTACAAAAGACAGTGAGTTTTATTAAGGAGACAGAATTACAGATTATAGACAACAACAAACACATTTTTTTCCCCAATAAAATGCACAACAGTTAACAATAATAAAATAAAATATTTTCAACAAAATCCCAAGTTTCCAGTGATCAAAATTTCACTAAAACTAACAAAATTTATCATTAAGAAAATGACCATCCCATTTTTGAAGCAGTAAATTCTTATTTTTGACTTACCAAAAACAAGAAACAAAAATAGATACACAGATTACTGTGTATTGTAAAATATTCATGATTAAAATTTCCAAAGACAATTAATTTACAATATTTATTTCTTCCTCAACATCAACCTCCATTTTGAAAGTGTTCTTTCCAGACTCGTGGACCCCAAACCATCGGGGTTTCTCATAGACTGCCTCTTTAAGAGTTTTAACATTAGCCTTGGTGGAGATATCTTTAGTACGAGCAAATCCAACGCAATTGTTTCCCATATCAAATGCAGTGTAGTAGGGTCCAATAAACACATCTCCCAGGATCCATAAAGGTCCAGCTGGTGCAGGCACATCCAAGCCAATGAAACCACTGAGACACTCAGTCTGCCCCATCGTTGTGACCTGAAGTAAGACATTAAAAATAATTGTTTATATTTATAGAATTATGAATTTCTTTTTCTTCTCCTTCAGTTTTCATTCTCAAACTTTCAATGGATCTATCTTGAAGTAGGACAATGGTCCTACTAGATTTCCAGCAGGATGTAATCCAGAAATTGAAAATGTGCGGTGTCACCGTTTTATTTGCGCCAATGGTCCAGCACATCTGCAGTAATTATGAATATAATTCGACCACACCCTACTATTATTATACAGAGGGGAGACTCTAAGGCAGTCAATGTTGTATTAAACCATCTTCTGGCATGACCTGCTTTAACAAATCAAGAGGAGGGGAAGGTCCAGTGCAGATGGCAAGGCACATTTTCCATAAAACCTGTACAGGCAAGCAGTCGTATGAAACCTGTCCAGGAAAGCAGTCATGTGAAACCTGCCCGGGCAAGCAGTCGTGTGAAACCTGTCCAGGCAAGCAGTCGTGTGAAACGTATTAACTATGTGTCTCTGCAATTTACACTGGCCTGCTTTCTGACAATCTGTAAAGATCCAAAAGGCCATCATCATCCTACCAGCAGTTACAGGAAACCATTAGCATCATCTTCATAAATGTTGTTTGATGTACCAAACAAATATTACAACACTCTTCTTCTTCTTCTGCGTTCAGCATCTGTGGTTATGCTATACCGTCAGGCCTGTCGTCAAGAAGTCCACTGTCTTCTCCAGGTCAGAGCGGCTGCCCCATAGCTTTTGCCTCACATCTATATCCTCTGGCCAGGTCTGCTGTCTCTGCTCTTTCTATGTTGGGCAGTCTTGAAGTATGTGTTCCGGGGTCTGGGTTCCGGTACAAGAATATTTTATAACTGTTGAATGCTAAAATGCAGTACAAAGTCCATCTTTAATATGTAAGTTGTATCAGATAGTTAATACATTTTACAAATGTGTTGAGGCTAAAAATCAGCTTCAAGCAGTTGGGTAACTGAACAATTCAGAAAACAATGGCAACCAAATTACAATACATATTACCTAGGAAACCACTACAACCACAAAATGTTGGGCTGATTGCTACATCTTGAATAAGACAAAACCAATTTTAGGTAGATTTTTGGTGGAAATTATCATTTTAACTGAAATTTTCTTCATAAATTCATGGTAATAAGTTCTACAGTTGTTTTAACTCAATTCCTACGTATGTCGATTTTAATGTAGCAAGGTCCCCCCCTCTGACTACTTATGCACAGTATAACGGGACTCCATATACACCCTCCATTTTGGCCTTGTTTGGTTCGTAAATGACAACTATTAACTTATTTAGCCATTTAACATTTAGAAATCTGGCTAACTCCTCCTAAGATGTATGTGATGACAGGCAACAGTGTTGCTGTTCTTTACTTCCCTCCCTGGCACCAGCAACACACGTTCGTTCTTTGTCATGTATAGAGCTATTTGTTTTAGGTCATCCTGTATTCCCCACAACTTGTTTTGCAGAGAAGCTCCTGTGGGCCAGATTGTTGTTCTGTCAACAGTGAAACTGGGACAATTCTGTAGTGGGTATTCTGGTGTCTGCACTGCTCCTCAGATGCAGGCAGCAGAGTTGATCATTTTTATTTGGTATCTGTTTGCTATAGTCAGAATGTTCTATTTAGTTATGGTTATTTGGTTCCTGTAATTTACTTTGTGGCTCTGCTCTTGAACGACATTTGACCGCTTTTCATATGGTGCATGGATTCAATTGTGCAGCGTAAACCTCCTCTTTCAAGTTCTACATCTCATGGGCCAACGTTTTCTGACTCGACGGTGAGGAAGTATCTATGATACCTACCTGAACGCTGGTTTTCAGGGGGCATCCTGCAAATTAGCTTTTTTGTGTGGAATACAACGAATGTATCATAATGGCAAAAATTACTTGACTACGCCGCTATCTTGGTGCAACTGGAAGTCGAAAGAGTAATGATTTGAGTCATTGAGCAGAAGTAACGGTACATGTAAATTATGAGCCAGCATCATAGCACAGTTTCCCATAGGTACTGAGATGCCTAGTCTGTGGTTAACCATAAACCGCCTGACTAGCACCTCCTACCACACTTTTTAAAGTAGTAATGATACAATTTCTCAACCTTCCCAAAGCATGAGCCCTGGTACCTCACTTCCTGGTTTCTGATGGAACCATAAAAGTAAATTTTGTTTCATCCTATGAATAATAAATGGACTTGAAACCCAGGTGTGCTGGTTGGTGGGCAGATGACTTAACACTACACTATTGCAGTTTCCAAGGAGCAGATTTTATTATAGATTAATCCCTGAATAAAAACTGTCTTACAGAGAATTTGAACTAATATCCTCAAAACTTAAGAGAGTGGTATATTAGCTACTTGACGACATACTACTCTTCCACTAATGAAACTGAAATAAACTAACCTGGAGAACATATTGTTGAGGTGTAAGCACAAATCCCTGTCCTCCAATGGTAAAGGTCACATTTGGCATTTTTGGAATGTTAGCACACACAACCAGATACTGCAGGATGAAAGTGTCAAAATTTGATCTACAACTCACGGAAATTTTGAAAACAATAACATATAACAAACTGCTTATAGTTTATACCAGCAATTCTTAAACCTTTTTTTTCCCGTCGACTCTTTCTGTATAATTATGCTTCTGTTTGAATGAAACCTCAAATAAAAGCTTGTTAACTTTTTTCCAGGTTTATATTATATTATATTAAATATTGTGGAAATCTTTCTCTGCCCTTTCTCCTACTAGAAAGATCCACTGTCCCTAATCTCCGATTTTTTATTTATGGTCCCAGCAATATGCTGTGGTCTCCTGAGGGGCCTAATGGCCCAACTTGACAACCACTGGTTTGGACAAATGGCTAGGTCAGTTACTGTATAGGACTCTCAATCCATGATCCGCAAGATTTAGAATAGATAGCTAACCCATGAGTGGATGAAGTATGTTGTGGTTTCACACCTGCAAAAACTTCGGTAGGTGTGGTGTGGCAGAAGACGGAAAACATGTTGAATCAAGTTGCGAGGTGAGTAGATGCCATCTGAGCAGATCTGGTTCAAATCCTGTTTGCTGCAATGTGATTTTTTTCTGAACTAGAAGTCTAGGTCGAGTGGTTGGAACACCATGAGAGAAGAGACTATTATTAAGAGATTGAACGAGTTCGAAATTGCTTGGGGTTACAGTAAAGGGTAAAGATTTTTTCTTCTTCTGCATTATTTCTCACATTCCTGTAGATTAGCAGGTTCAATCAATCAATCAATAAACCCATAACCCTTCAGGGTCGTAGGGGTACCACATTGGATGCTTCAGCACACAGAGTCCTCCAGCGAATTCTATCGTCAGCGATGCGGATGAGTGTGGAAATATCTAGCCCTGTCCATTCCTTGATGTTGTCTGTCCATGTCTTTATTTGTCCTCCTCTGCTTCTTCCACCCTCGACAGTTCCCTGCAGTATTGTTTTTGACAAGGCATCGTGCCTGCATACATGTCCGAACCATGCTAGTTTTCGTCGTTTCACTATTGAAAGCAATGGCTCCTGGACACCTGCACACATCTCTACTTTATTTCTTACGTACACATTGGTCTTATGTTCCCTATAGGAAATTCGTAGAATTCTTCTGTAGCATTTATACTCGAAAGCCTGTAATCTTCTCTCCATGTCCGCAGTGAGTGTCCAACTCTCACAACCATACAACACAACAGAAAGCACCAGCGACCTATACAGTTTGATTTTCACTCCAACACTGATGTTGCTTTTCCAAATCACAGTTAGTCTTGACAATGACGCTAAAGCCATCTCCAGCCTTATTTTTAGTTCTGCTTTGCATTTACCATCGCTGCATATACTGGATCCGAGGTATTTGAAGGTATTCACCTCTTCAAGCTTGTGTCCATTCATCATGATATTAGTCTGGTTTTCTGTGTCTCTGCTGTTTACCAAAATTTTGCTCTTATCTGAATTGATTTCCATTCCGTACTTGCTGGTAACTTTTTCTAACTTTGATGTTAATTCTTGCAATGATTGTTCTGACCCAGCTATAAAATCAATATCATCAGCGAAACGCAAGTTGCAAATAGGGCGACCTCCGATCGATATAGACGTGTTGTAGTCATGCAATGTTTTCCATTGTAGTATTTCAGTGGGCAAAAGGTTTAGCTAGTGGTGCCCATCTCCTCTCCAGCTGTCCTAATGTGGTTATATGGATGTGTCTTCACTCTCCATCTCCATTGCACTTTTCTGATGTTGACGCTACATCACATTTGAACTTCGCGCTGAGCGCATCGCTACCATTTCACTACGTCACAACCTTACTTCGTACGCATCCACATTATTACTTCTAAACTTGATAATACCTTCACTATGTTGTTATCTTTTAATCCATTAACAAGTAACCTTCAAGATATTATCCCGAACTGACATATTTTCCACTGCACACTAATTCAATGAATATAATACATATCCCTGCTTCACAGAATGAAAACACAACGTCATATTGTCGTGATGACGTCACAATCAGCAGGTTATTAGCAGGTTATAGTCCGGCAAATGGAATGCATTGTGTCATGGTTTACAGCTGTGCTGTGATGTCTACGCCTTTCAACATGAAACATCTGACTTCAGTATGCGCTTGGGTCACTTTGACCATATATGGGATGTGACAGCCAACTCCACCCTACAACTTTCTTAGTCGCCTCTTATGACATGCATAAAAGTTAAAGAGTGTCACTATTCTTTGCCTCCCTTTCAGACCGAACAACTCATAGACAGAGAAGTAGAATGAGGAAGATATACAGTGAATGAGTTATGGGAACTATCAGCGTACATGCTCTTCCATATCTGATAAAAGAGATGAAACTCCTACGGTGATGCACATCAGTCTTCTTCTTCAGCGTTCGTTCTCGAACTCTCGTGGATTTCTCTTGTAACAGGACAATAGTGCTACAAGATTTCCAGTTGGATGTATTCCAGAAAATGGAAATACACTGTCTGTGTGTTATTTGTGTCAATGGCCCGACACATCCGTCTTCGCAGCTGCCATCAGTCTATTCAGAAAATCACTAAACCACAAATGATCCAGAAAAAGCCCACATCCACTTTTGTTTTATGTGATGTGTCCTGGTAACAGGCTATATGCTGAAGTATGGCAAAGTGAATTGGGGCTGAAGAGGAAAGGCAAAATGGGTCCCTTGTATGCCATGATGAAAATTACTCTGATACGTGTGAATACCAGAAAGGTACTTATTTGGTAAGGAAAGGGTAGCATATAACCGTGACCTTCATTATAACAGGCCAGAGTGCTCACTAACTTTACATCACTGAAGAATGCCAATCTGACTACTGCTGTACTTTTCATTGGCCGGCAAAACAAAGCATAAATAAATGAAATAAACAATCTTAACACATTTCTTCCATATCTGCTTATCTTAATCCATTCTTTGATTTCTTTCCATGTTTTACCATTTTGAATGTGTCATTCTTTCCTCTATGAATGTTATCTTCCTCTTTCCATGCCGGTTATTTTGCAGTTTCCTTCTTTCTTTGTTGGTTATCTTTCTCTTTCCTTCTTTTCCGTGTGGGTTATTTTTTTCTTTCCCTCTTTTTCCTGTGGGATTTCTTTCTCATTCCTTTTTTTCCTTGTGGGCCGTCTTTCTCTTTCCTTCTTTCCATGTGCGCTGATTTTTGCTATCCTTCTTTCCCTGTGAACTGTTTCTTACTTCTTTCCATGTGGGCTGTTTTTTGCTTTCCTTCTTTCCCCATGTGCTGTCTTTCACTTTCCTCCGTTCCCTGTAGATTTCATAATACCTCTGCTTGTTCTAGGTAAACATAAAAAATGAGCTACACAAATCAACCCACCTCTCCTTCTACAAACTTGATAAGCTCCAATCTGAGCATTCAACTTTTCTATCTCACTGCTGGGTCCAGCGAGCAACGAGGTGCCAGTATCAGCTATGGCCCTGCAGCCTCCATTGCAATATGTTGTAGTACTAACAGTCAAACTGAGAAAACAAACAAAACAAATGGAATTATATGGAACATCAGGGTTTCTCAATATTTTAAACTGTGTACACCACATCTAAGCACAGATTCTCAACTTTTTGTGTCTGGACCCAATTTTATAAAAGGAAAGTCTGTGGCTATGTTCATAACGACAAAAATGTCCAGCAAGTGTGATTTTGGTTAGCTTTGAGGTTGGTGACTTGGGAACCAGATCTCTCTTTCTCTCTCTCGTGGCAGGGCTACTAGCAGTATGGTTACAGAGAAATAAAGTATACTAACCATAACCCAAATAGTTTATTCTACAACTAATACAGCCTAATCATAACCCAAAACCATAATAAATCCATCTAAAAAAATACTCAAAAAAAAACAACCCCATCCTAAAATCAAGATCTTTCCACACTCGTCTGCATCTCCAAAGGTAGAAACTGCTGGAGGACTACGTGCTGATATGATATTGTGATTGATGGAAGACTACATGTTGACATATGTGATTGATGGAAGACTACGTGTTCACATGATATTGTGATTGATGGAAGACTACGTGTTCACATGATATTGTGATTGATTGAAGACTACGTGTTGACATATGATATTGTGATTGATTGAAGACTACGTGCTGACATATGATATTGTGATTGATGGAAAACTACGTGCTGACATATGATATTGTGATTGATGGAAGACTGTGCTGACATATGATATTGTGATTGATGGAAGACTACGTGTTGACATATGATATTGTGATTGACGGAAGACTACGTGTTGACATATGATATTGTGATTGATGGAAGACTACGTGTTGACATATGTGATTGATGGAAGACTACATGTTCACATGATATTGTGATTGATGGAAGACTACGTGCTGACATGATATTGTGATTCATGGAAGACTACATGCTGACATATGATATTGTGATTGATGGAAAACTACGTGTTGACAAATGATATTGTGATTGATTGAAGACTACGTGTTGACACATGATATTGTGATTGATTGAAGACTACGTGTTGACATATGATATTGTGATTGATTGAAGACTACGTGCTGACATATGATATTGTGATTGATTGAAGACTACGTGCTGACATATGATATTGTGATTGATGGAAAACTACGTGCTGACATATGATATTGTGATTGATGGAAGACTGTGCTGACATATGATATTGTGATTGATGGAAGACTACGTGCTGACATGATATTGTGATTGATGGAAGACTACGTGTTCACATGATATTGTGATTGATTGAAGACTACGTGTTGACATATGATATTATTATTGTGATTGATTGAAGACTACGTGCTGACATATGATATTGTGATTGATGGAAAACTACGTGCTGACATATGATATTGTGATTGATGGAAGACTGTGCTGACATATGATATTGTGATTGATGGAAGACTACGTGTTGACATATGATATTGTGATTGACGGAAGACTACGTGTTGACATATGATATTGTGATTGATGGAAGACTACGTGTTGACATATGTGATTGATGGAAGACTACATGTTCACATGATATTGTGATTGATGGAAGACTACGTGCTGACATGATATTGTGATTCATGGAAGACTACATGCTGACATATGATATTGTGATTGATGGAAAACTACGTGTTGACAAATGATATTGTGATTGATTGAAGACTACGTGTTGACACATGATATTGTGATTGATTGAAGACTACGTGTTGACATATGATATTGTGATTGATTGAAGACTACGTGCTGACATATGATATTGTGATTGATTGAAGACTACGTGCTGACATATGATATTGTGATTGATGGAAAACTACGTGCTGACATATGATATTGTGATTGATGGAAGACTGTGCTGACATATGATATTGTGATTGATGGAAAACTACGTGTTGACATATGATATTGTGATTGATGGAAGACTACGTGTTGACATATGATATTGTGATTGATTGAAGACTACATGTTGACATATGATATTGTGATTGATTGAAGACTACGTGCTGACATATGATATTGTGATTCATGGAAAAACTATGTGTTGACATATGATATTGTGATTGATGGAAGACTACGTGTTGACATATGATATTGTGATTGATGGAAGACTACGTGTTGACATATGATATTGTGATTGATGGAAGACTACGTGTTGACATGATATTGTGATTGATTGAAGACTACGTGCTGACATATGATATTGTGATTGATTGAAGACTACGTGCTGACATATGATATTGTGATTGATGGAAGACTACATGCTGACATGATATTGTGATTGATGGAAGACTATGTGCTGACATATGATATTGTGATTGATGGAAGACTACGTGTTGACATGATATTGTGATTGATGGAAGACCACGTGTTGACATATGATATTGTGATTGATGGAAGACTATGTGCTGACATATGATATTGTGATTGATGGAAGACTACGTGTTGACATATGATATTGTGATTGATGGAAGACTACGTGCTGACATATGATATTGTGATTGATGGAAGACTACGTGTTGACATATGATATTGTGATTGACGGAAGACTACGTGTTGACATATGATATTGTGATTGATGGAAGACTACATGCTGACATATGTGATTGATGGAAGATTACATGTTGACATATGTGATTGATGGAAGACTACGTGTTGACATGATATTGTGATTGATGGAAGACTACGTGTTGACATATGATATTGTGATTGATGGAAGACTACGTGCTGACATAGGATATTGTGATTGATTGAAGACTACATGTTGACATATGATATTGTGATTGATGGAAGAGTACGTGCTGACATGATATTGTGATTGACGGAAGACTACGTGTTGACATATGATATTGTGAGTGATGGAAGACTACATGCTGACATATGTGATTGATGGAAGATTACATGTTGACATATGTGATTGATGGAAGATTATGTGCTGACATATGATATTGTGATTGATGGAAGAGTACGTGCTGACATGATATTGTGATTGACGGAAGATTACGTGTTGACATATGATATTGTGATTGATGGAATACTACATGCTGACATATGTGATTGATGGAAGATTACATGTTGACATATGTGATTGATGGAAGATTACATGTTGACATATGTGATTGATGGAAGACTACGTGTTGACATATGATATTGTGATTGATGGAGGACTGTGTGTTGACATATGATATTGTGATTGATGGAAGACTATGTGTTGACATATTATATTGTGATTGATGGAAGACTACATGCTGACATATGATATTGTGATTGATGGAGGACTACGTGCTGACATATGATATTGTGATTGATGGAGGACTACGTGCTGACATGATATTGTGATTGATGGAAGACTGTGTGTTGACATATGATATTGTGATTGATGGAAGACTACGTGTTGACATATGATATTGTGACTGATGTAAGACTATGTGTTGACATATATTGCGATATGAAAGTAATGAATATGTTTGAAAACGTGAGACACGTACCTCCACACCCAGCAAAGACATCCAGTGTTCTCAGCTGATGTACTGAAAAATGTTTCACAGCATTCTCCTGTTCTAAATCATCTTTACTAGACTGTCCTTTGCCCTTGCCTTTTCCTTTACCCTTACCCTACAATAGCAAGAAAAGAGAATAATGTTAACAATAACTATGTTTGCTTATTGCGACCATGAGAAATTATGACAATATCTTTCTTAATCTTGATGATGAGTAGTCTTTTGCATTCGTTTCCAAGCTCCCACAGATTAGCAGGATGTAGTCCGGAGATTGAAGAACGTTGTATTATGTTTTGCAGCTTATGACGATTAGTTGAGTTTGGTTATCAGCTAGAGACTGGCATTTCTGCTCTCATCCTTTCTTTCGCTAATAGGTAATCAAATCTTTTCAATCACTGAATTACCACTGCTCTTCTGCGTTCATTCTCAAACTCCTGCAGATTAGCAGGGTGTTGTCCTGAGAACAAAGTTTTGTGTCATGATTTACAGTTTTGCTGCAAATATCTGCACCTTTCGACCTGACACACCGGCTTGAGTATGGTTTCTGGATTACTTTGACCCTATGTAGTATAGGACAGTCAAATCCACTCCATAACTTCCTTAGTTGTCTTATGACATGCATGGAAGATAAATAGTGTTGCTATTCTTTGCTCCCCTTTTGGGCCCAGGAACACACAGGAGCACCACTTCTCCAATCTTTCCATTCAGTGAAATACCACTGATCCAATCATTGAATTACCACTGATCCAATCATTGAATTACCACTGATCCAATCATTGAATTACCAGTGATCCAATCATTGAATTACCAGAAATCCAATCATTAAATTACCACAGATCCAATCATTGAATTACCAGAGATCCAATCATTGAATTACCAGTGATCCAATCATTGAATTACCAGTGATCCAATCATTGAATTACCAGTGATCCAATCATTGAATTACCAGTGATCCAATCATTGAATTACCACAGATCCAATCAGTGAATTACCAGTGATCAAATCATTGAATTACCACAGATCCAATCATTGAATTACCACAGATCCAATCATTGAATTACCACAGATCCAATCATTGAATTACCACAGATCCAATCATTGAATTACAACAGATCCAATAATTGAATTACCACAGATCCAATCATTGAATTACCACAGATCCGATCATTGAATTACCACAGATCCAATAATTGAATTACCACAGATCCGATCATTGAATTACCACAGATCCAATCATTGAATTACCACAGATCCGATCATTGAATTACCACAGATCCAATCATTGAATGACCAGTGATCCAATCATTGAATGACCACAGATCCAATCATTGAATGACCAGTGATCCAATCATTGAATGACCAGTGATCCAATCATTGAATGACCACAGATACAATCATTGAATGACCACAGATCCAATCATTGAGTTACCACAGATCCAATCATTGAATGACCACAAATCAAATCATTGAATTACCACAGATCCAATCATTGAATTACCAGTGATCCAATCATTGAATTACCACAGATCCAATTATTGAATTACCTCCGATCCAATCATTGAATTACCAGTGATCCAATTATAGTCTAAGGATGTATAAGGCGATTATGATAATTTATTTTGCTGGAATCAGTCTTAAACTCTTTCAGGCCACCTCAACTTTCTCACATATTCTGTATCCATTGATGGACTCTTCTATATAGAATCAGACAGACGCAACTTTAAACAAGTTAATGAAGTTTTGTTAATCACTGGTGACGTACATAATAAAACACAAACTGACAATTTGAATCAATAAAAGATCTTTATACAAAAACACATTCACAACATAATATGACGAGCAAGGAACGGCACCACTGATGTTCAAAATAACATCAATTTCAATGGTGCCGCTCTAACTTATATTATGTTATTAATGTGTTCTTGATGAAGGCCTTTTGGCAAAATGTTTATTTATGTGCGTTACTAGTCATTGTGTAACTAACTTATGTGTGTTACTAACAAAACTTCATTGCCCTGTTCCAAGTTTTTTTTCCTTTCTGGATTTCAGTTTTGCTGCAGTTTGTACATATGTAGAATCTGTTCGGTAAACATCCCCAGGTTTATAAAAAAAATGTTCTCATATCAGCACTAGGTCTTCTGTTTCTGGAGTTAGTAAGATTCACAAGATGTCAGAAGTAATCTGACAAAATAGAAACACATGGACTGTAGTAATCCAGGGTTAACAAGCAGTATAAATAGAAATAAGCCAAATGAAATATTTTACCCGCATGTTGCCAAGGTCTGAAAGGGGAGCAAAGAATAGCAATACTTTTTCTGTCATGAGTAAGAGTTGGAGCTTTTGGGAGTTGGTTGTCCCATCCCATATGGGGTTAAAGTGACCCAAAAACCATGCTGAAATTGGATGTGCCAGACCCAAAAGGTACAAATATCGCAGCAAAGCTCTAAACCATGATGCAACACACTCCGTTCTCCAGATTACAGCCTGCTGACCTGAAGGAGTTTGAGAACGAACACAGAAGAAGATATGAAAGATAAAATCTGACAAGATTTAATTTAATATGAAGAATTTTAGAGCATCTCACCTTCCCAGTATTGCCCATGAGCCGAGCCTTTGCTGGAGGGTCATCAAATTGTCGAGTGTCTGCACTGTAAGACTACGCAAAATAGAAGCGGTCAGTCCCTCTAATGAAGTAACTGTCAATATCTTCTGTCAAGTTCTCTCTGTAAACAACTGTACATTTTCCACGGATATGCGAGAAACCCAGAGTGGTCTCCTCATCACTCCAAAACAAGGCATTGAGGTCGGTGTGATAGACAGACTGTGACCAGTTATGTGTGTTCTCAATTCTGAGGAACAAATGATTACACATTTATTAGAAAGTTAAACAGAAATATAGTGATGAATTTCCCTATAAACATTCTTATAATATTATGTGTATAATTTCTACCTAAGGATCTATTCAGTCAAAAAAAATACCCACTCTTATAATTATGCGTAAAGTTGCTACCAGGTCTGTGTAGGATCTATTCAGTCAAAAAAAACACCCACTCTTATAATTATGTGTAAAGTTGCTACCAGGTCTGTGTAGGATCTATTCAGTCAAAAAAAAACACCCACTCTTATAATTATGTGTAAAGTTGCTACCAGGTCTGTGTAGGATCTATTCAGTCAAAAAAAACACCCACTCTTATAATTATGTGTAAAGTTGCTACCAGGTCTGTGTAGGATCTATTCAGTCAAAAAAAAATACCCACTCTTATAATTATGTGTAAAGTTGCTACCAGGTATGTGTAGGATCTATTCAATAAAAAAAAAAACACCCACTCTTATAATTATGCGTAAAGTTGCTACCTGAAGGATCTATTCAGTCAAAAAAAAACACCCACTCTTATAATTATATGTAAAGTTGCTACCTGAAGGATCTATTCAGTCAAAAAAAAACACCCACTCTTATAATTATGTGTAAAGTTGCTACCTGAAGGATCTATTCAGTCAAAAAAAAACACCCACTCTTATAATTATGTGTAAAGTTGCTACCTGAAGGATCTATTCAGTCAAAAAAAAAAACACCCACTCTTATAATTATGTGTAAAGTTGCTACCTGAAGGATCTATTCAGTCAAAAAAAAAAACACCCACTCTTATAATTATGTGTAAAGTTGCTACCTGAAGGATCTATTCAGTCAAAAAAAAAACACCCACTCTTAGTTGTTTACTCTAAGTCAGAAGTGAGTAAGCATCAACCTGCATCAACAATTTCAGAAAATAAATCCATATTTCAACAAATTAGAAAATAAAACCATATTTCATCAAATTTGAAACAATTTCAGAAAATAAAACCATATTTCATCAAATTTGAAACAATTTCAGAAAATAAAACCACCGTCTGCCTGCAACACACAGAATAATTAAATTAGATGCTAAGATGTCAACAACGCAAAATTGGTTATGAACTGACGTCTCCGCATTTAATGCATGCATGTGCTCAGTATCCCTGGCAAATGACTTAGGGTATGTATGCTTCTGGTTCTAACCCCTCACGGAATAAACACACTCCTGACTCTGCCTATGTTTGTTTGTTTTGTTTGTCAATAACCCCAGGAATTGCGAGCAATTAGCTCTCACTTCCTATGTGTAGTGGGGTGGTTTTTTAGCTTTCTTTCATACCCAGGAGACTTAAGCTTTCGGCTTAATACAAGTGCCTATTGAAGGAGCCTAGAGGAGTATATGTCACTAGACGAGCTGATAATTTGCCTGGGTCACCCAACATGCATCTTTCTTCTGACTAGGCACTTCGCAACCAGCGAGTTATCCCTTGTGTAGGAAGACCATTCCATTACCTCCCTTTGTGTCCCTAGGCCTAGATTTCTGTTTGAGTCGTGTTGGACAATGTGACAGTTGAATTGACTCAGGGTTGATATACCTTCCTAGACAAGGTGCTACTTTGCCAAAAAACTTCAGAATCTGGGATTTGGCCTGTTATTTCTCACACACTTGCCTCGTCTACATGTGATGACTTTCTAATCCATATTTTGGTTATCTGTTACCCCTAGGTCTGCATGAGGGCAATGATAAGACCTTTGTACTGGTTTCCCAGTACATTTCCCTCCATTCCTTTCAACAAATGTGTTGCCATTATCTGATTTCTGCTGAATAAATATACTTTCAGTCATTTCGTTCACCGAAGTAGAACACCATCTGTAGACAGTACCATTCATAGCACTTAACTCAGTAGCTCAAATGCTAATCACCAGTAATCTTTGATAAAAATTCACTTTGTAAAGAACATGTCATAGTCAGATTTAAAACTGCAACCTAAAGTAAACGTAAAAGTAACATGAGTTATGAACCAGCAACATAGGACGGGGCTTCCCATAAGTGCTCAGCAGGCTAATCATTGGTTGATCAGAAACCACCTGACTAGCATCACCTACCACACTTGCTCAGTAGCGATGGTGCCATTTCTCGATCTCCCCAGAGCATTAGTCCTGGTACCCTATTTCGTGGTGGCTAGGTGAACCACAGGAGTAATCTTTAACAATGTTAGACAATGAGTGATTAGACACAAAGAGACCGTTGATGCTCCCATAGAATAATAGAAACGGGAGTGACAAAGGGAGAGGGAAGATAGTACATCATCGCTGACAACAACAAACTGACTGGTACGCAGCATATACACCCTTACATGGATGATCCCGCTGAAGATGGATGTGCCAGGTTACTGACGCAAATAATTCTTAAAGTTGATGGGAATTGAATTTCCTACTTGAATTTACTTGTGATGCAAATAAAACGGTGACACAGCGCATTACCATTCTCTGGACTACATCCTGCTGGAAATCTAGTAGGACCATTGTCCTGCTATAAGGGAGATCCTTATATTGAGAATGAACACTGTAGAAGATCTACTAGGGAATCTGTGCTGTTGCATAGCAAGTTTGTCTAATGGGACACTAGTGAGACCTTCAAACCTGCATGCTAAAACTGGAATGTTTGTTTATCTGAATTTTAACTTTATGTATGTCTTTGAAACAGCCATTCCTTGTTTTCTTCTTTTTTAGACTAATTCCTTTGTTTTCACTTGCTTGTGCTACCATGTCCAACAGGGCTTGAAGTTGTTGTTCGCTCCCTTCAATCAGAATTGTATCGTCAGCATATCTTAGATTATTCAGATTGTAACCTCCAACTGTTAATCCTGGAATGTGAAATGAATATAGAAAAAGAAAATCTTCTAATGAAAAAAAAGCAAACAAAACAAGAAGTGATCATATGGGGAATATAAAGATTAAAAAAATTGCTGGAACATCTGCGGTCAAATATATTGACAATCAGAGACTGAAATGGTTACGCCACTTAATGAGAATGAACCAGTATTGGCCAACAACAGAGCATACAACATAAATGAAGACATCAAACAGCAAAGGAAGACCAAGAAGAAAGTGGATTAAAGGAGTTACAAACGCTCTGAGACCTCACAATATTACTGCATATCAAGCGACCAAATGTAATATTGCCCAAAAACCGACCAGCATTCAACCATGCTACAGCTAACAGTAACAGCAGAGAAAACACAATCGATAGAAGAAAAATGTTACACTGAAGAACTAATAACAGAAAAAATATGGAAGTTATTTGCTGTTGGCATCTTTTACAGAAACTCTATATAAACAACCTAACTTCACATCCATACCTTCTGGGCTGGCATCCTCTTCAAATATGGGTTTCAAGATTCTGCTGAAGTACAGATACTTGTTACGTTAAATCAGGCCGGTGTCAAATGCACACAAGTGTGTGTTCTTATCATAAACACTGGAAGGGAACACAGTTTTAAAGATTAAAGTGCATGCAGATGAATCTATCAATCAAATACTTAATCAATCAATCATCTATTATGTCTATCTATCTGGCTATACAACTATTTGCACCTCATGGAATATAGGTCTTAAACAAACTCCTCTATCTTGTCCTATTTTTAGCTTGCTTCCAGTTCTTTCCATGCTCTACCACAACAAACTACTTTTGCGTCACTGCATCTAATTCTTTCCTCTAGATAATACTTGTTATTTCTCGTTTCCTGTGGGTTCTAGAGTAATGCCTGTATTATTATGCTTTCTTCTTCAACGTTCATTCTCAAATTCCTATTGAATCTCTCTTGTTAGGACAATGGTCCTACTAGATTTCCAGAAGGATGTAGTCCAGAGAATGGATATGAAAATGGAGAATTAAATTGTGTTGTCGTCATTTTATTTGCACCAATGGCCCAACACATCCATCTTCGGTAGTTTGCTATGTTTTCTGTTAGCTTTCTTAATGTGTGTCCTCCGCCGAAGACGGGATGTGCCTGCCATTGGCGCAAATAAAACGGCGACACAATGCATTTTCATTTTCCGGACTACACCCTGCTGGAAATCTTGTAGGATCATTGTCCTGCTATAAGAGAGAACCAGCGGGAGTTAAAATGAACGCTGAAAAAAGAAGATATCAGCTTCTGACTCCGATAGGAAAACGAGGAAGGAGACAAATAATTTTTGAACGTTCAAAAAAAAAGAGGGAGACTTACCTGAAGTTTGTGATTTTATGTTGTGGCCGGTCTTCCGTTATTTTATCAAAGTCTTCGTTACCAGTAAACAATGACAACTTTGGATCAGTGAGGGCAATGAACTCTTCAACCTAGAAATAGTAAAACCAACATTAGCCTGACATTTCCCGCTACAGACATTACAATAGATCTATTATGTGTATGAGAGACAAAATTAGCTATAAACATCAATCTTCGGGATTCGTTTTTAAATTACTAGATGAAATATATCACATCATCGTTTAAAGCTACACTATCCATGCATTTTTGGCCCAACACATCAAACTTCCGCATGACATTTTTGGTCAAAGACAACTTATTGAATGAGGAAGTCAGTCCATACCAAAACATCCTTAGTCACTACTTACACTATGCATGGTAAGTGGCAGTGTTATTTCTTTGATCCCTTTTTCAGACCTGGCAATACACATCATGATCATATCCATAACCCTTCAGGGTCGTAGAGTTGCCACTCTTGAAATATAGCGGTGCCACTCTTGAAATGTCAACAGAAAAATTTTGCCATGCCTCTCTATTCTTTGTTTAGGTGAAGAATCTTAATCTTGTCCAGTCTTTAATATTATCAATCCATACTTTCCTCTTACCACCTCTTCTTCATCAACCATCAGCTGTTCCCTGCAAGATAATTTTGGAAAGGAAATCATGCCTCATGGCCAAACCACACAAGTTTTGTGATGTCTCACCACTGCCGTGAGATGTTCCTGTTGGCGTCAAATACACATAGGCCAACAGAAATATAATAGCAAGTGAACTGCAGATTAGTAGCATGTACTCTGGAGAAAAGAATGGTTTACAGATTGACTGCACCTTTCGGCCTGACACATCCAACTTCAGCATATACCTAGTAAAAAATTAAAGACAGTTTTCAGGAATTCTAGGGATGCAATTATTAATCAAGAGATAAAATGAAAAATTCACTGCATGGTACATGCCGAAATCGGATGTGCTGGACCTTCCAAGGTGCAAATAACTCAGTTATGCCATAAATTAGTACTACAACGTACTTCATGCTTCCCATCGGAAATCACATGCACTTTTGTGTTGGTTACCAGAGTTCGAAAGAAGAAGAAGACTATGTCACAACTACAAATTTTTTTCTGAGCTTGTTCTCAAACTCCTGCATATAACAGGCTGCAGTTCAGAGGATGGAATGAGTTGTACCATAGTTTGCAGCTTGACTACAATATCTGTGCCCGTCAGCCCAGCACATCCAACTTCAGTATAACATTGGATCGTTTATGAAACAGTAAATTCAACTCACAAAATCCTCTTAGTCACTCCCTACAACATGCATGGCAGGCCTTATTGTTGGTACTCTGTTCCCCTTTTGAGTCTGGCAACACTTGCTCGACTACAAATAATCATTTTAGCTAAGTAAGACCTGCCGTCTAATGAAAGCAATGAGATCAAGCAATTACTAGAGTACAACCATAACTGAGCCAAATGCAAAGCGTGTTACGAAACCATGGCCTTTGGAAAAGTAAGAAATTGGTCGCTCAAGGTCACTTACAAAGGACACTGTTCTGTAGCATTCTTTACATTCAGATCTGTCTCTCGTTTACACAAAAGTCGCTTCTAGTGGACAGCAGACCTAATGTGTGCACAATGGGAAAAAAAAATACTTTTATGGACGTGACTATTACCTTCTAACCTTGCTACAAATGATCCTTCAAGGAACGATGCAAGGAAAAAAAGGAAGAGACAAATTTTTCTTAAATGACCAACATTTCACAAATGAGCAACACAACTTACAGCATCTTCAGAATCACCAGGAAATAACTTCAGTTCCTGATCGTCCATGTACTTCAAACATTCGTTACATCTTTCTGGGAGAGCTTTCGTATGACTTAAAGTCAACACTGTGGAATTTCTGTAAATAAGAAACAGTTCATAACATGAAGTAAAAGATTACAAGTGGGAGGGGAAACAAACAGATGATGATGATGAAATAATACCTTTAGCTGCGAGAAAATACCTCTTGACACATGATGATGATGAAATAATACCTTTAGCTGCGAGCAGATAGCTCGACAGTCCACTGATAAATTGACAGATTTTCTGACAAAAGTACAGGTCTTCCTCAACTAAGGTGATACCGGTGAGTATAAGCATGGTTGTGTTAACGGGACTTATAGGTTTATGTTTTTCCCAAAAGGAAGCATTTATTATTATTCGAGAAAAATAATACTATTCACGACATACACGTTATCTACTAGGGATTTGTTGTTGCATGGTGGTTGTCTGGTATGTCACTGGCGAGACCAGGCACTCTACATGCAGTTAACATAATCTATGCCGAGTCATATGCCAGATTGTAATTAATGTAAAAATCAGCTTACCTTTCTTGTTGGTTGATATTATTTTCATCTTCTAGTTTGGCCCTCTTGGGACTGTTTTCCTTATCATCGCTCTCATCAGGACACTTGTCACATTCAGTCATCTCCTTGGCTTGAACATCATTAGCAACTATTTCTTGACCTTTCTTTGGTTCCATCTTGGTCCTGCTTGGAAATTATAAATGTTTCCGTAGAAAGTAGTTTCAAACAAGTAATATCAATAATAAAATATCAATGCAAAAGCAGTCAAGCTAAATTACATCTGGACAGAGCAAGCATATTATTTATCAAGTGAGATATTCTTCTCAGAACGATGTGTTCATCGTGGATACTCTGAGCGCTTCTCTGTCCCGGGCAAGCAGGTCTGCATTGGCCAGAGACATGTGCATACATTCTTCGATGTCGCTGGTCCATCGTCTTCTTGGTCCATGCACAGAGAAAGACAAATCAAGGTAAAGAACATTAAATGTAGATAAGGGTCGAATCGTGAACAACATCACAGCATGAAAGCTAAGTTTATTTTGGTTATATAAAGAGACGTAATAGCATGAGAAAACTAGTAATGGAAGGCATAGTTGCTGGTAACAAGGCAAAGATAACAACGGACGAGAGACATTTCAGAGTCTTTAGAGGTGCCCATGGCGGCATCATGTCAACTTGCTCAGAATTATGAGGACGTTTAGTGCTCATAAGTAATACTGCATTCTGGGAAGAATGTAACTCAATTAATGCTATTCATAATATATCCCAATCATTTATATTTTCATATAACCTTAATTTCTTGCTGCCTCAATGGAGCCCTGATATACAGGAACAGACGAGATATCTGGAACAGACCCGTGAGCTTTCTAAACATAAGTTGTTTTAAAAACCTCTTCTATTTATGCTGTCCATATTTTCATGGGTGCCTCTCTAACTTTAAACCCACTGTATTTAAACAGCGTCACTTTTCGGATGGTATTAGTAACTAGTAGCATGTCAGAACCATTTGACCTGCTGTTTTCTGATGAAGTTCCGCACTCGTGTTATACCCACTTGCCGTCTGATTGTCTCATTACTGATTATATCTATTTTTGTGACCCTGTGAAAAAAAACTACTGAAAGTAGACAAAAGGGTAAAGTACACCCTGATCAAGTGAAAATATTTGATAAAATAGGAACCACCAAATCAATCAATCAAACACAGAATAGGAACCACCAAATCAATCAATCAAACACAGAATAGGAACCACCAAATCAAACAGTGATTGTTCCACGTAAACTGCTATTTAAATTTTTTTTATATATTTACTTACCAATTGGTGCACAATTTTACTGCAGTTTTCTATTTACTTGAATATTTTAAATCAAACTAATGCAAACATGTTTTGGCAGTAAAGAAAGTCAATAATAATCATGTACGTTCAAGTAACTCACCTTCCAGAAAACAATGACATAATTGTGGGCTGTTTGTCATCAGGAGTCTTAGAGGCGAGACGACCTGAAGTCCGAGCAGGTGCTGTAGAGTATAGATAAAACATATACATATTTTCTGATGCCACTAAGCAATTACACCTAATTAACCTTACAGGCTCTATAGGTGGTTATAGCCCCGACGTCATTATGTAACTTGGGTCGGTAGGCGTCTCCATTCACCCCCATTGCTATGCCCCAAATCATCAGCACGGAATCACACGAAGTAAAGCCTATATGATGTAGAATTCCCGGCACACGAAGCTAGAAAGAAATATGTCACAGCCTAAAGGTCAAATTCCTTTACACATTACGATTGCATGAAGGAAAAAGCCGGCTAATTTTTGACAACAAATTTCTGAAATCACTGTCCATTTTCTACCACATTTTTAACTATCAAATGTAGTGTAATATTGACAAGTGATCAAATGTAGTGTAGCATTGGCAAGTGATCAAATGTAGTGTAGCATTGGCAAGTGATCAAATGTAGTGTAGCATTGGCAAGTGATCAAATGTAGTACAGCATTGGCAAGTGAACATCATAGAAAGTGATATCTACATGTTTTTATTGCTGTTTTTATGTTTTAGTTGTTATGTTATAGAATGTTCGTTTATTCATTTAAAAACACAAAAACAATATGTATCAGAGGTGTCACGTGTCAGCATTTAAAATAAAAACATTGTATGTCCATAGTCTTAAACGAGCGGACATTGTATGTGATTTCTTCACGTTTGATTAGTTTGTTCAGTCCATATTACATTAGTCTGGAAATGAAACGATATTTTAAAAAAGTGATTAAACACTTAGGAGTTGGTTGTCCCATCTCATATGGGGTCAAAGTGACCCAGATGCCATGCTTCAAAGTGACCCAGATGCCATGCTTACCCTTAGAACCCAGTAGCTCGATACTTTAGGATTTACACTAAATATGGTTACCCCAGAAACCAATTTTTTGGTATTTCGACTTGCAAGAACAGCGTACAGCATAAGGTAAGTTAATGATATAACAAAACATAATTTTATGCCGTATTTGTGTCAAAATAACTCAGATCTGGTGGAGCGTTTTTGTGTATTTTTTTTTCTCATGCGCCCGGGGAAAGGGGTGATTAAGTAGGAGAGAAACCACATCACTGTACACAGGAAGTAAGAGAGAAACCACATCACTGTACACAGGAAGTAGGAGAGAAACGACATCATTGTACATAGGAAGTAGGAGAGAAACCACATCATTGTACATAGGAAGTAAGAGAGAAACCACATCACTGTACATAGGAAGTAGGAGAGAAATCACATCATTGTACATAGGAAGTAAGAGAGAAACCACATCACTGTACACAGGAAGTAGGAGAGAAACGACATCATTGTACATAGGAAGTAGGAGAGAAACCACATCATTGTACATAGGAAGTAGGAGAGAAACCACATCATTGTACATAGGAAGTAAGAGAGAAACCACATCACTGTACATAGGAAGTAGGAGAGAAACCACATCATTGTACATAGGATCAAACATTTTGTACAAACATCCTGCAACAATTTAAGTGTTGTTATTCTTTGCTCCTCTTTTGGGCCCCAGCAACACCCGAGCGCAATGGCCTGTAAATTTCTTGGAACCAAAACAAACTGCCAAAGACAAATGTGTCGGGCCATTGGAACGCATAAAAAGGCGACACAGCTTATTTCCATTCTCTGAACTACATCGTGTTGGAAATCTAGTAGGACCATTGTCCTGCTACAAGAGTGACCCAGTGGGAGTTTGAAAATTAACGCCGAAAAAGAAGAAACGATAACCATTTCTTCTACAACTTATGAGAACAAATTTGTTGTTTATTAAATTAATCCTCTATACTTACTTCGAGTGGGTGTCTCTACGGATTTTCTACGTCCTTATAATTTTTTAACCGGTGGTGAGAAGTCATCTTCATCCCCATTGTCTGCTCCGTTAGTGTCAATCTCTGCTTCAATCAGATCAACTTCCCCTAAGCCTTTCAATAGTTGGTTACCATTCTGTGTCTCCGCGATATCCTGATGACATAAAGTAATATAGTATATAAAACAATTTCAAATATGGTTGGATTATTTTTACATATTTTGTAGTAATTGTTATAAATAAACAATTTTTAATTCTGAAAATGAAGTCCATCATCAAAAGATCCATTAACATGGAATGGAGCTCACCTCATTTATGGCAGCCAAAAGGACAATGCTATCTACAAGCTTGGAAGAAAGGAACAAACTATGTTTAGATTGAGAAAATACTCTAACATATGTACGGGAAGTTTGGAGTTGGTGTCACTGATATGTACCCTTTTGGACAAGTTCCAGAAAACACAAAACATATTTTACAGAACTGCACACTGTACGTAAGTAAAGACAAGATGAAAGCTATGAGCCTCTGAAAAAGTTCTTCTTCTGCGTTCAGCATCTGCATGTGCAAACCAGACAGTGGTGTGGGAAGCTATAGATATGCATACCACAGCGGTTTGGGCGGATACGGATATGTATGTGCAAAATAGACCACAGTTTGGGCAACTACAGACCTGAATTTAAAAACCAATGATTACGGCAGCTACTGACCTGCATGTGCCAGACAGTGGTTTGGGCAGATATGGGCCTGTATGAACACAATTCTTTTGGTGCGGTCACTGAGTACATTTTTTAGACTAATATTCCTAGATCTTGTACACAGTGTGTTAAATGTACACACGTGTTGCCTTTCCCAAAAAGAAAACAAAGAATAGCATTACTAATCTTCCATGCATGGAGGGGGGGGGGTGTCATGTGTGTATGAGAGAGAGTTGGCAGTCCCATTCCATAGGTCATAGTGACCCAAAAACCATGCTGAAGTCAAACGTGCCGAGCAGGAAGGCGCAGATAATACAGCCTAGCTGTAAACCATGACACAATTTATTCGCCTCTCCAGACAATGTCCTGCTAACCAGCAGGACTTTAGGAATGAATGTTGGAAAAGGCAATGTACCATATTAGAAACACTTATCTGCCAATCATGTCATAAGAGTCAACTAAGGACGTTTTGGTGTGGAGTTAGCTGTCCCTTCCCATCATAGTGACCCAGAATCCATTCTTAAATCTGATGTGTTAGGTTGAAAGGCGCAGACATCACAGCTAAGCTGTAAACCATGACCAAATGCATTCCATTCTCCGAACTACATCCTGCTAAACTTTAGGAGTTTGAGTATGAACGCAGAAGAAAAATAAACACAAAAATAAAACATTTATCTTACCACTTTGCAGTTGACATTGCTTCTGTCATCTGTATTCTCGTTTGTAAATTCTTTATTTTCTACTTTATTTTCAATGTTAGAGCCCAATGCAAATTTAGACAATGTCACAGCAACAGAGGATCCGTTAGTGATATGCCCACTGGCTACTGTTGCTGATGAAAATTCACCATTGTGAGCATGCTCAATGTCGATGCTACTTGTACCATTGCTAGTTCCGTTTGTGTTAACACTTGCCAACAGGAAACCGCCAATGATGGCATCAATCTTCTTGTAAAAACCTTTCTATTAAAAAGGAAAAAAAGTATTTCAAAAATACTTTTAAACTGGGTTTATTCAGTTCAAAGATGATAAAAACCTGCTAGGATGGTGTTTATCTGGCATTCTTTATGAGGTTATACTAAAGAGAAACGCGGTGGACTAGCTGATAGTGAGCTTGCTTACTGGATTACAGCGTGCCAGTGCCGGGTTCCAAACAACATCTGGACAAAACAATCAGGGCTAGATTTATCTCCTTACAGCTCCTCCAGCTGTAAATGGATACCTGACGCATGAGTTGGGGAAGGTAAACACAGCAAGGAAGGAAACTGGCCATCCCATCTAATACTGTAGTTGCTGCAGCTTAGCAAACGAAAAGTTATCTTCATCTCCGATGGCAGGTCACTGTTATGGGATCTGCCTTACCTTTATACTAAAGAAAATCCTGGATTGACAACATCAAGGAATGGTCTGGGCATGATTTTGTCTACACCCCTCCAAGTGGCTATGGATAGAGATATTTGGAGAGTGTTCTTTTACTGATGTCACCAGTGTGGCACCCCTACGATCTAAATGTTTTTGGGTCTTATTGTTATTGTTATTATCTAAGGTTTTCCACAGTTTATGCAAGCACCAGATGACTGCTGTACTCAATGTACCTGTGGGTTGCAATGCTACAAAATGGACATATGATTTCTAGATGAGATTTTCTTGCACTCTCAAAGCATCCTGCAGATAAAAGGGTTAATTTTCTCCCAGAGGTACAGGAATGGGTTTTCAGCAGACTTCAGCTCAGAGAAGATCATTGGATGAAATAGCTCATACCTCCTTAGTACCTTCTTACGACATGTGACTAGTGTTATTTCCCTTTCTGGTGCCAATAACACACAGGCAGTATTCTTCTTCTGCGTTCGTTCTCAAACTCATGCAGATTAGCAGGATGCAGTCCGGAGAACGGAATGTGTTGTGTCATAGTTTACAGCATTGCTGCGATATCTGCACCTTTCGGCCGGACACATCCGACTTCAGCATGGCTTTGGGTCACTGACCCTATATGGGTAAATGCAAATAAAGTAAATAGGTTACTAGAAAACTATCAATATAAAATATAGAAAATAACACTAAGAAATTTTCTTTAAAAAAGAACAAATACAATTGTCAACATGGTGGTCCAATTGGGATCTTTATCAAGACAACAAAAACAGTTAAGAACAAAAAAACCATAACAAATATAAACAAAATGGATTTCTCCCACCAGGAAATCAACAACCAGCAACAACAGATCCAGTGCAATACCAACTCCATCCCATAACCTCTTTAGTCGCCTTTTACGACATGCGTAGAAGGTAAACAGTGTTGCTATTCTTTACTCCCCTTTCTGGCCCTGGCAACACACGGGCGAGGCATTATTCTAAACCTCCTTATTACCTCTTACGACATGTGGCAAGTGTTATTTCCCTTTCTGTGCCAATATCACACAGGCATTATTCTAAACCTCCTTAGTACCTCTTACAACATGTGGCAAGTGTTATTTCCCTTTCTGTGCTAATAACACACAGGCATTATTCTAAACATAAAGTTAGCAGCAGAGACAAGAAAAACATTTAATCTTGTTTGTTTGTTTTGCGTTTGCTCCATTGTAATCAGCACAGATATTCATGTGATTTCCGCCAGGAGCGTAGTTACATTTGTGCCACCGTTATGTGCCTTGCAGGCCCAGCACATCTGATTTCGACATGCCTTGACATTTCGGGTGGACTGCCCTAGCCTGTGACAGCCTTCCTATCTGTCGTCAGGCAGTGAATGTGTACTTATTCTACGCCGAAACTGTTTGTCCTTCACATCTATCTTGCACGAGGTGTTCCGCCACCAGTGAACTTGTCTCATGTAATTTGACGTATTGTGACTGGGCCCATTGGGTACTGAACCTTTTCTCATCCTCAAGCCTGGTTCCGGTTTAGTAAGAACTTGACAGAAGAAATGGACTCGGACTCGTTCACCCTCTTAGCCGAAGTGTTGTTCACCAACTTCATGAACCACTCATCCTAAGTCCGAGTCTATACACATTTTTATATTTTTATGAGCGTCAGGGACTAGCATTTGTTCTAAAACAGCTGAACAGTGCTGTCACCCTGGAAGGCTGTGCCTGCGCCCATCAGGCACTGAATCTTTTCTCTCCGCAAGCATGATTCCGTTATAGAAAAAACTCAACAGTAGAGTTGGGCCTGGGCTGGGATCACCGGTATCTAGGAGCTTGTCTCGAATAAACAAAACAATAGTTCTCATTTCCTTGAAACGTTTTTCATTCTCTTTGCACGTACTGCTATCCTCTAGCGCTGTGCTTCACTCTCAGTGTACACATTGTGCTATTATTTTTATTGTGACTAATGTGCCATTCTTTATATTTCTCATAACATCTACCGCCCCATAAAGGCCATCACCGTGCCGTGGTGATGGGGCTTAGTTCAGCCATCAGGGGCTGGAAACTAAGACTGGTCGGGCAGTCCCATTCGAGCAGGACCATAGTCCTGCCCAAGTAAGCAGAGTGCTGAAGACGGAGACATCCAGCCAAAAGGCGCACAGATAATCAGGATGCCACGCACAAAACACAATGGAAACATGTCTACATCTATAAATAGTTATGGTGCCTGCCTTGTGGAGGACGTTCAGGCAGGGACGGTGCCGGGCCTCGAAAGGGCCCAACCTCAGTTACTGAAAGTCCTTCTCAATTGCCTCGAGGAGCCAGGAGGCAAGGGAATAGAGCTACTGGCCAAACAAACTTTAAACGACCAATACAAATAATGCACTGGAATGTCAACAGTAAAAGAGATGGATACAGCAAAAAATTGGAACTTGAAAATGTCCTCAGTGAAGAACAAGTTAATATATGCTGTATCCAAGAAACACACCTCAGTAGCGACATAGCCTTCAAAATCAGAGGCTACCAGTGCTACCGATCTGACCGAAAGGACAGGCGAAAGGGTGGAATTCTGACACTTGTTAAAAACAATATCAGCGCATGTCAGTGGGAAGTATATATGGAAGGGGCAGAATACCAGATGCTCCACCTAAAAACAGACAGTGCAGAATTCCATCTCCTGAACTACTACTGCCCAAATGATCAACCATTGGCACTAGACACAATTCCAGATAAAGAGAGACTTATGGTGTGTGGTGACTTCAACACCCACTCTCAGAGCTGGGGCTACGATCATATCGACAAGAGAGGTGAGGAACTTGAGAGCTGGCAGGATGAAAATAATCTCATCCTTATTAACCAGCCAGCTGACTCACCAACCTTCTACTCGAGAGCATGGCACACCACCTCTACACCAGATCTGGCATTCCACTCACCAGGCCTGGAATGGAACATCACACGTGTCGTTGGAAAGCAGCTTGGGGGTAGTGACCACAGACCAGTATTTCTGGAAATCCACAATGAATTTACCAAGGACAGCAGCACGCTCACTAGGTGGAACTATAAGAGGGCAGACTGGAAAATGTACCAGCATTTAACCAGTGTTCTAGCTAAGGACATGAACTTGGACAAAGACATCAATAGAGCAGTGAGTGAATTTAATAGATGTATACTACATGCTGCTAGTAAAACCATACCCAGGGGAGCTCGCAAAAAATACAAACCCTACTGGAATGATGAACTGGAAAAGCTGCAAAATGAGATGGAAACATCTAGACAGCAGGCTGAGAACAGACTTAGCCAAGAACATCACAACAAATATCAGCAAACAAAGGCTAAATTTCAAAGAGCCAAGTGGGGTGCAAAGGGAACGCAATGCTCTAGGCGGACCCAGGGTTAGCAGATAACCAAGATCCCAAATGTACCTCCACGCGGTGCACCCTGGAAACAGAAATACAGCAGCTCGAGCTGATTCTGGCTAAATCATTTTGGGGATCGTGTCCGAGAATGTGGAGGTAGCAGATGGAAAGAGATTTGCCTGCACAAGAGACAGATAATATCTCCGACACCACCAGCATCACCACATATAGCGACACTGTCGACATACAGTGAAGCTAGTCAGTCCAGTCCGAACATTGGAGGGGCGTCCAATGTAAAATGCACGTAAAGGTAGATGCATGGCGAGAGACATAGATTTCATACCGAGTACAATGAAACAATGAAAGCGAAGAACAGCGCTAGAGGGCAGCGCGAACTGCAAATAGAAAGTGAAAAGTCCCTAGGAAAGGGGAACTACAAGCTCCGTCAGCTCGAGACGAGCTTCTAGTTACCTGTGTTCCTTACAGGCAGAGACCCAGACCCATTCATTGGCGTTTGGTAAAGCAAGAAGACCTAATCCAACTCTAATGTCGAGCCTTCCTAAACCGGAAATATGCTCGCGTAGAGAAAGGGTTCCGTACTCGATGCGCCCAGGCACAAAAGGGACAACGATTTAGCCCTGGCCCAACTCTACTGTCAGGTTTTCCTACACCGGAAATACACTTGAAGAGAGAAAGGGTTCAGTACCTGATGGGCTCAGGCGCTATTGGGACAAGGACGCTCAGCTCGAGAACGCCTTGCTCTCAAACGCGTGGTGTGAGACTCAAACTTGGACAAGGGGTACACGATGTTGGTGAATGACACCTCGGCTAAGAGGGCGAAAGAGCCAGGGTCCAACTCCTCTGTTGAGTTCTTCCCCTTAAGGAACCAGGCTCACGGATGAGAAACGGTTCAGTACCCAATGGGCACAGGCACAGCACGTCCAATTACATGAGGCAAGTTCATAGACAGTGGAACACCTCGTTCGAGTCAGACGAGAGCAAAATAAATCGTCTGGGCGAAGAGTCTCCACTACGCGTGCCTGGAGACAGATATAGAGGCTGTCACAGGCTAAGGGTAGCCCACCCGAATTGTCAAGGCATGCCGAAATCGGATGTGCTAGGCCTACACGGCGCATAACGGTGGCACAACGTAATCACGCTCCCGGCGGAAAACGCACGGATATCTGTGATGATTACAATGGAGCGAACGAAAAACAAACAAAGAGCCAAGTTACAAGCCAGACGGAGTAGCTGGAAAGAAAAAACAGAGTCGCTGAACCTAGAAAGAGATACTAGGAAATTATGGAAACTTGTAAAACAACTAAATGACGACGGTACAGGGAGAAATACCAGGATCACACTTTATAAAGATAGAGACATTTTAACAGGTAAACATGCAGCTGATTACTTTGCAGATTCCTTTGCAGAAGACAATAACATCAAAGTCAGCCCAGACAAACAACAGGAGGTTCGAGAGAACCAGCAAAACATTGGACAAGGCGAACCTATACCTGAAGTCATGGAGGCACCAATCACAATGAGAGAACTGGAGCATGCAATATCCAAATTGAAAATGAAAAAGTCCCCTGGAGCTGATGGAGTGTCCAATGAAATGATTAGAAACCTGGGAATTGCAGCAAGAGCAAAGCTACTGCAGATCTTTAACACAAGCTGGTCCACGGGTAATGTACCACAGGCGTGGAGAGAAGCAATAATGATACCACTCCTCAAATCAGGAAAAGATGGCAACACAGTCTCCAACTACAGGCCCATCAGCCTCACAAGCTGTCTATGCAAAACAATGGAACGCATTATCAATCTTAGGATGCAGTGGTACCTTGAAAGTGAAAACCTTCTGGTATCACAGCAAGCAGGTTTCAGACAGTGCTACTCTACTGAAGATCAGGCAACCTACCTCTCCCAAGAGATTGAGGATGCCTTCCAAGAAAAGAAACTGGTACTAGCAGCATGGATAGACCTCAGGAAAGCATTTGATAAGGTCTGGAAAGAAGGGCTCCTAAAGAAATTGCGAAATTGCAGGGTTAGCTCAAGAATGTACAAATGGGTAAAAACATACCTGCATAATAGAAGAGCCAGGGTACAATTAGATGGTCGCAAGAGCAAGAAAGTTCTACTGCGTCATGGAGTCCCCCAGGGAGGAGTCCTGTCGCCCACACTTTTCTTGGTTTACATCAATGACCTAGTTGCTGAACTACCACACGGGATCAAAGTGGCAATGTATGCTGACGACCTGGTGCACAGAAGAACATGCGACAGTGGTCACTAAACAAATACAAAGAGCTATCGATGCCCTAACCTTATGGGCTAATAGATGGTGCGTCAGCATTAACACAGATAAGTGCAGCACTACACTTTTTACCCTCTCACCAAAACAAAAAGCCGGTCATATCAAAATAGATGGAGAGCTCTTGAAAGAAGACAAACAACCCACATACCTCGGAGTTACTTTTGATGATAAACTGACATGGAAGCAGCACATAAACAAAGCAACAACAAAAGCCAGGAGGAAGTTAGCTATCCTGAGAAAACTAAGTGGAACCACATGGGGAGCCAGTGGGAATATACTCAGTAAAGTTTACCCAGATGGGTACACAGATGGGTCAGCACAGAATGCCGTGAGGAATGGAGGTGCAGGTGTATATATAGAATATCCACACAAGCCTAGAGATACAATCAGAACACCAACAGGAAAATTCTGCAATAATTATGATGCAGAAATCGAGGCAATTAGTGTGGCAGCTAAAAAACTGCTGAACTCCAACTCTGACCTACAGCCTGTGGTATTCCTGACAGATGCAAGGTCAGTGCTTCAAGCTCTCCAGTCTGAAAAACTAACAGACTTGAAAAAACTACTTAGCGAATTGTCTTACCAGTATAGGGTAACCATGCAGTGGATACCCTCTCACTGTGGAATACCAGGAAATGAAAAAGCAGACCAACTGGCTAAGGAAGGAGCTGCAGAAGACCAACCAGATATACCAATCACCTACCATCAGAAAAAACAGATGATCAAGTCAATAAGAAAGCCACAAACACCAACACAAGATGACTATCATATTATGAACAGACCAGAACAAGTTATAATTCTATGTCTCAGAACAGGACACAACCGACTCCACAGCCACATGTATACAAAGTTCAAGATTGGCAACACAGCCATGTGTACATGTGGACAGGCAGCACAGAGTGCCAAACATATACTTCAAGAGTGTTCTGAGCATGAAACGCTGAGGCAGACATATTGGCCAGAGGAAACAACACTGGAATCAAAACTCTATGGGACACTGTATGAACTACAAAAGACAGTGAGTTTTATTAAGGAGACAGAATTACAGATATAGACATGTTTCAAGTGAACGAAAGGGGGGCTCTTAGTGTGTAGCGCACAGTGTGGTTACAGCTTGGCTGCGATATCTGTGCCTTTTGGCCTGCCATATAACTTTTGGATCATTAGCCTGTGTAATGGAATAGCCAACTCAATCCCCAAATCTCCTTAATGGCCTCATATGACATGCATGGAAGGTGATTGATGCTATTCTTTGTCCATATGTGACTCCGAGCAACACTCAATTCAGCAGCCACTGCTCCTAACTAAGTGTTGAAATAATGACGACATTTCACGACTAACAGAACATCGACTCGTTTTATATTAAGTCCCTCACCCAAGTGTTACCTGGGGACCAAAATGAGAGCAAAGAATAAAAACACATTTACCTTCCATACAAATTGTAATAGGCGACTAAGGAGGTTAGGTGGAGTTGGCTGTCCCATCTCACATATGATCAAAGAGATACAAAGTGATACTGAAGTTAAATATGTTCGGTTGAAAGGCGCAGATACCGCAGCAATGATGGAAACTGTGACAACACATTCTAACTACATCCTGCTGATCTGCAGGAGCTTGAGAACAATCGCATAAGATGAAATTTAAGTATGGAAACTGCTGGTTGCTCTAAAATATTGGCCATAAAACATAAATATTTCTCTTAGATCACAATTTCCACCAAATGCAGATGTGTCTGGCAATTGCCGCAAATAAAATGGTTTTAAAGCGTATTTCCATTCTCTGGACTAAATCCAACTAGAAATTGTGTAGGACAAATGTCATGTTACAAGGGAAATCCAGCGGGGAGTTTCTTCTTCTTCATCATTTTTCAGTCAGATATCAGATAATAATAGCTTCAATAGCTCGCCATAAGATACTTTCTTTCTTTTTTAAAAAGAAAAACTGAAGAATGGTGATTATTTTGGTAAACAGTGAATATATTATATATTCAGAAATATATTTATAACTTTCGTATTGTAGGAATGTCAAAGAAACTAACAATATATATGATGTCCCTATAATCTACAGTTTACTCAATCTGTGTACTTTGAATCGTAGGTGCTTAACATGACTAGCATACCACCTAAGGACAAAGATGATGCCATAGACCTCACACTCTAACATCCACGCTTCCTTTTCTCACTTACTGTCTTTGGAATAAATGAAAGTGATAATTTGTCATGTGTATCACGTTACAGAAAACCCAAACGTATCATCCATTACTCAATAACTTACAGCGACCTTGACTAACCCTTATACATAATAATACTAGACAACACACTGTTAAAATTATATTCCTTACAACTCTCCCACCTGTGTTAAAATGAATAAATGGTAGAAGTTTCTCTGGCAAAGAACGCTGCAATAAAAGAGAGCACAGGGTTCAAAAGAAACAATAGATTAATGCTTTTGAGATTGTTAAATAGTCCAATGTCAGATGAAACTTGTTTGTTTCTTCTAAATCCATAAATGTGATCCATAAATGTCTAGTTTGTTTGTTTTGCGTTCGCTCCATTGTAACCAGCACGGATATCCGTGCGATTTCCGCCGGGAGAGTGATTACGTTGTGCCACAGTTATGCGCCGTGTAGGCCTAGCATATCCGATTTTGGCATGCCTTGACAATTCGGGTGGGCTACCCTAGCCTGTGACAGCCTCCATATCTGTCTCCAGGCACGCGTGTATGTGGTGACTCTTCGCCAAGACGATTTTTGCTCTCGTATGACTCGTACGAGGTGTTCCACTGTCTGTGAACTTGCCTCGTGTAATTGGACGTATTGTGCCTGTGCCCATCGGGTACTGAACCGTTTCTCATCCGTGAGCCTGGCTCCTTAAGGGGAAGAACTCAACAGAAGAGTTGGACCCTGGCTCTTTCGCCTTCTTAGCCGAGGTGTCATTCACCGACATCGTGTACCCCTTGTCCAAGTTCGAGTCTCACACCACGCGTTTGAGAGCAAGGCGTTCTCGAGCTGAGCGACCTTGTCCCAATATCGCCCGAGCCCATCAGGTACTAAACCCTTTCTCTCTGCCAGTGTAGTTTTGGTGTAGGAAAACCTGATAGTAGAGTTGGGCCAGGGCTAAATCGTTGCCTCTTTTGTGCCTGAGCTCATCGGGTACGGAACCATTTCTTTCTGCAAGTGTACTTCCGGTATAGGAAAACTTGACAGTAGAGTTGGGCCAGGACATCCATCGGTGTCCCTTTCTTGCCTAAGCCCATCGGGTACGGAACCCTTTCTCTTCGCGAGCATATTTCTGGTTTAGGAAGGCTCAATATTAGAGTTGGGTTAGGTCTTCTTGCTTTTCCGAACGCCAATTCTAACATCCATTCAAGAATGGGTCTGGGTCTCCGCCTGTAAGGAGCACAGGTAACTAGAAGCTCGCCTCGAGCTGACGGAGCTTGTAGTTCCCCTTTCCTAGAAACTTTTCACTTTCTATTTGCAGTTCACGCAGTTCTTTTCACTTTCTATTTTCAGTTCGGGCTGGACTGACTAGCTTCACTGTATTTCGACAGTGTCGCTATATGTGGTGATGCTGGTGGTGTCGGAGATAGTGTCTGTCTCTTATGCAGTCAAATCTCTTTCCATCTGCTGCCTCCACATTCTCGGACACGATCCCCAAATGATTTGGCCACAATCAGCTCGAGCTGCTGTATTTCTGTTTCCAGGGTGCACCGCGAGGAGGTACATTTGGGGTCTTGGTTATCTCCTAACCCTGGGTCCGCCTAGTGCAATGCGTTCCCTTTGCACCCCAAATGTCTAGTGAATCCAAGGTGGAGAAAGTGAACAATGTATAACCCAAGTATGTAATTATTGAGCACTCTGAACATTCTGCAGTTATGTTGAATGGTGTACAGGATTTTTGATGTATTTAAGATCAAAACTTGCAAAATGAAATGTCTGAAGAAGGTCATTGGAATCACCAGACTCAACAAAATGCGCAATGAGAACATCAGAAAGATAATAGATATAACACTATGCATAGAATATATATAGAAACAACAGATAAAATAGTTTGGACAATGGAGGGAGGGGGTTTAAATTTCAGTAATTATTACTAATGCGGACGTTTTTATAAGAATTGTCTATTGTCGTAACGTCCACACTTGCCGCTGAGGGTAGAGGTTTGTATAGAAGATGTAGTCTGTGTTCCAGAGTCAGGTATGTTGCTATGGTTGTAGTGTAGTCATGTTTATTCAGGATGGTCTTGATGTTGTCTATCTTTTCCTTGGTCTGCCCTTGGCTTTTTATCATTAGTTAAATCTTGTTATACGCTCTAATGGGACCGTTCATCCTCATAAGACGTCCAAACAATTTTATCGGTTGTTTCTCTATATACTTGATGCACTATGTTATACTTAGTATCCGTCTGATGTTCTAATTGCGCACATTGTCGAATCTGGTGACTCAAATAGTCTTACTTAGACATTTCGCATGTTTCGATCTTTCTCTTATGTGTAGGTGTTAGTTACCAAGTCTGACATTGGTAGCATAGTGTTGGCACAAAGATGCTCTTATTTATGTGTAGGTGTTAGTTGCCAAGTCTGACATTGGTAGCATAGTGTTGGCAGAACGATGCTCTTACTTATGTGTTTCTTTACTTCCGTGTTGTTTTTTGGGTGTTATAGCAAAAGTGACATCTGGTATATCCCAATATTTGCCTTTTTTACATCTTGTTTCTATCTCTCAATTGACTCATCCGTCTTCTGTAAAGATACTTCGTAGGTACTTGAATTCTTTGACTTGTATTATTTTTGTTTTCTCTATTTGAATGTTTAAATGCTCTGTTGATCTCGTTATTTGCACAGTTTCTGCTTTTTGTCTGTTAATATGGTTATTTGCATAGTTTCTGCCTTTTGTCGGTTGATCCGCATGTTGTATTTATTGCATATTCTTGATAGTGAGTTGATGTGAGTTTGCAGTTTTTCTTCGTCATCATACATGATGTTTTTATCGTCAGCGAAAAGCAGTTTATTGAGTTTGTTTTTACGTTGTTCATTCTCTGTTGTTTCATAAATCAGAAGTTGTATAAGAATACGCATATAAATTCTACTACATATGACTGTATATAAAAATAAGATGACAGCTATGTTGATGGAAAAGATCTAAAGATAGTAAGAAACATGTATTGGAAACAAACAGCTGTGTCGAGTGTTGACGGCAATGTAGGAGAATTTCAAAAGATAGAGATGGGCATCAGACAAGGATGTGTAATGTAACCAGATCTTTTCTTCCTGTATACAGAGGATATTATATGAAACTTATAAAACATGCTAGGAATAGCAGCTAGAGGTTACAAAATCTGAATAATCTAACATATGCTGACGATACAGTTCTGATTGCAGGGGGAGAAAAAGAAATTTGAAGTTTGTTAGACATGGTAGTACAAAAAAGTGAAAACAAAGCTCTCAGTCTAAACAAGAAGAAACTAGAAGTAATGGTTGTTTCAAGAAATACACACCGCCAGAATACAGCATTACTATCTATGTTATGTTATGTTCCTCCAGGGCCATAGACGGCGCATATGGCAGAAACCATAGCTTTCCATTTCTGTCTGTGTTGCCAGGTCTTTCAATTGTTGCGTGTTGTTTAGGTTCATTGACATGCCTTCTCTATTAATGGATCTTCGTAGAGTTTCTCTAGGTCTCCCTCTTCTTACTCTAGGTGGCACCCAATATAGTGACTGCTGGGGAATTTTTAGGCTGTTCATTCTGAGAACATGGCCGATGAAGGAAGATATATACTATCTATGATTCAACATTAAATCATGGGGATAAAGTCAAGTATCTTGGCACCATTTTAACATCAGATGCTCCAATGAGTTACAGTAATAGTAACTGTAACAATGAAACAGTAACCCTATGATATTTTAAAAATTGATAGAACAAGGGGATCTCATCCAAATTTATCGTTTTTGTATATAGGAAACACTTAATGTGTCAGCCTAAGTGTGAGAGTTTCATAATAATTTTTAAAAATATTTTAGACAGATGCATACAATTTAAAAAAAAGAACACACTTATTGGTAAATGCAAGTTTAAAGTGAAAGTACATCAGGAATAGATTTCTCAACTTTGTTTTGACACAATAATTAATTAAAACAAATATGTTCACAACTGTACATATTATCTCCCCTTCATTGCAAACGTAAAACCACTTTCTATAAAGTGAAAACCACTTTCTATAAAGTGGGAAGTTCTCTGTTTACTGTGACTAAATTATATTTTATTAATGAAGCATTATGTTTAGTCACTGTGACTATCTAAGACACAATAGTCAAGTTTTCTTCCAGTAAACAGAGCCCTATTTCTATCTCGTGAACACAGTTCACGAAAGTTAGAGTGCTCTTAAGATGTCAACATTAGGACTAGTAAGAAAAACGAAAACACAAACAATGTGTGGTGTGTACTGTGATATGTGGTTTAGATCAGTGAATGTGGTTTAGATCAGTGTTGCCAATGTGGTGTGGAAAAAGAAGCAAAGTTAGTGGTACTGTTATTGTTGTCTACCATGCACATCATAAAATGTGACTAAGAAGGTTTTTTTTTTGGGGGGGGGGGTTGATTTGGCTCTCCTATTCAATAGAGGATCATGCTATCCAGAAATCATGCTGAATAGGGTGTGTCAGATCGAAAGGCGCAGATATCGCAACCACGATGTAAATCATGACATACCACATTCCATTCTCCGGATTACATCCTGATAACATACATGAGTTTGAGGACGTACACATAAAAAGATAAAGCAGATAAAGATCAGTGGTTCTCAAAATGTAATTAGGTCCACTTTTGGGGCTATATATTTGAAGGGAGGGGGATAATTTCACCCCAAAATGAAACTATGACGCAGATTCTTCCAGATCTGCGACACAAAAATAAGTTTTTGAATGCTTCTATTCTTTTTTACAAAACTGCCCACTATATCACATCACAAGGGAGAAACGATGGCTATCTGAAACAATTCTGGCGGAAAGCTCTACTGCACTAACTACTGCACTGGAGCTTCTAACTACAGAACAGTTCTTTGATGGAATACATATCAGCATCTGACCTGCTGGAAAACGAGGAAGAAGGAGAAAAGAATTATGCGATGCATAAGATATACGATAGTAATAATCCTTGAGGAAAGATGACAAGCTTTTTTCTCTGGTCTATTGGAATTAATCTCTAGTGCCGGGAACAACACATCGGCTGGAAATACGAAGGCTGGGGCAACACAGTGGAATATAAGGAAAAACGGATTTAGATACAAATGTTGTCAATATGTATACACACGATATACTAGCGAATAGACGCAAAGACATACGAAGTTTTGAAAAAGAAACCATCATCAGGACAAACTATAGCTGACTAACAATGAATAGAAACACACGTATGACGAAGTGGGAGGCAAGGGATGATAAAAGTGGGAGATAAAGAAGCACACGCACAAGTGATTATTAAGGGAGTGATATTACGGATGATGTGATCAACCCTGGTAACAGGAGATAAAAAGAAAATTGAGATCTTGTCAACAAGACATAGATGCTTTCCATCTTAGTTCTCACTCTGAATAATTGAGTCTGCGTTTGTTCTCAAACTCCTGCAAATTAGCGTTTTGTCATTGTTCACAACATTGATGCGAGATCTTCGCCTTGGACCTAACACATTCGACTTTATAATGGCACTGTATCATTGTGACCTTATATAGGAGGAGGAAGCCAACTCCACCATATAACCTCCTTAGTCGTTTCTTAAAATATACATGGAAAGCAAACAGTATTGCTATTATTTGTTCCCCTCTCGAGATTAAAAAAAAACACTAATGGTGTGTGACTTTTTAAAAACAATTTGTGTTGTCTAGTGCTTTTGACGGAACGAGTTGGTGGCACTTGCCTAAACACAATACGTGTTAAATGGTGGTTATTTTGTGCATCTATCATTCAGGGCAATATAACGCTAATTTTCCCAAACAACTTGCATATCATATATTAATAAAAGAAAAGTGTGAAAACCAGAATACTGGTTTCATTAGTTATTATAAATATAAAGAATGCAACAGATCGCGTGTAACCCATGTCTGCTGAAAGACACCAGTACAAATAGAAATGACCGGAATATACCGATGTGGTATCAAAAATTCCCCATTACACATTGTTTACTACACTGTATAATCTTGTCTCTCAATTAGTTGTGTGGACTATTTGAAAATAATCCATTAAGTCACATTATTTAACCATTACAGTGATTTTAATTGGTCACTTTTGTATACATTGTGTCGACAGCCAATGACAAATCAACGTCAAGTAAAGTCATTCAGAAGAATGAGTTCACGTGACTGTATTTGACGAGAGACACGGTACAGTAAGTCGATATGACCTAGCAAAAGACAATCTCATAAGACGTTTACAAACAAAAATGTAATAGTCATGATTGAATGATTGTCCAAACAAATGTCAAGTGTTTTGTTTTTGCGAAAACTAATTGTACTTGAATTAAACTCACAACATAAAAACATGACTCTTTTTGGAACTTGACGTTTTAAAAACATAAAAACGTGATTGCAATGCAAAAATAGGATAAAAACTGAGGCTCTGTATGGAAAAATAATTTTGTGAAATATATTTTGAGGCTCTGTCTAGGATAGCAGGGCTATAGAGAGTGGACATTTCCATTATTCATTAAGGGTCATAACCCCGCAGATACTATCAGATAAGGGGATGTAATACATGTGAAATTTATTAATATGTGCAAATGTATTAATAAATCATAAGAACACAAATATTTTGATCTGATCATGTGGTAATATAATTTAAATAAACTCTCATTTATTTTGAGTGATTCTATGTAACTCTTCCCCGTTCTACTATTTATAAAAACGTTTTTTTGAAAGCAATATGCACGACATTCTTCCCTAACTGTTGACATGGTGAACAAAAGTGTGGCACATAAACTTTTGGATGTTAAGGGATAATGTCCGTATAAGGTTCAAGTTCCCCGCGGAACTTTTCCTACAAAAGTTGGCTCTTGACTTTGTATGGGAACTAGTGTCAGTAGTCCGTTCACATGTCTTAGACTCCACCGCGGGGTCAAGGTTCAGCCAGTGTCGAGTCAGCTCGCTCGTCACAGTACCGCTTGGGATCTAGGCTGGTTCCTCCCCATATGACATGTTAAGACAGGACGAAGTCACCGGGGTGAAGTTTTCGGTCGTACGGAATGTTAACAGCATAAACGTGCTCAGCTGAGTGTGAGCGATACTCAGCGTCCGAGTGGCTTTCGAATGTCGGCGCCTGCTATGTCATACCGCCTCGAAAGAGGATTACGGGGGTATAGGAGAGCTGCTTAGAAAGTCTTCACTCGACTTTTTTGTCATGAAATTATCTAAATTTTAGTATTATTTGTATTTACACGGTTACCACTTAAACGTATTTTTGATCTGTTATTTATTGGAAAGAATAAACAATTTTGATACAAAGTAATAATATAGTCTTACAGTTTTTAATGGCCATAGTTCTTAATTCGTAATTTAAAAGATCTAATTATAATTTCGTTACCACAAGAAAATAAATTTAGTATTCACGAGAAAAAAAATGGTATTGCAATTTGTGAGTCTTAAAACGCTTCATTTTTGAGAGAAAATTTACTTTCAACAATAACGCAATTCCACAATATAACGACATCCACCTGTGTCAGCTGAGTTTTTAAAAAATGTAAACTCAAAATATTTTGATTTGATACATTGCTTACTAAAATTGCGGAAATATACATTTGTTTATATTAATGGCACGTATGTATTGTAATTGTATGTATTGAGTGAAAAGATGTGTCCAGGTCTCACCAAGATTGTCTTGGTTTTATAACACTGACTTATATCTCGCCCTGTTTTGCCTATGTCCCAGTTACTATAACAGTTTACAAATACAAGAAATGTATTACGTGTTCAAATCAACACACTTTGTCTCGCTTTGTTCAAGCGAATAAACACGCTTGGTAATCCTAAATGCCGTAGAGCGTGAAGACTTTGATTTATTTATACATAGATCAGTGGTCATAAGATATTTTCTGTAGAAGTATTAATTAATTCATAGTATTATGTGATTGTGCCATGTGTCTTCTGTCACGGAGATTATCCAATAAATAAATTACATTTCCATCACAGCTGACCTATGTTCTTTGATATAATTAAAAAGAAAGAATCTCTTCAAGAATCTGTTTCTACTAAACAAAAATCTGAACGTAGTGATAGTTAGATAAACTTAATTTCCAATAGAAATCGTCCTTGGTTGGCGGGTCTGAAAGGGGAGCATGGGGAGCTAAACTGTTACCTGTCAAACATATCGTAAGCAGCAACTAAGAGGAATTTAAGGTGGAGTTTGTTGTCCCATAAAGGCCCGTAGGGTTGAGATATTCAATTTCCCGTCCTTTAGCAAATCAGAATAGGTCTATGCCTTTTAGCATTAGAAATTTGGCCAAAATGCGGGTAAAAAGTCTCTTCCCCCCCACCCCGTAGAGATTTTTACAAAAGGAACATCACATGAAGATCTGATACACGAAAACACACGAATGACTTTTTAAAGGGAATTACTCCTTCCCCCTCCCCCTACTTATATGACCTATAACATATTTATAACACTGGTCTCACCCCACAGTGTCAAATTGACCTAGAGGCTATGCTGAAGTTCGATTTGTCAGTTAAGCTGTCAATTATGGCACAACGTTTATCTGGACTATATCCTGCTGATCTGCAGGAGCTTGAGAATGGATACAGAAGATGAAAGAAGTTGAAAAGATGTTTACACCAGAAGGCATCTATCTTGAACAGATGTGTGCACCAGAAGGCATCGATCTTGGTGAAGAATGGATTATCTTTTCAAGACTATCTTTGCAATCACTAGAGAGTTCATTGATAAACATATGACTGTGAATGAATGCTGTGTTCACGGAGTTCATCTCCGAACATTTTCATGACACAGATGACGTGAGACACAGACGATCAAAATAATCCACAAACAGTGGTTCGAATGGACTTTTACCACCAGATCACGTGGAATAACAGTTCACGAAGCCAGTAGAGCCTTCACAAAACAACAAGCAGCCTAACGATGTGTGTGTTTGCTGTAACGCAAGTAAACTTGCTAGAAATTGAAGCCTATTTACGCTAAGACGATATCAACATCATCATCAGGTGCCATGCCGGCTGGCGTAGGTGACCATGGCTCTCCATATCTCCCTGTCTCCAGTATTATGTATCAAGCTCGTTGTTGTTTCCCTGCCGTGCCATGTTGTCAAACTGTCTAATATATTTTCACGTTGTAGCCATCTGTCTCTGTTGCCTTCAATCTTGCCTGTTGTGACTATATTCTCCAAACCTCTTTGTCTCATGAAGTGGCCAAAAATATGAAGATCGTCTTTTTCTTATATTATTTATTAGGGTCCGTTTCGCATTTGACTCTTTCAACACTTCCACATTAGTTTTTCTGACAGGCCATGATATTCTAAGTCCATGATATCAACATACCTTAACCAAAAGGTTGTAATCCCTTATCGACCAATCATCAACTAAGGAGACATTTATTCATACACTATAAATGTCACGTGACTGTGTCTCCTGTGTACATCGTTATTAGTTTACAGTGTATACGTTTTTGAGTATTCCTGTATTTCTCGGTCGTTGGGTTTTTGTGGTGGGGGGGGGGGGGGGGGTTAGCGTGAGGATAAAATGAGACGATTGATTGAACAGGCCTAAGTCTGACCTATTTATTCGAGGTTCTTAATCAGAGTTGGCACGTTCCTTTTTTTTTTATAAAGTTACATTTCCCCGTAAACATGACAGAAGTTTAACATTACAATAGCCTATTCATTACAGATGAGGAACCGTCTTCGCACGAAAGGTGAGCGACAGTTCCCATTTACCTCATGTTCGTCTCCCTGCTATCACACCATACTATAAGCCTATAACCCGGTGTTGTGGCACACGCCCCAAAGGTGAAAAAGGGGGGGGGGGAATTTCATTGTTTGGGGGTACACTTAAAAAAAATTGTGTTCTTGAGATTTAGTTGTGCATTATATGTTTTGAAAATTTAGCCTACTTAACTGTTTTTTTTTCTTTTAATAATTTTCTAGTGTTTTCTTCCTAAAACGCAAGTCTTGTGTCCTGAACAAGTTATAATTAGGTTTCATTTATGGAATAAGTCATTTTTTGAATAGACCTATAAAAAATGTAGGACTGGGGGGTGGCATCAGAATTTTTGAAAGATTGAGGGTGGGGAAAGGTTTAAAGAAAAGGTTGGGTAAAACTGCTATAACCTGCCAGGTTCACAGTAGTACCACATGGGATGAAACAACACCCAGAGTTCTCCAGCAAATTCTTTCTTCAGCGACGCAGATAAGTGTGAAAATATCTTGACCTATCCAGCCCTTGATGCTGCCTGTCCATGATTTTCTTAGTCTTCGTCTGCTTCTTCCAACCTCGACTGTTCCCTGTAGTATAGTTTATAACGAATAATCATATCATCACACATCCAAAAAAAACCATCAGAGCCGCAGACAAGTTTTCATTGAGGAAGGGGATTTACCTATAAAATAATAAATTATTAAATTTTTGTATGTAATTCCTTCCTTTTTATGAGAAAACTGATGACTTTTTTTATGAGAAAGCTGATGACTTATTTGATGCGAAAGGTGATGACTTTTTAGATGTGAAAACGGATGACTTTTTTGATGCGAAAACTGATGAATTTTTGAATGAGAAAGATGATGACTTTTTTTTAATGAGAAAGCTGAAAACTTTTTTGATGCGAAAACTGATGACTTTTTTGATGAGAAAGCTGATACCTTTTTTGATGCGAAAACTGATTACTTTTTGATGAGAAAGCTGATGACTTTTTTGATGAGAAAGCTGATTACTTTTTTTATGTGAAAGCTGATGATTTTTTTGATGAGAAAGCTGATACCTTTTTTGATGCGAAAACTGATTACTTTTTTGATGAGAAAGCTGATGACTTTTTTGATGAGAAAGCTGATTACTTTTTTTATGTGAAAGCTGATGACTTTTTTGATGAGAAAACTGATGACTTTTTTGATGAGAAAGCTGATTACTTTTTTTATGTGAAAGCTGAAGACTTTTTTGATGAGAAAACTGATGGCTTTTTTATGAGAAAGCTGATGACTTTTTATGAGAAAGTTGATTTTTTAATGAGAAAGCTGATGACTTTTTTAATGAGAAAGCTGATGACTTTTTTGATGAGAAAGCTGATGACTTTTTTGATGAGAAAGCTGATGACAGTAGATGAAAAAACTGATGACTTTTTTTATGAGAAAGCTGATGACTTTTTTAATGAGAAAGCTGATGACTTTTTTGATGAGAAAGCTGATTACTTTTTTTATGTGAAAGCTGATGACTTTTTTGATGAGAAAGCTGATACCTTTTTTGATGCGAAAACTGATTACTTTTTTGATGAGAAAGCTGATGACTTTTTTGATGAGAAAGCTGATTACTTTTTTTATGTGAAAGCTGATGACTTTTTTGATGAGAAAACTGATGGCTTTTTTATGAGAAAGCTGATGACTTTTTATGAGAAAGTTGATTTTTTAATGAGAAAGCTGATGACTTTTTTAATGAGAAAGCTGATGACTTTTTTGATAAGAAAGCTGATGACTTTTTTGATGAGAAAGCTGATTACTGTGTTGATGAAAAAACTGATGACTTTTTTTATGAGAAAGCTGATTACTTTTTTGATGAGAAAGCTGATGACTTTTTTGATGAGAAAGCTGATACCTTTTTTGATGCGAAAACTGATTACTTTTTTGATGAGAAAGCTGATGACTTTTTTGATGAGAAAGCTGATGACTTTTTTGATGAGAAAGCTGATGGCTTTTTTATGAGAAAGCTGATGACTTTTTATGAGAAAGTTGATTTATAATGAGAAAGCTGATGACTTTTTTAATGAGAAAGCTGATGACTTTTTTGATGAGAAAGCTGATGACTTTTTTGATGAGAAAGCTGATGACAGTTGATGAAAAAACTGATTACTTTTTTGATGAGAAAGCTGATGACTTTTTTGATGAGAAAGCTGATGACTTTTTTGATGAGAAAGCTGATTACTTTTTTTATGTGAAAGCTGATGACTTTTTTGATGAGAAAGCTGATACCTTTTTTGATGCGAAAACTGATTACTTTTTTGATGAGAAAGCTGATGACTTTTTTGATGAGAAAGCTGATTACTTTTTTTATGTGAAAGCTGATGACTTTTTTGATGAGAAAACTGATGGCTTTTTTATGAGAAAGCTGATGACTTTTTATGAGAAAGTTGATTTTTTAATGAGAAAGCTGATGACTTTTTTAATGAGAAAGCTGATGACTTTTTTGATGAGAAAGCTGATGACTTTTTTGATGAGAAAGCTGATTACTTTGTTGATGAAAAAACTGATGACTTTTTTTATGAGAAAGCTGATGACTTTTTTGATGAGAAAGTTGATTTTTTAAATGAGAAAGCTGATGACTTTTTTGATGAGAAAGCTGATGAATTTTTTGTGAAAAATCGTTAATGTAGGGATTTCACCCAACTTTTGGCTAAATTCCTAGCAAATAAAAAACATGATTTCCTAAGGGTGGAAGAGGGGAGTTGAACACCCACCTCCCACCACCCACCTCCACCTAAGCAACAGACCTATAAACCATGCAAGTAGGTATATTTGTTGCTTTACTATTGAAAGTAATGATTCTTGTATGAATCTATTTTATTTCTAATGTACACATTTGTCGCTAGATGGACTAGTATTGTGGCACGGTAAAATTTCACAAACCGAGCTCATTGACAACACAAGAGAGATAGAGTCGTGGAGAAACATGATCGCCTATGCCATTCGGCATGGCACTTGATTGATTGACACATTTGTCTCATGCTCTCTATAGGAGATGTGCAGAATTTGTCTGTAACATTTGTATTCGAAGGTCTGTATCCTTTCTCCATGACTGCAGTGAGTGTTCAGCTTACACACCAACACAACACAATAAACAACATAAGTCAGATTCAATGTTAGATTTTCACACTAACACTGATTTATCTTTTCCAAATTAAAGTTAACCTTGACATATCAGTTATATTTCTCCAGCCGTAGGGGCATATCTTTAAGTCTGTTTTCCGTCGCTGCATACGCAGGATCCGAGGTATTTGAAAATATTCACATCCTCAAATTTATGCCCATTTATCATGATGTTTGTCTGTGCTTCTGTGCCGTGTGAAATTCTCACAGTAATAATAAACTACAGAATCAGAAATGACAACATCAGTAACAAACACAATGCCAATTCACGATTACACCAGAAGACAATGGATTAAGAGGTTCTCACATGCTTCCAGACTACCATCAGACAGGGCCCCCTCAAAAAAGCATTACTATACCGACAAGATGGATACAAACCAGGGGCAAACCTTTGCAAACAATGGATTACAGAAATAAATGAGTCAACAAAAACAAACATATATGAGGCATACAAAAAGGCAGTCTCCAGATTCTTGATTAGAATCTTGCATCACAGCACGTGGGGCACTTCCATAAGTGCTCCACTCTCCGTTCCAGCAGCCATCCCAGTGTATGTAGACTCATAGTCCCAGTCAGGTCTTGCTTGTGTGACCTTTGGGACTTTCCAAAAAATTTACTTTTCCTTCCCTCCCCTCTAGATACTTCCATTACTGACATTCTCTGTATGTGTACATTCTCAGCCTCATTTACATCATCTTCATCTTGAAATGAATTTATTACTGCCTTGATCAAGTCTGCTTCATCTCTTCTCAGTATTGTGCTGTCTATTGCTGCATTGCCTGCCAATAAAATGATATAAGCAAGTACTTCTTCTTCTGCATTTTCTCAAACTCCTGCAGATTAGCAGAATGTAGCCTAGAGAATGGATATATGCTCCTTTCGGTCTGCAACATCTGACCTCAGCATGGCTTGGATCACTTTGACCCTATATGGGATGAGACAGTCAACTTCACCCCATAACCTCCATAACAGCCTCTTACATCCCGCATGGAATGGTAAACAGTGTTTCTATTCTGTGCTGCTATTTCAGGCCCCCAGCAACACACAGTTGAAAAACAAATAACAAATGTTATTAGAAAACTGTTTATTAATAAAGTATAAACATAATATTCAAAACAGAGACAATATTTGCTCAAAATATCAGCTATATTCAAAGGTTTCATTCTAAACAGAGAAAATATTTGCTCAAAATAGAAGCTATATTCAAATGTTTCATTCTTCTTCTTCTTCAGCGTTCATTCTCAAATTCCCACTGGATTTCTCTTGTAACAGGACAATGATCCTACAAGATTTCCAGTTATGTAGTCCAGAGAATGGAAATGCGTTGTGTTGCCGTTTTATTTGCGCCAATGGCCCAACACATCCGGCTTTGGCGGGAAATGTTTCATTTGAAACAGAGAAAATACTTGCTCAAAATATAATCCTGACTCTGTGTGTTGATGCTATCAATCCGGTAGCCCTATAATCTTCAATATAATATTCTGAATTACCAAAAGTTTTTTCAATATAACATTTCAAATTACCAAAAAAATTTTCAATAAAACTTTCTGAATTACCAAAACATTTTCAATATAACTTTCTGAATTACCAAAAATTTTTTCAATATAACTTTCTGAATTACCAAAATAAAGCATAGAATAATGATATACATTTCATTGTGACACAAAAAATGCATGCAGATTATATTGTGCAACATGAGTTTACAAAATAAAAAGTATTTAATGGCATATAGCGGTAGATATAAATATATCGTTTGGAAACTAATATACATGTGATTATGAATGAGATTCACACACCCATATGTTACAAGGACATACAAAAGAGGAGCAGAGAATAGTAACAATGTTACCTACATACGTATGTCATAATAAGTGGTTACGGTGCTGAACTTTGGCTTGTTTACCTCCACTTCATAATCTTCGCAGCGATGAATTCTGCTTAAGACCTGTGTCCGAACGATTCATTACACATGTGGTGTGCTGTTGTGGCCCGAAATTGGAGCAAAGAATAGCACCACTGTTTATATTCTATGCATGTCATGGGTCGACTAAGGAGGTTATGGGATTGAATTGGCTGTCCCATCCAATATAGGGTCAGCATGGCCCAAAACCATGCTAAAGCTGGATGTGTCAGGCCAAAAAGCACAGATATTGCAGCATTGCTGGAAACCATGACACAACGCACTCCCTTCTCTGGACTACATTCTGCTAATCTGCAGGAGTTTGAGAAAGAACGAAGAAGATCTGTGTCTGAACGATCCACCACACTGTTGTTGTGGCCCAAAATGGGAACAAAGAATAGCAACACTTTTTACCTTCTATGCATGTCATAAGAGTCAACTTCTGCATTTGTTATCAAATTTCTGCAGATAAGCAAGATGAAGTCTGAAATATAGAATGTATTGTGTCATGGTTTGTAGTTTTGATCCGATTTCTGCTTCTTTTGGCTTGACACATCTGACTTCAGCATGGCTTCTGAGTTACTTTGACCCTATATGGAATAAAAAAGCCAACTTCACCCCATGACCTCCATAGTTGAATCTTATGACAGGCATGGAAGGTAGTGTTGCTATTCTTTGCTCCTCTTTTAGGATCAAGAGAAAACATTGGTGTTCACTGTGATGAAGTCTGTTGAGACCAGTATCTCCATGCTGAGATCTATGCCTATATGATCCATGCTTGAACTGTTGAGATTTCTGCTGGAGTAGAATACTGTCTAGCTAATGACACATTACCACGCTCATCTGGGACACAGCCGATGATTGACTACATCCTGCTGCAAATATGGTAGGACCATTGTCCTTCTACAAGAGAGATCCAGTGGGAGTTTGAGAATAACAGCTGATGAAGAGTAAAAGATTCATCTGGGACTTGAAAAAGCCCTGGAAAACTTCCCTTAAAAAATGCTATGAGAAACACCCTTCAGGAGATGAAAGCAAAACTTCACCACCCGGCACAGGAAGAATCTAGGCAACCTCATACTCCGTCATGGTTTTATTTGTGTGATAACCCTGGCCTAGACTTCTAGCTCAAGGAGCACAGAATAGGACCTCTTCTTTTCAGGCATGTCATAGAGAGATGACAAGAAAGTTGGGGGATGGGATCACATGTGAAAAATCATCATTGCTGCTGCATGTCTTGTCTCGAGGATGATAACCTGTGAAAAATCATCATTGCTGCTGCATGTCTTGTCTCGAGGATGATAACCTGTGAAAAATCATCATTGCTGCTGCATGTCTTGTCTCGAGGATGATAACCTGTGAAAAATCATCATTGCTGCTGCATGTCTTGTCTCGAGGATGATAACCTGTGAAAAATCATCATTGCTGCTGCATGTCTTGTCTCGAGGATGACAACCTGTGAAAAATCATCATAGATGATGAAGAGATGCAGTAAACATTGCACCTTTGTGGCACAATCCCACATGGCAGGGAAGACTAGGTGGTACAATCCCACATGGTGGGGAAGACTAGGTGGTACAATCCCACATGGAAGGGAAGACTAGGTGGCATCACTGCAGATGGGTCAACAGATCTGATAGAAAAATGGATGAACTAGTTGGCCCAGACATATAATTCTGCCCTCCTAGAACGATGTGATGATACAGGGATATTGCCACACTGGAATGTCTCCATTCAGGGACTAAACATGTATCTATAAAACTCCATAAGACAACCATAAATTTTGATATGGCAAATACTGCAGAGGATGGATGTGTCGGGCCATTGGTGCAAATAAAACGGGTACACAACATATTTCCATTTTCTGGACTACATCCTGCTGGAAATATAGTTTAACCATTGTCCTGCTATAAGAGAGATCCAATGGGAGTTTGAGAATAAATGCTGAAGAAGAAGAAACAGTAAATCTTATGCGAATTTGTGTATCACCTCAGTTACTCAACCGATGAGGACATGTGGTTTTTCTAGAAGGACTGTCAAAAGCTACCTGCGTACATCTAAAGCTACCTGCGTACATCTAAAGCTACCTGCGTACATCTAAAGCTACCTGCGTACATCTAAAGCTACCTGCGTACATCTAAAGCTACCTGTGTACATCTAAAGCTACCTGCATAAATTTAAAGCTACCTGCGTACATCTAAAGCTACCTGCGTACATCTAAAGCTACCTGCGTACATCTAAAACTACCTGCATACATCTAAAGGGATTATTTCATCATCATCTTTAATGAATGAGATTAGTCAGTTGGAAAAAACATTTAACTCATGGAAATATTGTTCAATAAGGCAGGGTGATACTGAACTCCTCTTCTGCTTTGATTCTTTAACTCCTGAAGATCACCAGGGTACACTCCGGATAATGGAATAAATTGTCAAAATGTATATCTTAGCTGTGATATCTGATATTTTCATCCCACTTCAGTATGACCTAAGCCAATACGACTTTCTATAGAATGTGACCAGCCATCAAATGCCCTCATGACCGAGGAAGTGTATCCATGAGATACCCAGGGGGATGGATGAGCTTATCATGTCTGGGGAAGTATATCCATGAGATACCCAAGAGGATGGAAGAGCTTATCATGTCCAGAGAAGTATATCCATGAGATACCCTATCCAAGAGGTTGGAAGAAACTAGAGATATCAATGACTCACAGCAGCATCAGCCATTTATAATCTCTCAATGCATGTACACATTCTTTACTTCATCCTCTTCAGCGTTCATTCTCAAACTCCCGCTGGTTCTCTCTTGTAGCAGGATAATAGTCTTATATTTCCAGCAGGGTGTAGTCCAGAAAATGGAAATAAATTATGTCGCCGTTATTTTTCCGCAATGGCTCGACACATCCATCTTTGGTGGGACTTTTTTTAAAGTCCTGTTACAAAGTCATTATTTTACACTTCAATTTCCCTTCATAAAGATCATTCACAGACTCGACACGTTTTAAGCAAGTCGAACTGTTCTGTCATTACCACCAGCACTATCATGTGCAGGGAAGAGATCCCTGTGATATCCAAGAGGTTGGAAGAAACTAAAGATACGAATCACATGGCAACACTGGTCATTCATAAACTTTCAAAGTATGTAGATTGGCAGTCTGTTAATTACTATTATAAAGCAAATATTTGACACAGAAAAATTTGTAGAGATAAATCATCAGGAAACCATACAATGTGCTGAAAATTTCCCTTAGTACATGGATAATATAATATAGAGCACTGAGACAAATGTGTTGGGCCATTGGTACAAATAAAACACTTGGCACAATGCATTTCCATTCTCTAGACTACATCCTGTTGAAAATCTAGGACCATTGTCCTGCTACAAGAGATATAAAATCTAGGACCATTGTCCTGCTACAAGAGATATAAAATCTAGGACCATTCATTGTCCTGCTACAAGAGAGATAAAATCTAGGACCATCCATTGTCCTGCTACAAGAGAGATAAAATCTAGGACCATCCATTGTCCTGCTACAAGAGAGATAAAATCTAAGACCATCCATTGTCCTGCTACAAGAGAGATAAAATCTAGGACCATCCATTGTCCTTCTACAAGAGAGATAAAATCTAGGACCATCCATTGTCCTGCTACAAGAGAGATCCAGTGGAAGTTTGATTAAAAAAATGCTGAAGATGAAGCATTGAGGATTTATTTTAGAAACAATCAGGATCTGTCCCCGAATGCATGCCTACCCAATAAAATTGTATTTTGATTATTTCCCTGATTATGTTTATACATTTGTTTATCTATGTTTATTAACTTAAATATTTATTTATTTAAGATGATCATATGAGTGGTTAGGAGAGTTGTATGAGTTAGGGTTAGCATTTGGGCTAATAAATACCCATTATCTGACAAACATAACCAAGAGAAATAATAAAAATATTTTGGTAGGCACACATTCAGGGAAAGCTCCAAAAATCATAATGAATTGTTTGTACACTCCTACAATAAAAAAATATTTGATGTCTGCTCAAAAGATTTCTATCTTCATTAGTGAAGCACAAATATATTTAAATGATTACAATGTTGATATATCAAATATGAATATATTGTTTAGTCTGCAGCTCTGTACATGACTAAATAGCACCAATTAATATCAAAATATATGTTTGTGAAAATATATTACATAATCTGCAGCTCTGTACATGACTAATTAGCACCAATTAGTATCACATAATATGAAAAACCATTAAGTGAAAAAACATATTTATAATACAAAAACAAATGACAACATCGCTGATGTAAAGTTCTTCATCTGCATTCATTCTAAAACTCTGTGGTGTGTCTGTGGCTATGACAACAAGTATGAGAACCAGTTCTTTCGTACGTCTGGCGTATAATAATAATGACCCATAACCTATCAGGGTTGTAGGGATTCCACTCTGGCGATGTTAGAAAAAAAACCCACCAAAAAACCCTATCACAAAAATCCCTCCTAACACCCTATCACAAAAAGCTCTCCCAACACCCCTATCACAAAAAGCCCTTCAAAGCCCTCCATACACCTGTCCTCCATCATTCGGACGAGTGTAGAAAAATCACACCCTTTGCTTACTATACTATCAATACAGTTACAGACATTTACTGTTCAGTCAAAGTAGTAAAAATAATGAATGTATTAGTTACTAACGCCGAAGTCGGATTTATTGGCGCAAATACAATTGCGACATAATGTATTTGTGTTCTCTAAATTACATCCTGCTGGAAATCTAGTAAGACCAGTGTTCTGCTATACAAGAGATAAAGTGAGAGTTTGAGAATGAATGCCCCCAAAACTACTGATGGTTATCTAGAAGTAGTCTGGAGAATAGATTCTGTTGTTTTGGCTTACAGCATGACTGCAATATCTGTACCTTTTGACCTGAAAGATCCAGATTGAGCATGGTTGATGTACTTTTGAGTCAGGACACTGATGCAAATAAAATGGGGACACAATGAATTTCCTTTCTCTGGATTACGTCCTGCTGGAAATCTAGTAGTACCATTGTCTTGCTACAAGAGAGATTCAGCAGAAGTTTGAGAATGGACGCTGAAGAAGGTCACTTTGACCTATGGGTTGGAAATGTCAATAACACCCACAAACCTCCTTAGTTGCCACTTACTACATGGCAGGTAAGTTGTTGTCTTTGCTCCCCTTTCGTGCCCTGGCAACACACCGGTGAGAGGAAGACAATGATATATATTGAGGACATGCAGAAAAATGGATATACCAAGTTGAAAGTACAAATATTTCAGCTGTACTGCAAACTAACAGAACAACATTACACAGAGAAATTCCAGTCAACAATATACGTGAGAAGCAAACCCTAAGATAAAACATGGGCTGAAGTTCACAATCTTAACCCTAGGATAAAACGTGATGAAGTTCACAATCTTAATCTTCGGATAAAACATGTACTTGAAAACTACAGGGAGCTGGGTAGGGCAGTGGTTAGCAGGCTGGTTTCGCATATGAGTGGTCTTGGGTTCATTCCCCAGTTTGAGGCGGAAACATTTTTCAAATCACAAAGGCTCCCGGGTCAACCCAGCCTTAAGTGGGTACCGGATTAATCCAGGAAGTAAAGACTGCGAGGGAGAGGAGATGGCTACCACCCTCATATAGCAGAGCCACTGAAATGTGAGGTCATTAACATCTTACACCCCTACGGCATTTAATAAATGCTATGGTTAACTTTAACATTACTACTTGAAAACTAGCTCCAATAATGGCATAGCACCAGATCTGTAAATAAGGAAGTATGGGGTGGTGGTTTAGAAATTCAAACACAGCTATTTTCCCTTTCAGCTAAATAGAGTATTTAGAAAAAGTAAAGATATTGTACAAATATAAAGAATAATTAGATGCTAAATGAATGCCTGAAAGCAAAGACGGATTGTCAAAAATGGCAGATAATCTCCCTCAATCCCACGTACTTCAAAATTTCAGGGAAGTAGCGTCTCCGCTAAAATAATCTGAGACTTTAGTGGAGAGAACTAAATGGAAACTACAGCCCCGAGCAAGACAGCATGAACAAATTCAACTGACAGGAACAAGTCAGGGTATTTCGACTGAGAATGGAACATTGCCATCTAAAAGCACACTTACCCCGAATCGGTATTAGCGACTCTGCAACCAACATGTGCAGAATAACAACACCTACCCAGAATATATACTACAGTATTGCCCCAGAGAATTTGTTGACAGAGCAATATCCTGGTCCACAGGAATATCTCTACAAAACAAACTGTGGGAGACTCATGGCAACCTAAACAAACTATTCTATACAGGACCAATCGCCCATATAGTAACTTGGGCCTGGACTGCTGGTTCCGGGTACAAAGAATAAGGATACTGTCTTCTTTCCAGGAATGTTGTAATAGGTTACTAAGGAAAGTTGAGTGAAAAAAATCATCTTGTTTCAATTTCTTACTTTTGTTTTCTATCAAATAATCTTTGATCATGGATGCTGAAGAGCTACCGACCAGCAGACATTGCACCATTGTCCATTTGTGGCAGAGGAATACGTAATGTGCATCACTGCGGATGTGTCAACAAATCTGACAGAAGAATGATGAGATTGTTGGCTCAGATGTGCGTGCTGTGCTCCTAGCAGGATGTGATAATCCTAAGATACTGCCACAGTGGAATGCCTCCCTTTGGGGACAAAACATATGCATCTATAAACTCCCCCTAACCATTCATACCTTTGAGACAACCTTACGTGAGTCGAACCTGTGCTTATGTCAAAAAAGGCTATGGACTTTCAAGAGCTACCTGCTCACAGGTAACGGGATGCATCATCATCATGTGTCAAAAGCTATCTGTTCACAGGTAACGGGATGCATCATCATCATCATGTGTCAAGAGCTACCTGCTCACAGATAACGGGATGCATCATCATCATGTGTCAAGAGCTACCTGTTCACAGCTAAAGGGATTATTTCATCATCACCATGTGTAAAGAGCTACCTGTTCACAGCTAAAGGGATTATTTTATCATCATCAAGTGTCAAGAGCTACTTGCTCATGGGTAAAGGGATTATGTCATCATTATCATCCGTGAACAATATCAAACTGGATGTATAATAATTGATCACAGAAAAATGCTCGAGATACAAATAGCATGTCTATATCAACAATATTGCGACATAAAATTAAATATACCAGGCCAAAATGCATACATATTGCAGCTTTTCTGTAAACTAGACAGCTAATGTAGTTTTACTCAATTACATTATGTCACAATAAGAAATATAAATGGTCAGCTGGAACAACAAGAGAAAAATCAACAATATTACAGAAAACATAAATCTATTTCAAATAGTTCATGATAAAAAAACACAGAAAATAAAACACACAAATAATACAGGATTCAGATAATAAACTCCATGCAGTGTAATCCCTCTATCCTTCAGCCTTCCTAACCCCCCAACCCTTTAATAGTTCTTCATGTTGTGGCGGTCCCAAAATTTAAAAATTATTTTTGTTGCTACTTCATATGTGTTTTCCGATGGTCTTAGACATGCGATGGGAAAAGTAAAACTTCAACATTTAATAACAACTGGAAAGATCAAGGGGAGAAGAGACAGAGGAAGACAAAGAGATAAATTTCTGGATGGGTTGTCAGTGTGGTACAAAATGAAGTCATCAATTGAATTACTTAACAACACAAGAGGCAGAAAGTTGTGGAGAAGCATGATGACCTACACCAATTGGCATGGCACTTGATTGATTACTTGTAGGTAAGGAGATCTAACTGTCTTGCTACAAAACCCATATCTAATTTAGCGAGCTAAGTTCCAGCTTAGTAATAGAGTTCATCTATATGCCTATTCTCATAATTACACAGCGATTAATTAATTATTCCCATACTTGATTAAAACTCATCCTTGACAACTGGCCCTTCCAGCTTTATAACTCCGTCAATCTGTGTTTCTGTCTCATCAGGTCTTGCTATGTTTGTGTCTACCAGCAGTTCACTGTCTGCAGCACCTTTACGAGCATGACCCTTGTCAATGATGATTGAATCTTCAGTGTCAGAGATGTAATATGGTTCTCCAGTGTAATGTGTTGGATATAGAAGGTAAGGCTCCGCTGATAGGCCAACTAGGTCCCGTGGAGAAAAATGCTGTTTCCACTGTTCTCTAAAAGATAATTTATAATTTAAAAAAAAATTACAAGTAACAATTTACAATAAGTAACAACTTATAATACGCTAAATTTATAAGTAACAATTTATAATAAGTAACAATTTACAATAAGTAACAATTTATAAGCAAAAATGGAACAATACAGGATCAATTGTCCATCTAGCATTTCCTGCTTACACTTTTTTTAAAAATGCGCTCCTGTCGTATTTTTTAGAACTTGGTAATGCCATTCACACTTCCGTTACGTCACTCTTCTACTACATATCTTTAGTAAAATGGCTGCCGTATGTATGTTGAATTTGCCTTTGACTGACAAAGACGCAGTACAATTGTTGCAGTCACGAAGAGTACTTGCAAACGGGAAATGCGCACAGTGTCATACTATGACATTTAACTTCTATTGTGATGATTAAATTCATTTCCGACACAAAATAATACCCTGCATTCAAACCCAATCATGTTTCCACTCATACAACCCTCCAATTAAATACTCCCCCATTTATTGTCTTAGCATATTTATATATGTAAAACCTGCCCAATAATTGTCGCTCAAATATTCGCATGGAAGGTAATACTTCTTCTTCAGCATTCATTCTAAAACTCTAGTTGGATCTTCTTTGTAGCAGGACCATAGTCCTACTAGATTTCCAGTTCAGAGAATGGAAATGCGTTGTGTCACAATTTTATTTCCGCCAATGGCCAGACACATCCGTCTTCGGCGAGAGAGGTAATACATAAACAAAGAGTAAGCAGAAATCATTTGTCTCCCTTTCAATGTAGTTACCAACTTGAATTGATTAAATCAGAAAGGGGGTTTGCGTTAGAATTAGTCCTAACACTGAGTCTAATCCCCCCCCCCCCCAACACAACATCTAAATTCTAACAGTACCTCATATCTTGAAAATACAAAAACCATTAAATCGTTGCAAGTTTTAATCTCCGCGCGTAATGACTATTAGCTATTTTGAATTACAGTGACAAGATCTGTAAATGATGTAATTTTATTGAGCTCGCTAAATGTGTGTGAACCAAAGAACACAAATATTGATCGTATGAAATATTTGTAAGTTTGTTTAAAATCCCGCTAATTGATAGTATATACATGAACCCTTGATCCCGTATTGTTCTGCAAAAATTTATAAGTAACAATTCATAATAAGGAACAATTTATAATAAGCAAACAATTTATAATAAGTAAACTATTAAAAAATAAAAATTAATAATAAGCCAAAATTTATAAGCACAAATGTATAATAAGCAATAATTACATAAACATGAAAATATAGAATAAGCACTGTTTGTGGGTCACTTTAACCAATGAGTTGACAAAGTCAATTCCATCTTAACTGCCTCTTACATCATGCATGTTGGGTCACATTGTTTCTATTTTTTGCTTGACTTTTGAATTCAACACAGGGTAGACAACTTGCCTCCTCTCTTTAGTTGCCTCTTACACCATGCATGTCAGGCTATATTATTTCTCTTTTCTTTACGCTCGTTGCCATACTCCCATAAGATCTTTCCTGTAGCAGGATGTTCGTACTAGATTTCCAGCAGGACATACACCAGAGAACGTAAATGTTTTGTCACAGTTTTATTTGCCTCAATGGCCCAACACATATGAATTTGGCATTGTAAAGGACTGAACAGGATGTAGTCCGGAAAAGATAATATGTTACATCCTAGTTTACCATTTGGCTTTGATATCTACAACATTTGGTCAAACACATACAACATTTGGTCAAACACATACAACATTTGGTCAAACACATACAAAATTTGGTCAAACATACACAATTTGGTCAAACACATGCAACATTTGGTCAAACACATACAAAATTTGGTCAAACACATACAACATTTGGTCAAACACATACAACATTTGGTCAAACACATACAACATTTGGTCAAACACATACAACATTTGGTCAAACACATACAAAATTTAGTGACACTGTCAGTGACATATTCTCTCCAGAACGTTGTCTTTCTAATGAACTCCCTGAACCATTCTCTGTCGTGGGCGATGCGGCTTGCATTCTCCAATGACATATTCATGTTATATTTAATGTTGTCAGTCCATCATCTTCTTGGTCTGCCTTTCCTCCTCTGCCCTGGTGCTCTGCCCTCCATTATTATTTAACCAAATACATAACAACATTTAGCCAAACTCATGCAACATTTGGCAAACATATGTTTTGCTACAAGAGAGATCTGGCGGGAGTTTGAGAATGAACGCTGAAGAAGAAGAGTTTCTTATACCATGTTCAGTTGTAGGATGTTAAGCGAAGACTTTGTTTTATGACGATCTTGTATCTGCTCGTCTGTAAATAATATTTGTTGTGCTAGCATTATATTGATGGGAGGTCTGTGGATTTTGGTCCAACCCGGTTAGAGCCAGAGGATACCTGATGATGTTCCTCCTTCGCAAGCGAAGATGCACATGGCATGAAAAACAATAAATGCGATGAAAAAAAAATATAATTATAATAAATTGGTAATTGTCTAATTTGGTTTGTGAGTTTTCTACCTAAGTAATGCTCAAATCACTGGAGCTAAGGTAGGGTTCACTATGTTCATTCCCCGCCACCAATTGACTACTGGTTATGTCAGACTTCTCTATTGCTTCAGGCATGCAACCAAATGGTCAAGTCAAAATGATTGTCACTTCCTAAGTCATTGCGCCTCTATGACGTGCCTCAGCATAGGAAACATATAGTGCTGTCAGCTTCCTCCTCCCCTCCCAGGTGCTGCAAAGTACATCTCTGGCTTTATCCCAACCACAGAAGGTGCATACATATATACAAATAAAGCATAAAATACATTGCAACAATAAAATAAAAGCATAATTGTATATATGATGTGCCATGAAGCTTCTATAAGAGAACCTCAATATAACGGCATGTCATCTACTAAGACTTTCTTTTGCATTAATGGTGTGTCTAGTTGGTGATACCCACAGATGCAAACCATGTGGCACTTGCCCCTTCATTATTATAATAATGGAATTCTACACCTCGGCCTATAAATGGATTCTAGACGTGTGTCAAATTTCAGACATTAAAATCATGTGCTCGGTTTATAATCGAATTAGTTTATACATGGTATGCTACTATTTTTGTGTGTCTTTCTATGAAATGGAGTAACCAGCCACACTCCAAGCCCTCCTTAGCTGCCTCTTACAACATACATTGCAAGTCACAGTATTATAATGATGATTATGAAATAATCCCTTTAGTAATGCTGAAGTCAGATGTGTCAGGCTGAAAGGCGCATATATCACAGCAATGATGTAAACCATGACACAACGCATTCCGTTCTCCGGACTACAACCTGCTAATCTGCAGGAGTTTGAGAATGAACGAAGAAGAAGAATCCCTTTAGTTTTGAGGTGGTAGCTATATAGCTATATATATGAGCTATATTTGATAGCCCATAGCCTTTCTGACAATAGCACATCTTCTTCTCAGTTGTGTAACTGAGGCTCTTGTGTAACCTAGACTCTATAAGGTTGTCTCAAAGGCATTGTTGCATCATGGAGGTTTCTGAATGCATGTTTAGTCACCAAAGGCAGGCATTCCAGGAGCCAGGAGCACACCACACAAATCTGGGCCAACTATGTTGTCATTCTTATGTCAGATCTATTGACCCATCAGTAGTGATGACACAACTAACATTCTCCGTCACATAGTCCCCGTCACACAGTCTCAGTCACATAGTCTCCGTCACATTGGAGTCTGCCACAAAAGGTGCAATTTCCTGGCCGGCATCTCTTCATCATCCATGGGGGTTGATTTGTTGGAAGACAAAATTGTAACAATATGTGACAACGATTTTTCCGCAGGTGACAACTTGTCAGTCTACTGTACCTCAACTGTACTTAGTCGCCGCTACTGTACCTAAACTGTACTTAGTCACCTCTACTGTACCCCAACTGTACTTAGTCGCCTCTACTGTATCCCAACTGTACTTAGTCGCCTCTACTGTACCCCAACTGTACTTAGTCGCCTCTACTGTACCCCAACTGTACTTAGTCGCCTCTATTGTACCCCAACTGTACTTAGTCGCCTCTACTGTACCTCAACTGTACTTAGTCGCCTCTACTGTACCCCAACTGTACTTAGTCGCCTCTACTGTGCCCCAACTGTACTTAGTCACCTCTACTGTACCCCAACTGTACTTAGTCGCCTCTACTGTGCCCCAACTGTACTTAGTCGCCTCTACTGTGCCCCAACTGTACTTAGTTGCCTCTACTGTGCCCCAACTGTACTTAGTCACCTCTACTGTGCCCCAACTGTACTTATTCGCCTCTACTGTGCTCCAACTGTACTAAGTCGCCTCTACTGTGCCCCAATTGTACTTAGTCGCCTTCAACGACATGCTTGAAAATAAGACACTGGCCCTATTCTTTGCCATTAACTAGAAGTTCAAGAAAGTCAGTTGTCATACAAGCCCGTCACAATATTATTCTATACATCCTTCCCAGAACCCCACAGCACATGTGATTCCAAGCTCTAACTTAATGCCTTGTTCCACCCCACTGGATGGTGGGTGTTATAATTTATCTTACCACCTTTAACACTAAGGCATAATTTGTTTTTAGCTCTCAATTAAACAAGAACTCAACATCACCTTTAACACTAAGATATTATGTCTTTTAGCTGACAATTAAACAAGTACTCACTCTGGATGCCTATCAAACATGATTGGAAGGTACTCATCCACAGGCACCATCTTTGACAAAGGTTTCTGATCTAGCAGTTTTCGTGCATCCCGGATAGACAATATGTAACTGATTGTCCAATAGGAATAGTGTGGCCACGCCAACCGATCGCTGCCCTCTACCATTGTCTCTAAGTCTTTGCATAAACGTTTCCTTCCCAAATATCTGTGGACAGTATCATTCATGTAGATACTTCTTAGATTTATTGTAAACAATATCATATTTCACAACTGTTGAGTTAAATCCTAAGGATCACCTTTGTTGTGCAGTCACACAGGAACACAGTGTTTCAAGTCTGTGCTAACTTAATGACAATGGTTCCTGAATGTGGAAGGTTTGAAGGTCGCACTATTTGCTTATCAGACTAACCATTATGCAACAGTAAACTAGCAATACAGTAAAAGTCCGATGTACTAGGCCATTAGCGCAAATAAATCGGAAACACAATGCATTTCCATTCTCTGGACTACATCCTACTTGAAATCTTGTAGGATCATTGTCCTGCAACAAGAGAGTTCCAGTGGGAGTTTGAGAAATTATGTAACCTAGTAGGATGGATCATTGTCCTGCAACAAGAGAGTTCCAGTGGGAGTTTGAGAAATTATGTAACCTAGTAGGATGGATCATTGTTCTGCAACAAGAGAGTTCCAGTGGGAGTTTGAGAATGAACAATGAAGAAACAATAGAAGCCATGCCAATATAATGAGGATTTCTACTTGTGAATGACCCCATCTCATTTCATCTGTACATTTCTTCTTCTTCTGCATTCGTTCTCAAACTCCTTCAGATTAGCAGGATGTAGTCCGGAGAATGGAATGTGTTGTGTCATGGTTTACAGCAAAGCTGCGATATCTGCACCTTTCGGCCTGATACATCCAACTTCAGCATGGCTTTGGGTCACTGACCCTATTTAATGGGACAGCCAACTCCATCCCATAACCTCCTTAGTCACCTCATATGACATGTATGAAAGGTACACAGTGTTGCTATTATTTTCTCCCCTTTCGGGCCCCGACAACACACGGGTGGTAAAAATATGTGAAGAAATAGATTTAAAAATAAAATAATTTTAAACTACGAATAAAAAATATATATTTTAGTAATTATTTATACTATTATTTCTACTTTTCTAATTCTTTTATTTTGTTGTTTAATTTATATAATAATCTTTTACGCACTCTTATCTTTATAAGTAACTTTACTAGGATCAATTTGTTTGATATATTTTTTATTATATTTCTGAATTATTTCATTAATTTATCACCATCAATTATTGTTTCATATTCATTCATTAAACATTGTTTTTCTTCTAATTCTTCTTCATTGTTGTTGTTCGTCCATCACAAGTGATGAAGACCATTTGTTACATCCACTTTTGAAAATTCAATTTTAGTTATGTCCTTGATTATGAGTTCGTAGATGGCTAATGAGCCCCATTCGAGCTGTAAAATTCCTTGGACAGTTTGGACATGGAATGACGACTGTAGACGGATCTTGATCTATCCGTGACTTTCTAGCTGCTCTCCGCTGTTGAGCTGCTGCATTTCTTTTCTTTTCACAAGATGATGCGCTCTTTTTTATTCTAGAACGCCATGTAGATCTATTTTGTGCAAGTTCTTCCCATGTATCGTGGTCTATTTCAAAGACTTTCAGTGAGTTCTTTAACGAGTCCTTGTAGCGCTTCGTTTGGCCACCTTAGGATCGTATACCCTTCTCTAGCTCACCATAGAGAAGTATCTTTGTCAGACGATGGTCTGGCATACGCACCAAATGACCTGCCCAACGAATCTGTGTCTGCATCAGGATCATGTCAATGCTTGGGATACCAGCTCTATCAAAGACAGTGGTATCTGGAATCTTGTCTTGCCATCTGATGTTCATAACTTTTCTGAGACAATTTGTATGAAAATGATTGAGTTTTTTCACATGACGTCTATACACAGTCCATGTTTCACTAGCGTATAGCAGCACTGGAAGTACCACTGCTCTGTAAACTTTCAGCTTAGTCTGAAGGTTAATGCCATTTCTACACCAAACATTTGCGTACAATCTGCCGAAAATGCTACCTGCCTTGGCGATCCTTGTATACACTTCATCATCAATGTTGGCATTTTGTGATAACGTACTGCCTAGATATGTGAATCTATTCACAACTTTCAGTGCTACACCATTTACCTTTATGCAGGGCTCGAGATAACTTTTGCCAAGTGCTGGTTGTAACATGACTTCTGTTTTCTCTGTGTTAATGGTAAGCCCAAAGTTGGTACAGGCTTTGGAGAATCTGTCTATAATACATTGTAGATCAGCCTCAGAGTTGGCATTTAGGGCACAGTCATCAGCAAATAGAAGATCCCTGATTGTGTGTGATTTAACTTTGGTTTTTGCTCGAAGCTGCCGAAGGTTGAACAATTTTACGTCTATGCGATAGGTGATGTTTACTCCCAGGTCTAGATCTCTGAAAGCATCATCCAACATAGAAAAATTCTTCTTCATACTCAATCATTTGTTCACCAACTATTTTTAAAACTTCTTTATTAATCATATTTTTTACAATATATTGTTTTATATAAATAATCTTTTGTTTTATAATTTTGTTCTTCAAGTTTTTTTTTTATTTGTTCTTTAATTTCATCACTTTTATTTTTGTTAACAAATAATTTTAGTTCTTCCACTTTTAGAGAATGAAATTCTCAACATCAAATATAACAATAAATTATTTACACTTCTTCTTCTATTGCTTTATTAACATTAAATAATTTATTATTATCCCTTCCATTACCAATTTTCTCTTTTATTTTTTTAACTTTTAATTTCCTTGTTTCTTTATTTATTTTTAATGTTTCTTTATTACTAATTTCAATATTTTTTATTCTTGTTACTTTTTAAAAGGAATATCATATTTATATGGACATTTTACATTTAAATCTTGTCTTATTCTTTTTTATTGTAGAAGAAGAAATACCTAATTTACTACAAATCTGATCTTGTGATAAATTAGGTTGTTCGGTTTTAATATTCATAAATTTAATAATCTATCTATTGTCTATTGTCTTTCCCTAGGTGGTTTGTGATCCACTCTTGCAGTTAAGCGTAGGGGTGATTGGAGCTTGAGCTTGCGTTCTAAAGCCAGATGTGTGGCCTCGGCTGTGCTATGACCGTGTCTGTTAAGGATGTCCCTGATGTTTTCTATCCATCTTTTCCATGGTCTTCCTCTGGCCTTGTACCCTGATCTCATTTGGTTATATGATTTGTAAGGGCAACTTTTCATGATGCATTCTCATAATGTGGACAAACCACTTGATCTGTTCTCTCTCTATGTAATCTATACAAGATGTTATACCTATTCTTTCCCTGATATATTCATTTCGCAATCTATCAATTTAATAATCATATTTGTTTTATATGCACTATTCATATTTTCAGGAGTCATTTCACTTAAAAGTTTTAATTCGTTTAAATCCATTTTATAAGAGAATAAAAAAGTAAATAGAGGTCAAATTAGTTGACAGTCATCCTATTATTTTATTTCATGTAAATTTTTCATAATTTCTCTATTATGATAAATTACAGTTTAATAAGATAGAATAATCATTACAAATACTATAAAATCTTATGTATTCATTATTAGTTGATTTACATCTATTAAATTTTTCTTTAGCAAAAGCAAGAAATTCTGTATTCACTATTATATCTACTTTTTCACTATTATATCTACTTTTTCACTATTATATCTATTTTCCCTATTATATCTACTTTTTCACTATTATATCTACTTTTTCCCTATTATATCTACTTTTTCACTATTATATCTACTTTTTCACTATTATATCTACTTTTTCACTATTATATCTACTTTTTCACTATTATATCTACATTTTCCCTATTATATCTACTTTTTCACTATTATATCTACTTTTTCCCTATTATATCTACTTTTTCACTATTATATCTACATTTTCACTATTATATCTACTTTTTCCCTATTATATCTATTTTCCCTATTATATCTACTTTTTCACTATTACATCTACTTTTTCCCTATTATATCTACTTTTTCACTATTATATCTAATTTTTCACTATTATATCTATTTTCCTATTATATCTACTTTTTCACTATATATCTACTTTTTCACTATTATATCTACTTTTTCCCTATTATATCTATTTTCCCTATTATATCTACTTTTTCCCTATTATATCTACTTTTTCACTATTATATCTACTTTTTCACTATTATACCTATTTTCTTATTATATCTACTTAGATATAATAATTTTTTTATGTTTTATTTATATTTTCTGGATGGTTGGTTGGTTGCTGATCCAGCGGTCCATGGGACCATGCCCTTTGACCTAATGCCATTAAATGGCATTATATTGCTGGGAAGTATGTGGATTTTTGGCCCACCCAGGGACAGAGCCAGAGAATAACTATCACACCTCCAGGAAGGTAGGTTTCAACCTATGCACTGCTCCCAGCCATTGTAGCCAAGATAGGTTTCACTGTACTCATTTCCCACCATCAATTGACTACAAGTTATGCCGAACCTCTTTATTGCTCCAGGCATGCAACCAAATGTTCAAGTCAAAAGGATTGTCACGTCTTGAGTCACTGTGCCTCTATGATTGGTCTAAGCCATAGGAAAAAACAGTGCTGTCAGTTTCCTCCTCCCAAGTGCTGCATAGTACATCTCTGGCTCCCTCCCAGCCACAGGGGGTGCATACATATATATTCAGGCAAACATGAAACACATTTCAACAACAAAATAAATGCACAATTGTATAGATGACGTACCATGAAGCTTCTCTAAGAAGATAACCTCAATATAATGGCATGTCATTACCTAAGGTTTTCTGTTGCATGGGTGGTTTGTCTAGTAGGCCATTGGTGAGACCCATAGACGCAACCACATGCATATTTCCTTTTTCTAAATCATCTAAATAATTTTAATATTCTATCACATATATCAATAATTTCATGATTTGGACTTTTTTTAAAGAAAAATATATTTTTTTTTTCTACATTAATTATTTCATTTAATCTTTTTTCTAAATCTTCTGGGACTTTCTTTTTCTTCGTTTTAATGGAGGTAGAATTTTAAAATTCTTCACAGATATTTAAATTCAAATTATTTTCTTTTTCAAACTTTTCAACATATTTCAGAAATGTATCTAGTTTATCATTAGAAATATATTTTTTGATTTTCTTTTTCAAACTTTTCAACATATTTCATAAATGTATCTAGTTTATCACTAGAAATATAATTTTTTAATTTTCAAACTTTCTAACAAATTTAATAAATGTATCTAGTTTATCACTAGAAATATATTTTTTGATTTTCTTTTTCAAACTTTTCAACACATTTCATAAATGTATCTAGTTTATCACTAGAAATATATTTTTTGATTTTCTTTTTCAAACTTTTCAACATATTTCATAAATGTATCTAGTTTATCACTAGAAATAAATATATTTTTTCGATTTTCAAACTTTTCAAAACATTTCATTAATGTATCTAATTTATCATTAGAAAAATATTTCTTTGATTTTGAAACTTTTCAACACATTTCATAAATGTATCTAGTTTATCAGTAGAAATATATTTTTTAAATTTCTTTGTCAAACTTTTCAACACATTTCATAAATGTATCTATAACATTAGAAATATATTTTTTTGATTTTCAAACTTTTCAACACATCTCATAAATGTATCTACTGGTAGTTTCTCATTAGAAATATATTTTTTAAATTTTCTTTTTAATCTTTTCAACACATTTCATAAATGTATCTACCGGTAGATTATCACTAGAAATATATATTTTCATTTTCTTTTTCAAACTTTTCAACACATTTCATAAATGTATATAGTTTATCATTAGAAATAATTTTTTTTTATTTTATTGTTCAAACTTTTCAACATATTTCATAAATGTATCTAGTTTATCACTAGAAATATATTTTTTGATTTTCTTTTCCAAACTTTTCAACACATTTCATAAATGTATCTAGTTTATCATTAGAAATATATTTTATAATTTTAAAACTTTTCAACACATTTCATAAATGTATCTACCAGTAGTTTATTATTAGAAATATATATTTTGATTTTCTTTTTCAAACTTTTCAATATATCTCATAAATGTATCTACCAGTAGAGTATCACTAGAAATATATCTTTTCATTTTCTTTTTCAAACTTTTCAAACCATTTCATAAATGTATCTAGTTTATCACTAGAAATATATTTTTTGACTTTCTTTTTCAAACCTTTCAACACATTTCATAAATGTATCTAGTTTGTCATTAGAAATATATTTTTTTTAAATTTCAATCTTTTCAAACCATTTCATAAATGTATATAGTTTATCATTAGAAATATTTTTTTTTCTTGTTCAAACTTTTCAACATATTTCATAAATATATCTAGTATATCACTAGAAATATGTATTTTGATTTTCATTTCCAAACTTTTCAACACATTTCATAAATGTATCTAGTTTATCATTAGAAATATATTTTTTTTGATTTTCAAACTTTTCAACACATTTCATAAGTGTATATAGTTTATCAATAGAAATTTATTTTTTGATTTGATTTTTCAAACTTTTCAACACATCTCATAAATATATCTCGTTTATCATTAGAAATATATTTTTATTTCTTTTTCAAACTTATCAACACATTTCATAAATGTATCTACTGGTAGATTATTACTAGAAATATATTTTTTTAATATATAAAATATATAAAATATATAGCAATTACACATTTTAGTTTATCATTAGAAATATATTTTTTGATTTCCTTTTATAAACTTTTCAACACATTTCATAAGTGTATATAGTTTATCAATAGAAATTTATTTTTTGATTTTATTTTTGAAATTTATGAACACATTTCATAAATGTATCTAGTTTTTATCATTAGAAATATATTATTTTGATTTTGAAACTTTTCAACACATTTCATAAATGTATCTACCAGTAGTTTATCATTAGAAATATATTTATTTATTTTCTTTTTCATTCTTTTCAACACATCTCATAAATGTATATAGTTTATCATTAGAAATATTTTTATTTTATTTTCTTGTTCAAACTTTTCAACACATTTCATAAATGCATCTCATTTATCATTAGAAAAATATTTCTTTGATTTTAAAATTTTTTTACACATTTCAGCAATGTATCTAGTTTATCATTAGAAATATATTTTTTTATTTTCTTTTTCAATCTTTTCAACACATCTCATAAATGTATCTACTGGTAGATTATGAATAGAAATATATCTTTTTATTTTATTTTTCAAACTTTTCAACACATGTCATAAATATATCTAGTTTATAATTAGAAATATATTTTTTTATTTTTTTTTTCAAACTTAACACATTTCATAAATGTATCTACCGGTATCTACCAGTAGTTTATTATTAGAAATATATTTTTTGATTTTCTATTTCAAACTTTTCAACACATCTCATAAATGTATCTACCGGTAGATTATCACTAGAAATATATCTTTTCATTTTCTTTTGAAAAATTTTCAACACATTTCATAAATGAATATAGTTTATCATTAGAAATAAATTATTTTTATTTTCTTGTTCAAACTTTTCAACATATTTCATAAATGTATATAGTTTATCACTAGAAATATATTTTTTGATTTTCTTTTTCAAACTTTTCAACACATCTCATAAATATATCTCGTTTATCATTAGAAATATATTTTTATTTCTTTTTCAAACTTATCAACACATTTCATAAATGTATCTACTGGTAGATTATCACTAGAAATATATCTTTTCATTTTCTTTTCAAACTTTTCAACACATTTCATAAATGAATATAGTTTATCATTAGAAATCTATTTTTTTAATTTTCTTGTTCAAACTTTTCAACACATTTCATAAATGTATATAGTTTATCATTATAAATATTTTTTTAAATTATTTTCTTGTTCAAAATTTTCAGCACATTTCATAAATGTATATAGTTTATCATTAGAAATATATCTTTTTTGATTTTCAAACTTTTCAACACATTTCATAAGTGTATATAGTTTATCAATAGAAATTTATTTTTTGATTTTCGTTTTCAAACTTGTCAACACATTTCATAAATGTATCTAGTTTATCATTAGAAATATTTTTTTTTTATTTTCTTGTTCAAACTTTCAACATATTTCATAAATGTTTCTAGTTTATCACTAGAAATATATTTTTTTATTTTCTTTTTCAAAGTTTTCAACACATTTCATAAATGTATCTAGTTTATCATTAGAAATATATTTTTTTTTAAATTTCAAACTTTTCAACACATTTCATAAATGTATCTAGTTTATCATTAGTAATATATTATTTTGATTTTCAAACTTTTCAAAACATTTCATAAGTGTATATAGTTTATCAATAGAAATTTAGTTTTTGATTTTCTTTTTCAAACTTATCAATACATCTCATAAAAGTATCTACTGGTAGATTATCACTAGAAATATATCTTTTCATTTTCTTTTTCAAACTTTTCAACACATTTCATAAGTGTATATAGTTTATCAATAGAAATTTATTTTTTGATTTTCGTTTTCAAACTTGTCAACATATTTCATAAATGTATCTAGTTTATCATTAGAAATATTTTTTTTTTATTTTCTTGTTCAAACTTTCAACATATTTCATAAATGTATCTAGTTTATCATTAGAAATATATATTTTTTAAATTTCAAACTTTTCAACACATCTCATAAATATATCTAGTTTATCATTAGAAATATATTTTTTGATTTTCTTTTTCAAACTTATCAACACATTTCATAAATGTATCTAGTTTATCATTAGAAATATATTTTTTTTAAATTTAAAACTTTTCAACACAACTCATAAATGTATCTACCGGTAGTTTCTCATTAGAAATATATTTTTTAATTTTCTTTTTCAATCTTTTCAACACATCTCATAAATGTATCTACAGGTAAATGATCACTAGAAATATATCTTTTTATTTTCTTTTTACACTTTTCAACACATTTCATAAAAGTATATTTTATCATTAGAAATATATTTTTTTTATTTTCTTGTTCAAACTTTTCAACATATTTCATAAATGTATCTAGTTTATCACTAGAAATATATTTTTTGATTTTCTTTTCCAAACTTTTCAACACATTTCATAAATGTATCTAGTTTATCATTAGAAATATATTTTTTTGATTTTCAAACTTTTCAACACATTTCATAAGTGTATATAGTTTATCAATAGAAATTTATTTTTTGATTTTCTTTTCCAAACTTTTCAACACATTTCATAAATGTATCTAGTTTTTATCATTAGAAATATATTATTTTGATTTTGAAACTTTTCAACACATTTCATAAATGTATCTACCAGTAATTTATCATTAGAAATATATTTATTTATTTTCTTTTTCATTCTTTTCAACACATCTCATAAATGTATCTACCAGTAGATTATCACTAGAAATATATCTTTTCATTATGTTTTCAAACTTTTCAACACATTTCATAAATGCATCTCATTTATCATTAGAAAAATATTTCTTTGATTTTTAAATTTTTTTACACATTTCAGCAATGTATCTAGTTTATCATTAGAAATATATTTTTTTATTTTCTTTTTCAATCTTTTCAACACATCTCATAAATGTATCTACTGGTAGATTATGAATAGAAATATATCTTTTTATTTTATTTTTCAAACTTTTCAACACATGTCATAAATATATCTAGTTTATAATTAGAAATATATTTTTTTATTTTCTTTTTCAAACTTATCAACACATTTCATAAATGTATCTACCGGTATCTACCAGTAGTTTATTATTAGAAATATATTTTTTTTTTTTCTATTTCAAATTTTTCAACACATCTCATAAATGTATCTACCGGTAGATTATCACTAGAAATATATCTTTTCATTTTCTTTTGAAAAATTTTCAACACATTTCATAAATAAATATAGTTTATCATTAGAAATAAATTATTTTTATTTTCTTGTTCAAACTTTTCAACATATTTCATAAATGTATATAGTTTATCACTAGAAATATATTTTTTGATTTTCTTTTTCAAACTTTTCAACACATCTCATAAATATATCTCGTTTATCATTAGAAATATATTTTTTTTTCTTTTTCAAACTTATCAACACATTTCATAAATGTATCTAGTTTATCATTACAAATATATTTTTTTGCTTTTCAAACTTTTCAATACAACTCATAAATGTATCTACCGATAGTTTCTCATTAGAAATATATTTTTTAATTTTCTTTTTCAATGTTTTAAACACATCTCATAAATGTATCTACAGGTAGATGATCACTAGAAATATATCTTTTTATTTCCTTTTTAAACTTTTCAACATATTTCATAAATGTATCAAGTTTATCACTAGAGATATATTTTTTGATTTTCTTTTCCAAACTTTTCAACACATTTCATAAATGTATCTAGTTTATCATTAGAAATATATTTTTTTGATTTTCAAATTTTTCAACACATTTCATAAGTGTATATAGTTTATCAATAGAAATTTATTTTTTGATTTTATTTTTGAAATTTTTCAACACATTTCATAAATGTATCTAGTTTTTATCATTAGAAATATATTATTTTGATTTTGAAACTTTTCAACACATTTCATAAATGTATCTAGTTTATCATTAGAAATATATTTTTTTGATGTTCAAACTTTTCAACACATCTCATAAATGTATCTACCAGTAGTTTATCATTAGAAATATATTTTTTTATTTTCTTTTTCATTCTTTTCAACACATCTCATAAATGTATCTACCGGTAGATTATCACTAGAAATATATCTTTTCATTATATTTTCAAACTTTTCAACACATTTCATAAATGTATATAGTTTATCATTAGAAATATTTTTATTTTATTTTCTTGTTCAAACCTTTCAACACATTTCATAAATGCATCTCATTTATCATTAGAAAAATATTTCTTTGATTTTGAAATTTTTTACACATTTCAGCAATGTATCTAGTTTATCATTAGAAATATATTTTTTTATTTTCTTTTTCAATCTTTTCAACACATCTCATAAATGTATCTACCAGTAGTTTATTATTAGAAATATATTTTTTGATTTTCTATTTTTTGAAACTTTTCAACACATCTCATAAATGTATCTAACGGTAGATTATCACTAGAAATATATCTTTTCATTTTCTTTTTCAAACTTTTCAACACATTTCATAAATGTATATAGTTTATCATTATAAATATTTTTTTATTATTTTTTTGTTCGAACTTTTCAACACATTTCATAAGTGTATATAGTTTATCAATAGAAATTTATTTTTTGATTTTCGTTTTCAAACTTTTCAACACATTTCATAAATGTATCTACCAGTAGTTTATCATTAGAAATATATTTTTTTATTTTCTTTTTCAATCTTTTCAACACATCTAATAAATGTATCTACCGGTAGATTATGAATAGAAATATATTTTTTGATTTTCTATTTTTTGAAACTTTTCAACACATCTCATAAATGTATCTACCGGTAGATTATCACTAGAAATATATCTTTTCATTTTCATGTACAAACTTTTCAACACATTTCATAAGTGTATATAGTTTATCAATAGAACTTATTTTTTGATTTTCGTTTTCAAACTTTTCAACACATTTCATAAATGTATCTAGTTTATCATTAGAAATATATTTTTTTTAAATTTCAAACTTTTCAACACATTTCATAAATGTATCTAGTTTTTATCATTAGAAATATATTTTTTTTATTTTGAAACTTTTCAACACATTTCATAAATGTATCTAGTTTATCATTAGAAATATATTTTTTTGATTTTCAAACTTTTCAACACATCTCATAAATGTATCTACCAGTAGTTTATCATTAGAAATATAGTTTTTTATTTTCTTTTTCATTCTTTTCAACACATCTCATAAATGTATCTACCGGTAGATTATCACTAGAAATATATCTTTTCATTTTCTTTTCAAACTTTTCAACACATTTCATAAATGAATATAGTTTATCATTAGAAATATATTTTTTTAATTTTCTTGTTCAAACTTTTCAACACATTTCATAAAAGTATATAGTTTATCATTAGAAATATATTTTTTTTATTTTCTTGTTCAAACTTTTCAACATATGTCATAAATGTCTCTAGTTTATCACTAGAAATATATTTTTTGATTTTCTTTTCCAAACTTTTCAACACATTTCAGCAATGTATCTAGTTTATCATTAGAAATATATTTTTTTATTTTCTTTTTCAATCTTTTCAACACATCTCATAAATGTATCTACCAGTAGTTTATTATTAGAAATATATTTTTTGATTTTCTATTTTTTGAAACTTTTCAACACATCTCATAAATGTATCTAACGGTAGATTATCACTAGAAATATATCTTTTCATTTTCTTTTTCAAACTTTTCAACACATTTCATAAATGTATATAGTTTATCATTATAAATATTTTTTTATTATTTTTTTGTTCGAACTTTTCAACACATTTCATAAGTGTATATAGTTTATCAATAGAAATTTATTTTTTGATTTTTGTTTTCAAACTTTTCAACACATTTCATAAATGTATCTACCAGTAGTTTATCATTAGAAATATATTTTTTTATTTTCTTTTTCAATCTTTTCAACACATCTAATAAATGTATCTACCGGTAGATTATGAATAGAAATATATTTTTTGATTTTCTATTTTTTGAAACTTTTCAACACATCTCATAAATGTATCTACCGGTAGATTATCACTAGAAATATATCTTTTCATTTTCATGTACAAACTTTTCAACACATTTCATAAGTGTATATAGTTTATCAATAGAACTTATTTTTTGATTTTCGTTTTCAAACTTTTCAACACATTTCATAAATGTATCTAGTTTATCATTAGAAATATATTTTTTTTAAATTTCAAACTTTTCAACACATTTCATAAATGTATCTAGTTTTTATCATTAGAAATATATTTTTTTTATTTTGAAACTTTTCAACACATTTCATAAATGTATCTAGTTTATCATTAGAAATATATTTTTTTGATTTTCAAACTTTTCAACACATCTCATAAATGTATCTACCAGTAGTTTATCATTAGAAATATAGTTTTTTATTTTCTTTTTCATTCTTTTCAACACATCTCATAAATGTATCTACCGGTAGATTATCACTAGAAATATATCTTTTCATTTTCTTTTCAAACTTTTCAACACATTTCATAAATGAATATAGTTTATCATTAGAAATATATTTTTTTAATTTTCTTGTTCAAACTTTTCAACACATTTCATAAAAGTATATAGTTTATCATTAGAAATATATTTTTTTTATTTTCTTGTTCAAACTTTTCAACATATGTCATAAATGTCTCTAGTTTATCACTAGAAATATATTTTTTGATTTTCTTTTCCAAACTTTTCAACACATTTCATAAATGTATCTAGTTTATCATTAGAAATATATTTTTTTGATTTTCAAACTTTTCAACACATTTCATAAGTGTATATAGTTTATCAATAGAAATTTATTTTTTGATTTTATTTTTGAAATTTTTCAACACATTTCATAAATGTATCTAGTTTTTATCATTAGAAATATATTATTTTGAAACTTTTCAACACATTTCATAAATGTATCTACCAGTAATTTATCATTAGAAATATATTTATTTATTTTCTTTTTCATTCTTTTCAACACATCTCATAAATGTATCTACCAGTAGATTATCACTAGAAATATATCTTTTCATTATATTTTCAAACTTTTCAACACATTTCATAAATGTATATAGTTTATCATTAGAAATATTTTTATTTTATTTTCTTGTTCAAACTTTTCAACACATTTCATAAATGCATCTCATTTATCATTAAAAAAATATTTCTTTGATTTTGAAATTTTTTAAACATTTCAGCAACACATCTCAAAATTTTAGTTTATCATTAGAAATATATTTATTAATTTTTTTTTTCAATCTTTTCAACACATCTCATAAATGTATCTACTGGTAGATTATGAATAGAAATATATCTTTTTATTTTATTTTTCAAACTTTTCAACACATGTCATAAATATATCTAGTTTATAATTAGAAATATATTTTTTTATTTTCTTTTTCAAACTTATCAACACATTTCATAAATGTATCTACCGGTATCTACCAGTAGTTTATTATTAGAAATAAATTATTTTTATTTTCTTGTTCAAACTTTTCAACATATTTCATAAATGTATATAGTTTATCACTAGAAATATATTTTTTGATTTTCTTTTTCAAACTTTTCAACACATCTCATAAATATATCTCGTTTATCATTAGAAATATATTTTTTTTTCTTTTTCAAACTTATCAACACATTTCATAAATGTATCTAGTTTATCATTACAAATATATTTTTTTGCTTTTCAAACTTTTCAATACAACTCATAAATGTATCTACCGATAGTTTCTCATTAGAAATATATTTTTTAATTTTCTTTTTCAATGTTTTAAACACATCTCATAAATGTATCTACAGGTAGATGATCACTAGAAATATATCTTTTTATTTCCTTTTTAAACTTTTCAACATATTTCATAAATGTATCAAGTTTATCACTAGAGATATATTTTTTGATTTTCTTTTCCAAACTTTTCAACACATTTCATAAATGTATCTAGTTTATCATTAGAAATATATTTTTTTGATTTTCAAATTTTTCAACACATTTCATAAGTGTATATAGTTTATCAATAGAAATTTATTTTTTGATTTTATTTTTGAAATTTTTCAACACATTTCATAAATGTATCTAGTTTTTATCATTAGAAATATATTATTTTGATTTTGAAACTTTTCAACACATTTCATAAATGTATCTAGTTTATCATTAGAAATATATTTTTTTGATGTTCAAACTTTTCAACACATCTCATAAATGTATCTACCAGTAGTTTATCATTAGAAATATATTTTTTTATTTTCTTTTTCATTCTTTTCAACACATCTCATAAATGTATCTACCGGTAGATTATCACTAGAAATATATCTTTTCATTTTCTTTTCAAACTTTTCAACACATTTCATAAATGAATATAGTTTATCATTAGAAATATATTTTTTTAATTTTCTTGTTCAAACTTTTCAACACATTTCATAAAAGTATATTTTATCATTATAAATATATTTTTTTTATTTTCTTGTTCAAACTTTTCAACATATTTCATAAATGTATCTAGTTTATCACTAGAAATATATATTTTGATTTTCTTTTCCAAACTTTTCAACACATTTCATAAATGTATCTAGTTTATCATTAGAAATATATTTTTTTGATTTTCAAACTTTTCAACACATTTCATAAGTGTATATAGTTTATCAATAGAAATTTATTTTTTGATTTTCTTTTCCAAACTTTTCAACACATTTCATAAATGTATCTAGTTTTTATCATTAGAAATATATTATTTTGATTTTGAAACTTTTCAACACATTTCATAAATGTATCTACCAGTAATTTATCATTAGAAATATATTTATTTATTTTCTTTTTCATTCTTTTCAACACATCTCATAAATGTATCTACCAGTAGATTATCACTAGAAATATATCTTTTCATTATATTTTCAAACTTTTCAACACATTTCATAAATGTATATAGTTTATCATTAGAAATATTTTTATTTTATTTTCTTGTTCAAACTTTTCAACACATTTCATAAATGCATCTCATTTATCATTAAAAAAATATTTCTTTGATTTTGAAATTTTTTAAACATTTCAGCAACACATCTCAAAATTTTAGTTTATCATTAGAAATATATTTATTAATTTTTTTTTTCAATCTTTTCAACACATCTCATAAATGTATCTAGTTTATAATTAGAAATATATTTTTTTATTTTCTTTTTCAAACTTATCAACACATTTCATAAATGTATCTACCGGTATCTACCAGTAGTTTATTATTAGAAATATATTTTTTGATTTTCTATTTCAAATTTTTCAACACATCTCATAAATGTATCTACCGGTAGATTATCACTAGAAATATATCTTTTCATTTTCTTTTGAAAAATTTTCAACACATTTCATAAATAAATATAGTTTATCATTAGAAATAAATTATTTTTATTTTCTTGTTCAAACTTTTCAACATATTTCATAAATGTATATAGTTTATCACTAGAAATATATTTTTTGATTTTCTTTTTCAAACTTTTCAACACATCTCATAAATATATCTCGTTTATCATTAGAAATATATTTTTTTTTCTTTTTCAAACTTATCAACACATTTCATAAATGTATCTAGTTTATCATTAGAAATATATTTTTTTGCTTTTCAAACTTTTCAATACAACTCATAAATGTATCTACCGATAGTTTCTCATTAGAAATATATTTTTTAATTTTCTTTTTCAATGTTTTGAACACATCTCATAAATGTATCTACAGGTAGATTATCACTAGAAATATATCTTTTCATTTTCTTTTCAAACTTTTCAACACATTTCATAAATGAATATAGTTTATCATTAGAAATATATTTTTTTAATTTTCTTGTTCAAACTTTTCAACACATTTCATAAAAGTATATAGTTTATCATTAGAAATATATTTTTTTTATTTTCTTGTTCAAACTTTTCAACATATGTCATAAATGTCTCTAGTTTATCACTAGAAATATATTTTTTGATTTTCTTTTCCAAACTTTTCAACACATTTCAGCAATGTATCTAGTTTATCATTAGAAATATATTTTTTTATTTTCTTTTTCAATCTTTTCAACACATCTCATAAATGTATCTACCAGTAGTTTATTATTAGAAATATATTTTTTGATTTTCTATTTTTTGAAACTTTTCAACACATCTCATAAATGTATCTAACGGTAGATTATCACTAGAAATATATCTTTTCATTTTCTTTTTCAAACTTTTCAACACATTTCATAAATGTATATAGTTTATCATTATAAATATTTTTTTATTATTTTTTTGTTCGAACTTTTCAACACATTTCATAAGTGTATATAGTTTATCAATAGAAATTTATTTTTTGATTTTCGTTTTCAAACTTTTCAACACATTTCATAAATGTATCTACCAGTAGTTTATCATTAGAAATATATTTTTTTATTTTCTTTTTCAATCTTTTCAACACATCTAATAAATGTATCTACCGGTAGATTATGAATAGAAATATATTTTTTGATTTTCTATTTTTTGAAACTTTTCAACACATCTCATAAATGTATCTACCGGTAGATTATCACTAGAAATATATCTTTTCATTTTCATGTACAAACTTTTCAACACATTTCATAAGTGTATATAGTTTATCAATAGAACTTATTTTTTGATTTTCGTTTTCAAACTTTTCAACACATTTCATAAATGTATCTAGTTTATCATTAGAAATATATTTTTTTTAAATTTCAAACTTTTCAACACATTTCATAAATGTATCTAGTTTTTATCATTAGAAATATATTTTTTTTATTTTGAAACTTTTCAACACATTTCATAAATGTATCTAGTTTATCATTAGAAATATATTTTTTTGATTTTCAAACTTTTCAACACATCTCATAAATGTATCTACCAGTAGTTTATCATTAGAAATATAGTTTTTTATTTTCTTTTTCATTCTTTTCAACACATCTCATAAATGTATCTACCGGTAGATTATCACTAGAAATATATCTTTTCATTTTCTTTTCAAACTTTTCAACACATTTCATAAATGAATATAGTTTATCATTAGAAATATATTTTTTTAATTTTCTTGTTCAAACTTTTCAACACATTTCATAAAAGTATATAGTTTATCATTAGAAATATATTTTTTTTATTTTCTTGTTCAAACTTTTCAACATATGTCATAAATGTCTCTAGTTTATCACTAGAAATATATTTTTTGATTTTCTTTTCCAAACTTTTCAACACATTTCATAAATGTATCTAGTTTATCATTAGAAATATATTTTTTTGATTTTCAAACTTTTCAACACATTTCATAAGTGTATATAGTTTATCAATAGAAATTTATTTTTTGATTTTATTTTTGAAATTTTTCAACACATTTCATAAATGTATCTAGTTTTTATCATTAGAAATATATTATTTTGAAACTTTTCAACACATTTCATAAATGTATCTACCAGTAATTTATCATTAGAAATATATTTATTTATTTTCTTTTTCATTCTTTTCAACACATCTCATAAATGTATCTACCAGTAGATTATCACTAGAAATATATCTTTTCATTATATTTTCAAACTTTTCAACACATTTCATAAATGTATATAGTTTATCATTAGAAATATTTTTATTTTATTTTCTTGTTCAAACTTTTCAACACATTTCATAAATGCATCTCATTTATCATTAAAAAAATATTTCTTTGATTTTGAAATTTTTTAAACATTTCAGCAACACATCTCAAAATTTTAGTTTATCATTAGAAATATATTTATTAATTTTTTTTTTCAATCTTTTCAACACATCTCATAAATGTATCTACTGGTAGATTATGAATAGAAATATATCTTTTTATTTTATTTTTCAAACTTTTCAACACATGTCATAAATATATCTAGTTTATAATTAGAAATATATTTTTTTATTTTCTTTTTCAAACTTATCAACACATTTCATAAATGTATCTACCGGTATCTACCAGTAGTTTATTATTAGAAATAAATTATTTTTATTTTCTTGTTCAAACTTTTCAACATATTTCATAAATGTATATAGTTTATCACTAGAAATATATTTTTTGATTTTCTTTTTCAAACTTTTCAACACATCTCATAAATATATCTCGTTTATCATTAGAAATATATTTTTTTTTCTTTTTCAAACTTATCAACACATTTCATAAATGTATCTAGTTTATCATTACAAATATATTTTTTTGCTTTTCAAACTTTTCAATACAACTCATAAATGTATCTACCGATAGTTTCTCATTAGAAATATATTTTTTAATTTTCTTTTTCAATGTTTTAAACACATCTCATAAATGTATCTACAGGTAGATGATCACTAGAAATATATCTTTTTATTTCCTTTTTAAACTTTTCAACATATTTCATAAATGTATCAAGTTTATCACTAGAGATATATTTTTTGATTTTCTTTTCCAAACTTTTCAACACATTTCATAAATGTATCTAGTTTATCATTAGAAATATATTTTTTTGATTTTCAAATTTTTCAACACATTTCATAAGTGTATATAGTTTATCAATAGAAATTTATTTTTTGATTTTATTTTTGAAATTTTTCAACACATTTCATAAATGTATCTAGTTTTTATCATTAGAAATATATTATTTTGATTTTGAAACTTTTCAACACATTTCATAAATGTATCTAGTTTATCATTAGAAATATATTTTTTTGATGTTCAAACTTTTCAACACATCTCATAAATGTATCTACCAGTAGTTTATCATTAGAAATATATTTTTTTATTTTCTTTTTCATTCTTTTCAACACATCTCATAAATGTATCTACCGGTAGATTATCACTAGAAATATATCTTTTCATTTTCTTTTCAAACTTTTCAACACATTTCATAAATGAATATAGTTTATCATTAGAAATATATTTTTTTAATTTTCTTGTTCAAACTTTTCAACACATTTCATAAAAGTATATTTTATCATTAGAAATATATTTTTTTTATTTTCTTGTTCAAACTTTTCAACATATTTCATAAATGTATCTAGTTTATCACTAGAAATATATATTTTGATTTTCTTTTCCAAACTTTTCAACACATTTCATAAATGTATCTAGTTTATCATTAGAAATATATTTTTTTGATTTTCAAACTTTTCAACACATTTCATAAGTGTATATAGTTTATCAATAGAAATTTATTTTTTGATTTTCTTTTCCAAACTTTTCAACACATTTCATAAATGTATCTAGTTTTTATCATTAGAAATATATTATTTTGATTTTGAAACTTTTCAACACATTTCATAAATGTATCTACCAGTAATTTATCATTAGAAATATATTTATTTATTTTCTTTTTCATTCTTTTCAACACATCTCATAAATGTATCTACCAGTAGATTATCACTAGAAATATATCTTTTCATTATATTTTCAAACTTTTCAACACATTTCATAAATGTATATAGTTTATCATTAGAAATATTTTTATTTTATTTTCTTGTTCAAACTTTTCAACACATTTCATAAATGCATCTCATTTATCATTAAAAAAATATTTCTTTGATTTTGAAATTTTTTAAACATTTCAGCAACACATCTCAAAATTTTAGTTTATCATTAGAAATATATTTATTAATTTTTTTTTTCAATCTTTTCAACACATCTCATAAATGTATCTAGTTTATAATTAGAAATATATTTTTTTATTTTCTTTTTCAAACTTATCAACACATTTCATAAATGTATCTACCGGTATCTACCAGTAGTTTATTATTAGAAATATATTTTTTGATTTTCTATTTCAAATTTTTCAACACATCTCATAAATGTATCTACCGGTAGATTATCACTAGAAATATATCTTTTCATTTTCTTTTGAAAAATTTTCAACACATTTCATAAATAAATATAGTTTATCATTAGAAATAAATTATTTTTATTTTCTTGTTCAAACTTTTCAACATATTTCATAAATGTATATAGTTTATCACTAGAAATATATTTTTTGATTTTCTTTTTCAAACTTTTCAACACATCTCATAAATATATCTCGTTTATCATTAGAAATATATTTTTTTTTCTTTTTCAAACTTATCAACACATTTCATAAATGTATCTAGTTTATCATTAGAAATATATTTTTTTGCTTTTCAAACTTTTCAATACAACTCATAAATGTATCTACCGATAGTTTCTCATTAGAAATATATTTTTTAATTTTCTTTTTCAATGTTTTGAACACATCTCATAAATGTATCTACAGGTAGATGATCACTAGAAATATATCTTTTTATTTCCTTTTTAAACTTTTCAACATATTTCATAAATGTATCAAGTTTATCACTAGAGATATATTTTTTGATTTTCTTTTCCAAACTTTTCAACACATTTCATAAATGTATCTAGTTTATCATTAGAAATATATTTTTTTGATTTTCAAATTTTTCAACACATTTCATAAGTGTATATAGTTTATCAATAGAAATTTATTTTTTGATTTTATTTTTGAAATCTTTCAACACATTTCATAAATGTATCTAGTTTATCATTAGAAATATATTTTTTTGATGTTCAAACTTTTCAACACATCTCATAAATGTATCTACCAGTAGTTTATCATTAGAAATATATTTTTTTATTTTGTTTTTCATTCTTTTCAACACATCTCATAAATGTATCTACCGGTAGATTATCACTAGAAATATATCTTTTCATTATATTTTCAAACTTTTCAACACATTTCATAAATGTATATAGTTTATCATTAGAAATATTTTTATTTTATTTTCTTGTTCAAACCTTTCAACACATTTCATAAATGCATCTCATTTATCATTAGAAAAATATTTCTTTGATTTTGAAATTTTTTACACATTTCAGCAATGTATCTAGTTTATCATTAGAAATATATTTTTTTATTTTCTTTTTCAATCTTTTCAACACATCTCATAAATGTATCTACCAGTAGTTTATTATTAGAAATATATTTTTTGATTTTCTATTTTTTGAAACTTTTCAACACATCTCATAAATGTATCTAACGGTAGATTATCACTAGAAATATATCTTTTCATTTTCTTTTTCAAACTTTTCAACACATTTCATAAATGTATATAGTTTATCATTATAAATATTTTTTTATTATTTTTTTGTTCGAACTTTTCAACACATTTCATAAGTGTATATAGTTTATCAATAGAAATTTATTTTTTGATTTTCGTTTTCAAACTTTTCAACACATTTCATAAATGTATCTACCAGTAGTTTATCATTAGAAATATATTTTTTTATTTTCTTTTTCAATCTTTTCAACACATCTAATAAATGTATCTACCGGTAGATTATGAATAGAAATATATTTTTTGATTTTCTATTTTTTGAAACTTTTCAACACATCTCATAAATGTATCTACCGGTAGATTATCACTAGAAATATATCTTTTAATTTTCTTTTTCAATCTTTTCAACACATCTCATAAATGTATCTACAGGTAAATGATCACTAGAAATATATCTTTTTATTTTCTTTTTACACTTTTCAACACATTTCATAAAAGTATATTTTATCATTAGAAATATATTTTTTTTATTTTCTTGTTCAAACTTTTCAACATATTTCATAAATGTATCTAGTTTATCACTAGAAATATATTTTTTGATTTTCTTTTCCAAACTTTTCAACACATTTCATAAATGTATCTAGTTTATCATTAGAAATATATTTTTTTGATTTTCAAACTTTTCAACACATTTCATAAGTGTATATAGTTTATCAATAGAAATTTATTTTTTGATTTTCTTTTCCAAACTTTTCAACACATTTCATAAATGTATCTAGTTTTTATCATTAGAAATATATTATTTTGATTTTGAAACTTTTCAACACATTTCATAAATGTATCTACCAGTAATTTATCATTAGAAATATATTTATTTATTTTCTTTTTCATTCTTTTCAACACATCTCATAAATGTATCTACCAGTAGATTATCACTAGAAATATATCTTTTCATTATGTTTTCAAACTTTTCAACACATTTCATAAATGCATCTCATTTATCATTAGAAAAATATTTCTTTGATTTTTAAATTTTTTTACACATTTCAGCAATGTATCTAGTTTATCATTAGAAATATATTTTTTTATTTTCTTTTTCAATCTTTTCAACACATCTCATAAATGTATCTACTGGTAGATTATGAATAGAAATATATCTTTTTATTTTATTTTTCAAACTTTTCAACACATGTCATAAATATATCTAGTTTATAATTAGAAATATATTTTTTTATTTTCTTTTTCAAACTTATCAACACATTTCATAAATGTATCTACCGGTATCTACCAGTAGTTTATTATTAGAAATATATTTTTTGATTTTCTATTTCAAATTTTTCAACACATCTCATAAATGTATCTACCGGTAGATTATCACTAGAAATATATCTTTTCATTTTCTTTTGAAAAATTTTCAACACATTTCATAAATAAATATAGTTTATCATTAGAAATAAATTATTTTTATTTTCTTGTTCAAACTTTTCAACATATTTCATAAATGTATATAGTTTATCACTAGAAATATATTTTTTGATTTTCTTTTTCAAACTTTTCAACACATCTCATAAATATATCTCGTTTATCATTAGAAATATATTTTTTTTTCTTTTTCAAACTTATCAACACATTTCATAAATGTATCTAGTTTATCATTAGAAATATATTTTTTTGCTTTTCAAACTTTTCAATACAACTCATAAATGTATCTACCGATAGTTTCTCATTAGAAATATATTTTTTAATTTTCTTTTTCAATGTTTTGAACACATCTCATAAATGTATCTACAGGTAGATGATCACTAGAAATATATCTTTTTATTTCCTTTTTAAACTTTTCAACATATTTCATAAATGTATCAAGTTTATCACTAGAGATATATTTTTTGATTTTCTTTTCCAAACTTTTCAACACATTTCATAAATGTATCTAGTTTATCATTAGAAATATATTTTTTTGATTTTCAAATTTTTCAACACATTTCATAAGTGTATATAGTTTATCAATAGAAATTTATTTTTTGATTTTATTTTTGAAATCTTTCAAAACATTTCATAAATGTATCTAGTTTTTATCATTAGAAATATATTATTTTGATTTTGAAACTTTTCAACACATTTCATAAATGTATCTAGTTTATCATTAGAAATATATTTTTTTGATGTTCAAACTTTTCAACACATCTCATAAATGTATCTACCAGTAGTTTATCATTAGAAATATATTTTTTTATTTTCTTTTTCATTCTTTTCAACACATCTCATAAATGTATCTACCGGTAGATTATCACTAGAAATATATCTTTTCATTATATTTTCAAACTTTTCAACACATTTCATAAATGTATATAGTTTATCATTAGAAATATTTTTATTTTATTTTCTTGTTCAAACCTTTCAACACATTTCATAAATGCATCTCATTTATCATTAGAAAAATATTTCTTTGATTTTGAAATTTTTTACACATTTCAGCAATGTATCTAGTTTATCATTAGAAATATATTTTTTTATTTTCTTTTTCAATCTTTTCAACACATCTCATAAATGTATCTACCAGTAGTTTATTATTAGAAATATATTTTTTGATTTTCTATTTTTTGAAACTTTTCAACACATCTCATAAATATATCTAACGGTAGATTATCACTAGAAATATATCTTTTCATTTTCTTTTTCAAACTTTTCAACACATTTCATAAATGTATATAGTTTATCATTATAAATATTTTTTTATTATTTTTTTGTTCGAACTTTTCAACACATTTCATAAGTGTATATAGTTTATCAATAGAAATTTATTTTTTGATTTTCGTTTTCAAACTTTTCAACACATTTCATAAATGTATCTACCAGTAGTTTATCATTAGAAATATATTTTTTTATTTTCTTTTTCAATCTTTTCAACACATCTAATAAATGTATCCACCGGTAGATTATGAATAGAAATATATTTTTTGATTTTCTATTTTTTGAAACTTTTCAACACATCTCATAAATGTATCTACCGGTAGATTATCACTAGAAATATATCTTTTCATTTTCATGTACAAACTTTTCAACACATTTCATAAGTGTATATAGTTTATCAATAGAACTTATTTTTTGATTTTCGTTTTCAAACTTTTCAACACATTTCATAAATGTATCTAGTTTATCATTAGAAATATATTTTTTTTAAATTTCAAACTTTTCAACACATTTCATAAATGTATCTAGTTTTTATCATTAGAAATATATTTTTTTTATTTTGAAACTTTTCAACACATTTCATAAATGTATCTAGTTTATCATTAGAAATATATTTTTTTGATTTTCAAACTTTTCAACACATCTCATAAATGTATCTACCAGTAGTTTATCATTAGAAATATAGTTTTTTATTTTCTTTTTCATTCTTTTCAACACATCTCATAAATGTATCTACCGGTAGATTATCACTAGAAATATATCTTTTCATTTTCTTCTCAAACTTTTCAACACATTTCATAAATGAATATAGTTTATCATTAGAAATATATTTTTTTAATTTTCTTGTTCAAACTTTTCAACACATTTCATAAAAGTATATAGTTTATCATTAGAAATATATTTTTTTTATTTTCTTGTTCAAACTTTTCAACATATGTCATAAATGTCTCTAGTTTATCACTAGAAATATATTTTTTGATTTTCTTTTCCAAACTTTTCAACACATTTCATAAGTGTATATAGTTTATCAATAGAAATTTATTTTTTGATTTTATTTTTGAAATTTTTCAACACATTTCATAAATGTATCTAGTTTTTATCATTAGAAATATATTATTTTGATTTTGAAACTTTTCAACACATTTCATAAATGTATCTACCAGTAATTTATCATTAGAAATATATTTATTTATTTTCTTTTTCATTCTTTTCAACACATCTCATAAATGTATCTACCAGTAGATTATCACTAGAAATATATCTTTTCATTATATTTTCAAACTTTTCAACACATTTCATAAATGTATATAGTTTATCATTAGAAATATTTTTATTTTATTTTCTTGTTCAAACTTTTCAACACATTTCATAAATGCATCTCATTTATCATTAAAAAAATATTTCTTTGATTTTGAAATTTTTTAAACATTTCAGCAACACATCTCAAAATTTTAGTTTATCATTAGAAATATATTTATTAATTTTTTTTTTCAATCTTTTCAACACATCTCATAAATGTATCTACTGGTAGATTATGAATAGAAATATATCTTTTTATTTTATTTTTCAAACTTTTCAACACATGTCATAAATATATCTAGTTTATAATTAGAAATATATTTTTTTATTTTCTTTTTCAAACTTATCAACACATTTCATAAATGTATCTACCGGTATCTACCAGTAGTTTATTATTAGAAATATATTTTTTGATTTTCTATTTCAAATTTTTCAACACATCTCATAAATGTATCTACCGGTAGATTATCACTAGAAATATATCTTTTCATTTTCTTTTGAAAAATTTTCAACACATTTCATAAATAAATATAGTTTATCATTAGAAATAAATTATTTTTATTTTCTTGTTCAAACTTTTCAACATATTTCATAAATGTATATAGTTTATCACTAGAAATATATTTTTTGATTTTCTTTTTCAAACTTTTCAACACATCTCATAAATATATCTCGTTTATCATTAGAAATATATTTTTTTTGCTTTTCAAACTTTTCAATACAACTCATAAATGTATCTACCGATAGTTTCTCATTAGAAATATATTTTTTAATTTTCTTTTTCAATGTTTTGAACACATCTCATAAATGTATCTACAGGTAGATGATCACTAGAAATATATCTTTTTATTTCCTTTTTAAACTTTTCAACATATTTCATAAATGTATCAAGTTTATCACTAGAGATATATTTTTTGATTTTCTTTTCCAAACTTTTCAACACATTTCATAAATGTATCTAGTTTATCATTAGAAATATATTTTTTTGATTTTCAAATTTTTCAACACATTTCATAAGTGTATATAGTTTATCAATAGAAATTTATTTTTTGATTTTATTTTTGAAATCTTTCAACACATTTCATAAATGTATCTAGTTTTTATCATTAGAAATATATTATTTTGATTTTGAAACTTTTCAACACATTTCATAAATGTATCTAGTTTATCATTAGAAATATATTTTTTTGATGTTCAAACTTTTCAACACATCTCATAAATGTATCTACCGGTAGATTATCACTAGAAATATATCTTTTCATTATATTTTCAAACTTTTCAACACATTTCATAAATGTATATAGTTTATCATTAGAAATATTTTTATTTTATTTTCTTGTTCAAACCTTTCAACACATTTCATAAATGCATCTCATTTATCATTAGAAAAATATTTCTTTGATTTTGAAATTTTTTACACATTTCAGCAATGTATCTAGTTTATCATTAGAAATATATTTTTTTATTTTCTTTTTCAATCTTTTCAACACATCTCATAAATGTATCTACCAGTAGTTTATTATTAGAAATATATTTTATGATTTTCTATTTTTTGAAACTTTTCAACACATCTCATAAATGTATCTAACGGTAGATTATCACTAGAAATATATCTTTTCATTTTCTTTTTCAAACTTTTCAACACATTTCATAAATGTATATAGTTTATCATTATAAATATTTTTTTATTATTTTTTTGTTCGAACTTTTCAACACATTTCATAAGTGTATATAGTTTATCAATAGAAATTTATTTTTTGATTTTCGTTTTCAAACTTTTCAACACATTTCATAAATGTATCTACCAGTAGTTTATCATTAGAAATATATTTTTTTATTTTCTTTTTCAATCTTTTCAACACATCTAATAAATGTATCTACCGGTAGATTATGAATAGAAATATATTTTTTGATTTTCTATTTTTTGAAACTTTTCAACACATCTCATAAATGTATCTACCGGTAGATTATCACTAGAAATATATCTTTTCATTTTCATGTACAAACTTTTCAACACATTTCATAAGTGTAGATGATCACTAGAAATATATCTTTTTATTTCCTTTTTAAACTTTTCAACATATTTCATAAATGTATCAAGTTTATCACTAGAGATATATTTTTTGATTTTCTTTTCCAAACTTTTCAACACATTTCATAAATGTATCTAGTTTATCATTAGAAATATATTTTTTTGATTTTCAAATTTTTCAACACATTTCATAAGTGTATATAGTTTATCAATAGAAATTTATTTTTTGATTTTATTTTTGAAATTTTTCAACACATTTCATAAATGTATCTAGTTTTTATCATTAGAAATATATTATTTTGATTTTGAAACTTTTCAACACATTTCATAAATGTATCTAGTTTATCATTAGAAATATATTTTTTTGATGTTCAAACTTTTCAACACATCTCATAAATGTATCTACCAGTAGTTTATCATTAGAAATATATTTTTTTATTTTCTTTTTCATTCTTTTCAACACATCTCATAAATGTATCTACCGGTAGATTATCACTAGAAATATATCTTTTCATTTTCTTTTCAAACTTTTCAACACATTTCATAAATGAATATAGTTTATCATTAGAAATATATTTTTTTAATTTTCTTGTTTAAACTTTTCAACACATTTCATAAAAGTATATAGTTTATCATTAGAAATATATTTTTTTTATTTTCTTGTTCAAACTTTTCAACATATGTCATAAATGTCTCTAGTTTATCACTAGAAATATATTTTTTGATTTTCTTTTCCAAACTTTTCAACACATTTCATAAATGTATCTAGTTTATCATTAGAAATATATTTTTTTGATTTTCAAACTTTTCAACACATTTCATAAGTGTATATAGTTTATCAATAGAAATTTATTTTTTGATTTTATTTTTGAAATTTTTCAACACATTTCATAAATGTATCTAGTTTTTATCATTAGAAATATATTATTTTGAAACTTTTCAACACATTTCATAAATGTATCTACCAGTAATTTATCATTAGAAATATATTTATTTATTTTCTTTTTCATTCTTTTCAACACATCTCATAAATGTATCTACCAGTAGATTATCACTAGAAATATATCTTTTCATTATATTTTCAAACTTTTCAACACATTTCATAAATGTATATAGTTTATCATTAGAAATATTTTTATTTTATTTTCTTGTTCAAACTTTTCAACACATTTCATAAATGCATCTCATTTATCATTAAAAAAATATTTCTTTGATTTTGAAATTTTTTAAACATTTCAGCAACACATCTCAAAATTTTAGTTTATCATTAGAAATATATTTATTAATTATTTTTTTCAATCTTTTCAACACATCTCATAAATGTATCTACTGGTAGATTATGAATAGAAATATATCTTTTTATTTTATTTTTCAAACTTTTCAACACATGTCATAAATATATCTAGTTTATAATTAGAAATATATTTTTTTATTTTCTTTTTCAAACTTATCAACACATTTCATAAATGTATCTACCGGTATCTACCAGTAGTTTATTATTAGAAATATATTTTTTGATTTTCTATTTCAAATTTTTCAACACATCTCATAAATGTATCTACCGGTAGATTATCACTAGAAATATATCTTTTCATTTTCTTTTGAAAAATTTTCAACACATTTCATAAATAAATATAGTTTATCATTAGAAATAAATTATTTTTATTTTCTTGTTCAAACTTTTCAACATATTTCATAAATGTATATAGTTTATCACTAGAAATATATTTTTTGATTTTCTTTTTCAAACTTTTCAACACATCTCATAAATATATCTTGTTTATCATTAGAAATATATTTTTTTTTCTTTTTCAAACTTATCAACACATTTCATAAATGTATCTAGTTTATCATTAGAAATATATTTTTTTGCTTTTCAAACTTTTCAATACAACTCATAAATGTATCTACCGATAGTTTCTCATTAGAAATATATTTTTTAATTTTCTTTTTCAATGTTTTAAACACATCTCATAAATGTATCTACAGGTAGATGATCACTAGAAATATATCTTTTTATTTCCTTTTTAAACTTTTCAACATATTTCATAAATGTATCAAGTTTATCACTAGAGATATATTTTTTGATTTTCTTTTCCAAACTTTTCAACACATTTCATAAATGTATCTAGTTTATCATTAGAAATATATTTTTTTGATTTTCAAATTTTTCAACACATTTCATAAGTGTATATAGTTTATCAATAGAAATTTATTTTTTGATTTTATTTTTGAAATTTTTCAACACATTTCATAAATGTATCTAGTTTTTATCATTAGAAATATATTATTTTGATTTTGAAACTTTTCAACACATTTCAAAAATGTATCTAGTTTATCATTAGAAATATATTTTTTACTTTTCAAACTTTTCAACACAACTCATAAATGTATCTACCAGTAGTTTATCATTAGAAATATATTTTTTTATTTTCTTTTTCATTCTTTTCAACACATCTCATAAATGTATCTACCGGTAGATTATCACTAGAAATATATCTTTTCATTATATTTTCAAACTTTTCAACACATTTCATAAATGTATATAGTTTATCATTAGAAATATTTTTATTTTATTTTCTTGTTCAAACCTTTCAACACATTTCATAAATGCATCTCATTTATCATTAGAAAAATATTTCTTTGATTTTGAATTTTTTTACACATTTCAGCAATGTATCTAGTTTATCATTAGAAATATATTTTTTTATTTTCTTTTTCAATCTTTTCAACACATCTCATAAATGTATCTACCAGTAGTTTATTATTAGAAATATATTTTTTGATTTTCTATTTTTTGAAACTTTTCAACACATCTCATAAATGTATCTAACGGTAGATTATCACTAGAAATATATCTTTTCATTTTCTTTTTCAAACTTTTCAACACATTTCATAAATGTATATAGTTTATCATTATAAATATTTTTTTATTATTTTTTTGTTCGAACTTTTCAACACATTTCATAAGTGTATATAGTTTATCAATAGAAATTTATTTTTTGATTTTCGTTTTCAAACTTTTCAACACATTTCATAAATGTATCTACCAGTAGTTTATCATTAGAAATATATTTTTTTATTTTCTTTTTCAATTTTTTCAACACATCTAATAAATGTATCTACCGGTAGATTATGAATAGAAATATCTTTTTTGATTTTCTATTTTTTGAAACTTTTCAACACATCTCATAAATGTATCTACCGGTAGATTATCACTAGAAATATATCTTTTCATTTTCATGTACAAACATTTCAACACATTTCATAAGTGTATATAGTTTATCAATAGAACTTATTTTTTGATTTTCGTTTTCAAACTTTTCAACACATTTCATAAATGTATCTAGTTTATCATTAGAAATATATTTTTTTTAATTTTCAAACTTTTCAACACATCTCATAAATGTATCTACCAGTAGTTTATCATTAGAAATATAGTTTTTTATTTTCTTTTTCATTCTTTTCAACACATCTCATAAATGTATCTACCGGTAGATTATCACTAGAAATATATCTTTTCATTTTCTTTTCAAACTTTTCAACACATTTCATAAAAGTATATAGTTTATCATTAGAAATATATTTTTTTTATTTTCTTGTTCAAACTTTTCAACATATGTCATAAATGTCTCTAGTTTATCACTAGAAATATATTTTTTGATTTTCTTTTCCAAACTTTTCAACACATTTCATAAATGTATCTAGTTTATCATTAGAAATATATTTTTTTGATTTTCAAACTTTTCAACACATTTCATAAGTGTATATAGTTTATCAATAGAAATTTATTTTTTGATTTTATTTTTGAAATTTTTCAACACATTTCATAAATGTATCTAGTTTTTATCATTAGAAATATATTATTTTGAAACTTTTCAACACATTTCATAAATGTATATAGTTTATCACTAGAAATATATTTTTTGATTTTCTTTTCCAAACTTTTCAACACATTTCATAAATGTATCTAGTTTATCATTAGGAATATTTTTTTTTGATTTTCAAACTTTTCAACACATTTCATAAATGTATCTAGTTTATCATTAGAAATATATTTTTTTTAAATTTCAAACTTTTCAACACATCTCATAAATGTATCTACCGGTAGATTATCACTAGAAATATATCTTTTCATTTTCTTTTTCAAACTTTTCAACACATTTCAAAAATGTATCTAGTTTATCATTAGAAAAATATTTTTTTGCTTTACAAACTTTTCAACACATTTCATAAATGTATCTAGTTTATCATTAGAAATATATTTTTTTATTTTCTTTTTCAAACTTTTCAACTTAAATGACCAAACTTGCAGATGACCAGGTTTTATTCCACAACAGCATTAAAAACCTGCAAGACCACCTAAGCATAATAGACACAGCAGGCAAGAAATTTGGAATGAAAATCAATATAGACAAAACAGAAGTAATGAATATTGCAAGAGAAAAGGAGAACATCAACATACAGATAAATAATAAACAACTAAAACAAGTAGATGAATTCAAATATCTGGGCAGCACATTGAGATATGACAACAAACAAGAAGCAGAAATAAACGCAAGATGTAACAAGGCCTGTCAGATCATTGGTCAATTAACACCTTTACTAAGAAACAAAGATATTACACTAGAAACAAAGAAAGTGCTTTTCAACACCATTTCCTTACCAGCATTGTGTTATCAGTGTCAAACTTGGACATTAGATTCTAGAACAATACATAAGATTAACACCACTGAAATGAAATGTGTGAGACGTATGATTGGAGTTAGCTTCTGAGACAAAATCAGGAATGAAGCACTAAGGAAACAATTAGGGATCAAGCCAACAATAGAATACATACAGAAACAACAAGTTAAATGGTACGGCCACATAACCAGACAGGAAGAGCAAAGTATTATCCAAAAAACACTTAACAAACGATACGAAAACAGGGGACCTATTGGACGCCCTCATAAAAGGTGTATTAGAGACACTCAGAAATATAACAGCAGAGGAGGCAAATAGAAGGGCAAAAGATCGCACACTCACTCTCCCCTCAACACCGAAAGGTACATGAGGACAGAAAGAAGAAAAAAAGAAGAAGAAACTTAAATGTATGTAGTTTATCATTAGAAATATATTTTTTTGATTTTCTTGTTCAAACTTTTCAACACATGTCATAAATATATCTAGTTTATCATTAGAAATATATTTTTTGATTTTCCTTTTCAAACTTATCAACACATTTCATAAATGTATCTAGTTTATCATTAGGAATTTTTTTTTTGATTTTCAAACTTTTCAACACATTTCAAAAATGTATCTAGTTTCTCATTAGAAATATATTTTTTTATTTTCTTTTTCATTCTTTTCAACACATCTCATAAATGTATCTACCGGTAGATTATCACTAGAAATATATCTTTTCATTATATTTTCAAACTTTTCAACACATTTCATAAATGTATATAGTTTATCATTAGAAATATTTTTATTTTATTTTCTTGTTCAAACTCTTCAACACATTTCATAAATGCATCTCATTTATCATTAGAAAAATATTTCTTTGATTTTGAAATTTTTTACACATTTCAGCAATGTATCTAGTTTATCATTAGAAATATATTTTTTTATTTTCTTTTTCAATCTTTTCAACAGATCTCATAAATGTATCTACCGGTAGATTATGAATAGAGATATATAGTTATGAATATAGTTTATCATTAGAAATATATTTTTTTAATTTTCTTGTTCATACTTTTCAACATATTTCATAAATGTATATAGTTTATCACTAGAAATATATCTTTTCATTTTCTTGTTCAAACTTTTCAACACATTTCATAAATGTATATAGTTTATCATTAGAAATATATTTTTTTTAAATTTCAAACTTTTCAACACATCTCATAAATGTATCTAGTTTATCATTAGAAATTTTTTTTTTTTTAAATTTCAAACTTTTCAACACATCTCATAAATGTATATAGTTTATCATTAGAAATATATTTTTTTTTGATTTTCAAACTTTTCAACACATTTCATAAATGTATCTAGTTTATCATTAGAAATATATTTTTTTTAAATTTCAAACTTTTCAACACATTTCATAAATGTATATAGTTTATCATTAGAAATATTTTTTTTTATTTTCTTGTTCAAACTTTTCAACTTAAATGACCAAACTTGCAGATGACCAGGTTTTATTCCACAACAGCATTAAAAACCTGCAAGACCACCTAAGCATAATAGACACAGCAGGCAAGAAATTTGGAATGAAAATCAATATAGACAAAACAGAAGTAATGAATATTGCAAGAGAAAAGGAGAACATCAACATACAGATAAATAATAAACAACTAAAACAAGTAGATAATTCAAATATCTGGGCAGCACATTGAGATATGACAACAAACAAGAAGCAGAAATAAACGCAAGATGTAACAAGGCCTGTCAGATCATTGGTCAATTAACACCTTTACTAAGAAACAAAGATATTACACTAGAAACAAAGAAAGTGCTTTTCAACACCATTTCCTTACCAGCATTGTGTTATCAGTGTCAAACTTGGACATTAGATTCTAGAACAATACATAAGATATTTTTTTATTTTGATTTTCAACCACTGAAATGAAATGTGTGAGACGTATGATTGGAGTTAGCTTCTGAGACAAAATCAGGAATGAAGCACTAAGGAAACAATTAGGGATCAAGCCAACAATAGAATACATACAGAAACAACAAGTTAAATGGTACGGCCACATAACCAGACAGGAAGAGCAAAGTATTATCCAAAAAACACTTAACAAACGATACGAAAACAGGGGACCTATTGGACGCCCTCATAAAAGGTGTATTAGAGACACTCAGAAATATAACAGCATAGGAGGCAAATAGAAGGGCAAAAGATCGCACACTCACTCTCCCCTCAACACCGAAAGGTACATGAGGACAGAAAGAAGAAAAAAAGAAGAAGAAACTTAAATGTATGTAGTTTATCATTAGAAATATATTTTTTTGATTTTCTTGTTCAAACTTTTCATAAATGTATATAGTTTATCATTAGAAATATATTTTTTTGATTTTCTTGTTCAAACTTTTCAACACATGTCATAAATATATCTAGTTTATCATTAGAAATATATTTTTTGATTTTCCTTTTCAAACTTATCAACACATTTCATAAATGTATCTAGTTTATCATTAGGAATTTTTTTTTTGATTTTCAAACTTTTCAACACATTTCAAAAATGTATCTAGTTTATCATTAGAAATATATTTTTTTGCTTTTCAAACTTTTCAACACAACTCATAAATGTATCTACCGATAGTTTCTCATTAGAAATATATTTTTTTATTTTCTTTTTCATTCTTTTCAACACATCTCATAAATGTATCTACCGGTAGATTATCACTAGAAATATATCTTTTCATTATATTTTCAAACTTTTCAACACATTTCATAAATGTATATAGTTTATCATTAGAAATATTTTTATTTTATTTTCTTGTTCAAACTCTTCAACACATTTCATAAATGCATCTCATTTATCATTAGAAAAATATTTCTTTGATTTTGAAATTTTTTACACATTTCAGCAATGTATCTAGTTTATCATTAGAAATATATTTTTTTATTTTCTTTTTCAATCTTTTCAACACATCTCATAAATGTATCTACCGGTAGATTATGAATAGAGATATATCTTTTTATTTTCTTTTTCAAACCTTTCAACACATCTCATAAATATATCTAGTTTATCATTAGAAATATTTTTTTTTATTTTCTTTTTCAAAATTATCAACACATTTCATAAATGTATCTACCAGTAGTTTATTATTAGAAATATATATTTTGATTTTCTATTTTTTGAAACTTTTCAACACATCTCATAAATGTATCTACCGGTAGATTATCACTAGAAATATATCTTTTCATTTTCTTTTCAAACTTTTCAACACATTTCATAAATGAATATAGTTTATCATTAGAAATATATTTTTTTAATTTTCTTGTTCAAACTTTTCAACATATTTCATAAATGTATATAGTTTATCACTAGAAATATATCTTTTCATTTTCTTGTTCAAACTTTTCAACACATTTCATAAATGTATATAGTTTATCATTAGAAATATATTTTTTTTTGATTTTCAAACTTTTCAACACATTTCATAAATGTATCTAGTTTATCATTAGAAATATATTTTTTTTAAATTTCAAACTTTTCAACACATCTCATAAATGTATCTACCGGTAGATTATCACTAGAAATATATCTTTTCATTTTCTTTTTCAAACTTTTCAACACATTTCAAAAATGTATCTAGTTTATCATTAGAAATATATTTTTTTGCTTTACAAACTTTTCAACACATTTCATAAATGTATCTAGTTTATCATTAGAAATATATTTTTTTATTTTCTTTTTCAAACTTTTCAACACATTTCATAAATGTATATAGTTTATCATTAGAAATATTTTTTTTTATTTTCTTGTTCAAACTTTTCAACTTAAATGACCAAACTTGCAGATGACCAGGTTTTATTCCACAACAGCATTAAAAACCTGCAAGACCACCTAAGCATAATAGACACAGCAGGCAAGAAATTTGGAATGAAAATCAATATAGACAAAACAGAAGTAATGAATATTGCAAGAGAAAAGGAGAACATCAACATACAGATAAATAATAAACAACTAAAACAAGTAGATGAATTCAAATATCTGGGCAGCACATTGAGATATGACAACAAACAAGAAGCAGAAATAAACGCAAGATGTAACAAGGCCTGTCAGATCATTGGTCAATTAACACCTTTACTAAGAAACAAAGATATTACACTAGAAACAAAGAAAGTGCTTTTCAACACCATTTCCTTACCAGCATTGTGTTATCAGTGTCAAACTTGGACATTAGATTCTAGAACAATACATAAGATTAACACAACTGAAATGAAATGTGTGAGACGTATGATTGGAGTTAGCTTCTGAGACAAAATCAGGAATGAAGCACTAAGGAAACAATTAGGGATCAAGCCAACAATAGAATACATACAGAAACAACAAGTTAAATGGTACGGCCACATAACCAGACAGGAAGAGCAAAGTATTATCCAAAAAACACTTAACAAACGATACGAAAACAGGGGACCTATTGGACGCCCTCATAAAAGGTGTATTAGAGACACTCAGAAATATAACAGCAGAGGAGGCAAATAGAAGGGCAAAAGATCGCACACTCACTCTCCCCTCAACACCGAAAGGTACATGAGGACAGAAAGAAGAAAAAAAGAAGAAGAAACTTAAATGTATGTAGTTTATCATTAGAAATATATTTTTTTGATTTTCTTGTTCAAACTTTTCAACACATTTCATAAATGTATATAGTTTATCATTAGAAATATATTTTTTTGATTTTCTTGTTCAAACTTTTCAACACATGTCATAAATATATCTAGTTTATCATTAGAAATATATTTTTTGATTTTCCTTTTCAAACTTATCAACACATTTCATAAATGTATCTAGTTTATCATTAGAAATATATTTTTTTGCTTTTCATTCTTTTCAACACATCTCATAAATGTATCTACCGGTAGATTATCACTAGAAATATATCTTTTCATTATATTTTCAAACTTTTCAACACATTTCATAAATGTATATAGTTTATCATTAGAAATATATTTTTTTATTTTCTTTTTCAATTTTTTCAACACATCTCATAAATGTATCTACCGGTAGATTATGAATAGAGATATATCTTTTTATTTTCTTTTTCAAACCTTTCAACACATCTCATAAATATATCTAGTTTATCATTAGAAATATATTTTTTTATTTTCTTTTTCAAACTTATCAACACATTTCATAAATGTATCTACCAGTAGTTTATTATTAGAAATATATATTTTGATTTTCTATTTTTTGAAACTTTTCAACACATCTCATAAATGTATCTACCGGTAGATTATCACTAGAAATATATCTTTTCATTTTCTTTTCAAACTTTTCAACACATTTCATAAATGAATATAGTTTATCATTAGAAATATATTTTTTTAATTTTCTTGTTCAAACTTTTCAACATATTTCATAAATGTATATAGTTTATCACTAGAAATATATCTTTTCATTTTCTTTTTCAAACTTTTCAACACATTTCAAATATGTATCTAGTTTATCATTAGAAATATATTTTTTTGCTTTTTAAACTTTTCAACACATTTCATAAATGTATCTAGTTTATCATTAGAAATATATTTTTTTATTTTCTTTTTCAAACTTTTCAACACATTTCATAAATGTATCTAGTTTATCATTAGGAATTTTGTTTTTGATTTTCAAACTTTTCAACACATTTCAAAAATGTATCTAGTTTATCATTAGAAATATATTTTTTTGCTTTTCAAACTTTTCAACACAACTCATAAATGTATCGACCGATAGTTTCTCATTAGAAATATATTTTTTTATTTTCTTTTTCATTCTTTTCAACACATCTCATAAATGTATCTACCGGTAGATTATCACTAGAAATATATCTTTTCATTATATTTTCAAACTTTTCAACACATTTCATAAATGTATATAGTTTATCATTAGAAATATTTTTATTTTATTTTCTTGTTCAAACTTTTCAACACATTTCATAAATGCATCTCATTTATCATTAGAAAAATATTTATTTGATTTTGAAATTTTTTACACATTTCAGCAATCTAGTTTATCATTAGAAATATATTTTTTTATTTTCTTTTTCAATCTTTTCAGCACATCTCATAAATGTATCTACCAGTAGTTTATTATTAGAAATATATTTTTTGATTTTCTATTTTTTGAAACTTTTCAACACATCTCATAAATGTATCTACCGGTAGATTATCACTAGAAATATATCTTTTCATTTTCTTTTTCAAACTTTTCAACACATTTCATAAATGTATATAGTTTATCATTATAAATATTGTTTTATTATTTTTGTGTTCAAACTTTTCAACACATTTCATAAGTGTATATAGTTTATCAATAGAAATTTATTTTTTGATTTTCGTTTTCAAACTTTTCAACACATTTCATAAATGTATCTACCAGTAGTTTATCATTAGAAATATATTTTTTTATTTTCTTTTTCAATCTTTTCAACACATCTAATAAATGTATCTACCGGTAGATTATGAATAGAAATATATCTTTTTATTTTCTTTTTCAAACTTTTCAACACATTTCATAAATGTATATAGTTTATCATTATAAATATTTTTTTATTATTTTTGTGTTCAAATCTTTCAACACATTTCATAAGTGTATCTAGTTTATCATTAGAAATATATTTTTTTATTTTCTTTTTCAAACTTATAAACACATTTCATAAATGTATCTACCAGTAGTTTATTATTAGAAATATATTTTTTGATTTTCTATTTTTTGAAACTTTTCAACACATCTCATAAATGTATCTACCGGTAGATTATCACTAGAAATATATCTTTTCATTTTCATGTACAAACTTTTCAACACATTTCATAAGTGTATATAGTTTATCAATAGAACTTATTTTTTGATTTTCGTTTTCAAACTTTTCAACACATTTCATAAATGTATCTAGTTTATCATTAGAAATATATTTTTTTTTTAATTTCAAACTTTTCAACACATTTCATAAATGTATCTAGTTTTTATCATTAGAAATATATTTTTTTTATTTTGAAACTTTTCAACACATTTCATAAATGTATCTAGTTTATCATTAGAAATATATTTTTTTGATTTTCAAACTTTTCAACACATCTCATAAATGTATCTACCGGTAGATTATCACTAGAAATATATCTTTTCATTATATTTTCAAACTTTTCAACACATTTCATAAATGTATATAGTTTATCATTAGAAATATATTTTTTTAATTTTCTTGTTCAAACTTTTCAACACATTTCATAAAAGTATATAGTTTATCATTAGAAATATATTTTTTTTATTTTCTTGTTCAAACTTTTCAACATATTTCATAAATGTATCTAGTTTATCACTAGAAATATATTTTTTGATTTTCTTTTCCAAACTTTTCAACACATTTCATAAATGTATCTAGTTTATCATTAGAAATATATTTTTTTGATTTTCAAACTTTTCAACACATTTCATAAGTGTATATAGTTTATCAATAGAAATTTATTTTTTGATTTTATTTCTGAAATTTTTCAACACATTTCATAAATGTATCTAGTTTTTATCATTAGAAATATATTATTTTGAAACTTTTCAACACATTTCATAAATGTATCTACCAGTAATTTATCATTAGAAATATATTTATTTATTTTCTTTTTCATTCTTTTCAACACATCTCATAAATGTATCTACCAGTAGATTATCACTAGAAATATATCTTTTCATTATATTTTCAAACTTTTCAACACATTTCATAAATGTATATAGTTTATCATTAGAAATATTTTTATTTTATTTTCTTGTTCAAACTTTTCAACACATTTCATAAATGCATCTCATTTATCATTAGAAAAATATTTCTTTGATTTTGAAATTTTTTACACATTTCAGCAATGTATCTAGTTTATCATTAGAAATATATTTTTTTATTTTCTTTTTCAAACTTATCAACACATTTCATAAATGTATCTTATCTACCAGTAGTTTATTATTAGAAATATATTTTTTGATTTTCTATTTTTTGAAACTTTTCAACACATCTCATAAATGTATCTACCGGTAGATTATCACTAGAAATATATCTTTTCATTTTCGTGTTCAAACTTTTCAACACATTTCATAAGTGTATATAGTTTATCAATAGAAATTTATTTTTTGATTTTCGTTTTCAAACTTTTCAACACATTTCATAAATGTATCTAGTTTATCATTAGAAATATATTTTTTTTTAATTTCAAACTTTTCAACACATTTCATAAATGTATATAGTTTATCACTAGAAATATATTTTTTGATTTTCTTTTCCAAACTTTTCAACACATTTCATAAATGTATCTAGTTTATCATTAGGAATATTTTTTTTTGATTTTCAAACTTTTCAACACATTTCATAAATGTATCTAGTTTATCATTAGAAATATATTTATTTTAAATTTCAAACTTTTCAACACATCTCATAAATGTATCTACCGGTAGATTATCACTAGAAATATATCTTTTCATTTTCTTTTTCAAACTTTTCAACACATTTCAAAAATGTATCTAGTTTATCATTAGAAATATATTTTTTTGCTTTACAAACTTTTCAACACATTTCATAAATGTATCTAGTTTATCATTAGAAATATATTTTTTTATTTTCTTTTTCAAACTTTTCAACACATTTCATAAATGTATATAGTTTATCATTAGAAATATTTTTTTTATTTTCTTGTTCAAACTTTTCAACTTAAATGACCAAACTTGCAGATGACCAGGTTTTATTCCACAACAGCATTAAAAACCTGCAAGACCACCTAAGCATAATAGACACAGCAGGCAAGAAATTTGGAATGAAAATCAATATAGACAAAACAAAAGTAATGAATATTGCAAGAGAAAAGGAGAACATCAACATACAGATAAATAATAAACAACTAAAACAAGTAGATGAATTCAAATATCTGGGCAGCACATTGAGATATGACAACAAACAAGAAGCAGAAATAAACGCAAGATGTAACAAGGCCTGTCAGATCATTGGTCAATTAACACCTTTACTAAGAAACAAAGATATTACACTAGAAACAAAGAAAGTGCTTTTCAACACCATTTCCTTACCAGCATTGTGTTATCAGTGTCAAACTTGGACATTAGATTCTAGAACAATACATAAGATTAACACCACTGAAATGAAATGTGTGAGACGTATGATTGGAGTTAGCTTCTGAGACAAAATCAGGAATGAAGCACTAAGGAAACAATTAGGGATCAAGCCAACAATAGAATACATACAGAAACAACAAGTTAAATGGTACGGCCACATAACCAGACAGGAAGAGCAAAGTATTATCCAAAAAACACTTAACAAACGATACGAAAACAGGGGACCTATTGGACGCCCTCATAAAAGGTGTATTAGAGACACTCAGAAATATAACAGCAGAGGAGGCAAATAGAAGGGCAAAAGATCGCACACTCACTCTCCCCTCAACACCGAAAGGTACATGAGGACAGAAAGAAGAAAAAAAGAAGAAGAAACTTAAATGTATGTAGTTTATCATTAGAAATATATTTTTTTGATTTTCTTGTTCAAACTTTTCATAAATGTATATAGTTTATCATTAGAAATATATTTTTTTGATTTTCTTGTTCAAACTTTTCAACACATGTCATAAATATATATAGTTTATCATTAGAAATATATTTTTTTGATTTTCTTGTTCAAACTTTTCAACACATGTCATAAATATATCTAGTTTATCATTAGAAATATATTTTTTGATTTTCCTTTTCAAACTTATCAACACATTTCATAAATGTATCTAGTTTATCATTAGGAATTTCTTTTTTGATTTTCAAACTTTTCAACACATTTCAAAAATGTATCTAGTTTATCATTAGAAATATATTTTTTTGCTTTTAAAACTTTTCAACACAACTCATAAATGTATCTACCGATAGTTTCTCATTAGAAATATATTTTTTTATTTTCTTTTTCATTCTTTTCAACACATCTCATAAATGTATCTACCGGTAGATTATCACTAGAAATATATCTTTTCATTATATTTTCAAACTTTTCAACACATTTCATAAATGTATATAGTTTATCATTAGAAATATTTTAATTTTATTTTCTTGTTCAAACTCTTCAACACATTTCATAAATGCATCTCATTTATCATTAGAAAAATATTTCTTTGATTTTGAAATTTTTTACACATTTCAGCAATGTATCTAGTTTATCATTAGAAATATATTTTTTTATTTTCTTTTTCAATCTTTTCAACACATCTCATAAATGTATCTACCGGTAGATTATGAATAGAGATATATCTTTTCATTTTCTTTTTCAAACTTTTCAACACATTTCATTAATGTATATAGTTTATCATTATAAATATTATTTTATTATTTTCTTGTTCAAAATTTTCAACACATTTCATAAGTGTATATAGTTTATCAATAGAAATTTATTTTTTGATTTTCGTTTTCAAACTTTTCAACACATTTCATAAATGTATCTACCAGTAGTTTATCATTAGAAATATATTTTTTATTTTCTTTTTCAATCTTTTCAACACATCTCATAAATGTATCTACCGGTAGATTATGAATAGAAATATATCTTTTTATTTTCTTTTTCAAACCTTTCAACACATCTCATAAATATATCTAGTTTATCATTAGAAATATATTTTTTTTTCTTTTTCAAACTTATAAACACATTTCATAAATGTATCTACCAGTAGTTTATTATTAGAAATATATTTTTTGATTTTCTATTTTTTAAACTTTTCAACACATCTCATAAATGTATCTACTGGTAGATTATCACTAGAAATATATCTTTTCATTTTCATGTACAAACTTTTCAACACATTTCATAAGTGTATATAGTTTATCAATAGAACTTATTTTTTGATTTTCGTTTTCAAACTTTTCAACACATTTCATAAATGTATCTAGTTTATCATTAGAAATATATTTTTTTTAAATTTCAAACTTTTCAACACATTTCATAAATGTATATAGTTTATCATTAGAAATATACTTTTTTTATTTTGAAACTTTTCAACACATTTCATAAATGTATCTAGTTTATCATTAGAAATAGATTTTTTTGATTTTCAAACTTTTCAACACATCTCATAAATGTATCTACCAGTAGTTTATCATTAGAAATATATCTTTTCATTATATTTTCAAACTTTTCAACACATTTCATAAATGTATATAGTTTATCATTAGAAATATTTTTATTTTATTTTCTTGTTCAAACTTTTCAACACATTTCATAAATGCATCTCATTTATCATTAGAAAAATATTTCTTTGATTTTTAAATTTTTTACACATTTCAGCAATGTATCTAGTTTATCATTAGAAATATATTTTTTTATTTTCTTTTTCAATCTTTTCAACACATCTCATAAATGTATCTACCAGTAGTTTATTATTATAAATATTTTTTTTGATTTTCTATTTTTTGAAACTTTTCAACACATCTCATAAATGTATCTACCGGTAGATTATCACTAGAAATATATCTTTTCATTTTCTTTTCAAACTTTTCAACACATTTCATAAATGAATATAGTTTATCATTAGAAATATATTTTTTTAATTTTCTTGTTCAAACTTTTCAACACATTTCATAAAAGTATATAGTTTATCATTAGAAATATATTTTTTTTTATTTTCTTGTTCAAACTTTTCAACATATTTCATAAATGTATCTAGTTTATCACTAGAAATATATTTTTTGATTTTCTTTTCCAAACTTTTCAACACATTTCATAAATGTATCTAGTTTATCATTAGAAATATATTTTTTTGATTTTCAAACTTTTCAACACATTTCATAAGTGTATATAGTTTATCAATAGAAATTTATTTTTTTATTTTATTTTTGAAATTTTTCAACACATTTCATAAATGTATCTAGTTTTTATCATTAGAAATATATTATTTTGATTTTGAAACTTTTCAACACATTTCATAAATGTATCTACCAGTAATTTATCATTAGAAATATATTTAATTATTTTCTTTTTCATTCTTTTCAACACATCTCATAAATGTATCTAGTTTTTATCATTAGAAATATATTTTTTGATTTTCTTGTTCAAACTTTTCAACACATTTCATAAATGTATATAGTTTATCATTAGAAATATATTTTTTTGATTTTCTTGTTCAAACTTTTCAACACATGTCATAAATATATCTAGTTTATCATTAGAAATATATTTTTTGATTTTCCTTTTCAAACTTATCAACACATTTCATAAATGTATCTAGTTTATCATTAGGAATTTTTTTTTTGATTTTCAAACTTTTCAACACATTTCAAAAATGTATCTAGTTTATCATTAGAAATATATTTTTTACTTTTCAAACTTTTCAACACAACTCATAAATGTATCTACCGATAGTTTCTCATTAGAAATATATTTTTTTATTTTCTTTTTCATTCTTTTCAACACATCTCATAAATGTATCTACCGGTAGATTATCACTAGAAATATGTCTTTTCATTATATTTTCAAACTTTTCAACACATTTCATAAATGTATATAGTTTATCATTAGAAATATTTTTATTTTATTTTCTTGTTCAAACTCTTCAACACATTTCATAAATGCATCTCATTTATCATTAGAAAAATATTTCTTTGATTTTGAAATTTTTTACACATTTCAGCAATGTATCTAGTTTATCATTAGAAATATATTTTTTTATTTTCTTTTTCAATCTTTTCAACACATCTCATAAATGTATCTACCGGTAGATTATGAATAGAGATATATCTTTTTATTTTCTTTTTCAAACCTTTCAACACATCTCATAAATATATCTAGTTTATCATTAGAAATATATTTTTTTATTTTCTTTTTCAAACTTATCAACACATTTCATAAATGTATCTACCAGTAGTTTATTATTAGAAATATATATTTTGATTTTCTATTTTTTGAAACTTTTCAACACATCTCATAAATGTATCTACCGGTAGATTATCACTAGAAATATATCTTTTCATTTTCTTTTCAAACTTTTCAACACATTTCATAAATGAATATAGTTTATCATTAGAAATATATTTTTTTAATTTTCTTGTTCAAACTTTTCAACATATTTCATAAATGTATATAGTTTATCACTAGAAATATATCTTTTCATTTTCTTGTTCAAACTTTTCAACACATTTCATAAATGTATATAGTTTATCATTAGAAATATATTTTTTTTAAATTTCAAACTTTTCAACACATCTCATAAATGTATCTAGTTTATCATTAGAAATATATTTTTTTTAAATTTCAAACTTTTCAACACATCTCATAAATGTATCTACCGGTAGATTATCACTAGAAATATATCTTTTCATTTTCTTTTCCAAACTTTTCAACACATTTCATAAATGTATCTAGTTTATCATTAGGAATATTTTTTTTTGATTTTCAAACTTTTCAACACATTTCATAAATGTATCTAGTTTATCATTAGAAATATATTTTTTTTAAATTTCAAACTTTTCAACACATCTCATAAATGTATCTACCGGTAGATTATCACTAGAAATATATCTTTTCATTTTCTTTTTCAAACTTTTCAACACATTTCAAAAATGTATCTAGTTTATCATTAGAAATATATTTTTTTTGCTTTACAAACTTTTCAACACATTTCATAAATGTATCTAGTTTATCATTAGAAATATATTTTTTTATTTTCTTTTTCAAACTTTTCAACACATTTCATAAATGTATATAGTTTATCATTAGAAATATTTTTTTTATTTTCTTGTTCAAACTTTTCAACTTAAATGACCAAACTTGCAGATGACCAGGTTTTATTCCACAACAGCATTAAAAACCTGCAAGACCACCTAAGCATAATAGACACAGCAGGCAAGAAATTTGGAATGAAAATCAATATAGACAAAACAGAAGTAATGAATATTGCAAGAGAAAAGGAGAACATCAACATACAGATAAATAATAAACAACTAAAACAAGTAGATGAATTCAAATATCTGGGCAGCACATTGAGATATGACAACAAACAAGAAGCAGAAATAAACGCAAGATGTAACAAGGCCTGTCAGATCATTGGTCAATTAACACCTTTACTAAGAAACAAAGATATTACACTAGAAACAAAGAAAGTGCTTTTCAACACCATTTCCTTACCAGCATTGTGTTATCAGTGTCAAACTTGGACATTAGATTCTAGAACAATACATAAGATTAACACAACTGAAATGAAATGTGTGAGACGTATGATTGGAGTTAGCTTCTGAGACAAAATCAGGAATGAAGCACTAAGGAAACAATTAGGGATCAAGCCAACAATAGAATACATACAGAAACAACAAGTTAAATGGTACGGCCACATAACCAGACAGGAAGAGCAAAGTATTATCCAAAAAACACTTAACAAACGATACGAAAACAGGGGACCTATTGGACGCCCTCATAAAAGGTGTATTAGAGACACTCAGAAATATAACAGCAGAGGAGGCAAATAGAAGGGCAAAAGATCGCACACTCACTCTCCCCTCAACACCGAAAGGTACATGAGGACAGAAAGAAGAAAAAAAGAAGAAGAAACTTAAATGTATGTAGTTTATCATTAGAAATATATTTATTTGATTTTCTTGTTCAAACTTTTCAACACATTTCATAAATGTATATAGTTTATCATTAGAAATATATTTTTTTGATTTTCTTGTTCAAACTTTTCAACACATGTCATAAATATATCTAGTTTATCATTAGAAATATATTTTTTGATTTTCCTTTTCAAACTTATCAACACATTTCATAAATGTATCTAGTTTATCATTAGGAATTTTTTTTTTGATTTTCAAACTTTTCAACACATTTCAAAAATGTATCTAGTTTATCATTAGAAATATATTTTTTTGCTTTTCAAACTTTTCAACACAACTCATAAATGTATCTACCGATAGTTTCTCATTAGAAATATATTTTTTTATTTTCTTTTTCATTCTTTTCAACACATCTCATAAATGTATCTACCGGTAGATTATCACTAGAAATATATCTTTTCATTATATTTTCAAACTTTTCAACACATTTCATAAATGTATATAGTTTATCATTAGAAATATTTTTATTTTATTTTCTTGTTCAAACTCTTCAACACATTTCATAAATGCATCTCATTTATCATTAGAAAAATATTTCTTTGATTTTGAAATTTTTTACACATTTCAGCAATGTATCTAGTTTATCATTAGAAATATATTTTTTTATTTTCTTTTTCAATCTTTTCAACACATCTCATAAATGTATCTACCGGTAGATTATGAATAGAGATATATCTTTTTATTTTCTTTTTCAAACCTTTCAACACATCTCATAAATATATCTAGTTTATCATTAGAAATATATTTTTTTATTTTCTTTTTCAAACTTATCAACACATTTCATAAATGTATCTACCAGTAGTTTATTATTAGAAATATATATTTTGATTTTCTATTTTTTGAAACTTTTCAACACATCTCATAAATGTATCTACCGGTAGATTATCACTAGAAATATATCTTTTCATTTTCTTTTCAAACTTTTCAACACATTTCATAAATGAATATAGTTTATCATTAGAAATATATTTTTTTAATTTTCTTGTTCAAACTTTTCAACATATTTCATAAATGTATATAGTTTATCACTAGAAATATATCTTTTCATTTTCTTGTTCAAACTTTTCAACACATTTCATAAATGTATATAGTTTATCATTAGAAATATATTTTTTTTAAATTTCAAACTTTTCAACACATCTCATAAATGTATCTAGTTTATCATTAGAAATATATTTTTTTTAAATTTCAAACTTTTCAACACATCTCATAAATGTATCTACCGGTAGATTATCACTAGAAATATATCTTTTCATTTTCTTGTTCAAACTTTTCAACACATTTCATAAATGTATATAGTTTATCATTAGAAATATATTTTTATTTGATTTTCAAACTTTTCAACACATTTCATAAATGTATCTAGTTTATCATTAGAAATATATTTTTTTTAAATTTCAAACTTTTCAACACATCTCATAAATGTATCTACCGGTAGATTATCACTAGAAATATATCTTTTCATTTTCTTTTTCAAACTTTTCAACACATTTCAAAAATGTATCTAGTTTATAATTAGAAATATATTTTTTTGCTTTACAAACTTTTCAACACATTTCATAAATGTATCTAGTTTATCATTAGAAATATATTTTTTTATTTTCTTTTTCAAACTTTTCAACACATTTCATAAATGTATATAGTTTATCATTAGAAATATTTGTTTTTATTTTCTTGTTCAAACTTTTCAACTTAAATGACCAAACTTGCAGATGACCAGGTTTTATTCCACAACAGCATTAAAAACCTGCAAGACCACCTAAGCATAATAGACACAGCAGGCAAGAAATTTGGAATGAAAATCAATATAGACAAAACAGAAGTAATGAATATTGCAAGAGAAAAGGAGAACATCAACATACAGATAAATAATAAACAACTAAAACAAGTAGATGAATTCAAATATCTGGGCAGCACATTGAGATATGACAACAAACAAGAAGCAGAAATAAACGCAAGATGTAACAAGGCCTGTCAGATCATTGGTCAATTAACACCTTTACTAAGAAACAAAGATATTACACTAGAAACAAAGAAAGTGCTTTTCAACACCATTTCCTTACCAGCATTGTGTTATCAGTGTCAAACTTGGACATTAGATTCTAGAACAATACATAAGATTAACACCACTGAAATGAAATGTGTGAGACGTATGATTGGAGTTAGCTTCTGAGACAAAATCAGGAATGAAGCACTAAGGAAACAATTAGGGATCAAGCCAACAATAGAATACATACAGAAACAACAAGTTAAATGGTACGGCCACATAACCAGACAGGAAGAGCAAAGTATTATCCAAAAAACACTTAACAAACGATACGAAAACAGGGGACCTATTGGACGCCCTCATAAAAGGTGTATTAGAGACACTCAGAAATATAACAGCAGAGGAGGCAAATAGAAGGGCAAAAGATCGCACACTCACTCTCCCCTCAACACCGAAAGGTACATGAGGACAGAAAGAAGAAAAAAAGAAGAAGAAACTTAAATGTATGTAGTTTATCATTAGAAATATATTTATTTGATTTTCTTGTTCAAACTTTTCAACACATTTCATAAATGTATATAGTTTATCATTAGAAATATATTTTTTTGATTTTCTTGTTCAAACTTTTCAACACATGTCATAAATATATCTAGTTTATCATTAGAAATATATTTTTTGATTTTCCTTTTCAAACTTATCAACACATTTCATAAATGTATCTAGTTTATCATTAGGAATTTTTTTTTTGATTTTCAAACTTTTCAACACATTTCAAAAATGTATCTAGTTTATCATTAGAAATATATTTTTTTGCTTTTCAAACTTTTCAACACAACTCATAAATGTATCTACCGATAGTTTCTCATTAGAAATATATTTTTTTATTTTCTTTTTCATTCTTTTCAACACATCTCATAAATGTATCTACCGGTAGATTATCACTAGAAATATATCTTTTCATTATATTTTCAAACTTTTCAACACATTTCATAAATGTATATAGTTTATCATTAGAAATATTTTTATTTTATTTTCTTGTTCAAACACATTTCATAAATGCATCTCATTTATCATTAGAAAAATATTTCTTTGATTTTGAAATTTTTTACACATTTCAGCAATGTATCTAGTTTATCATTAGAAATATATTTTTTTATTTTCTTTTTCAATCTTTTCAACACATCTCATAAATGTATCTACCGGTAGATTATGAATAGAGATATATCTTTTCCTTTTCTTTTTCAAACTTTTCAACACATTTCATAAATGTATATAGTTTATCATTATAAATATTTTTTTATTATTTTTGTGTTCAAACTTTTCAACACATTTCATAAGTGTATATAGTTTATGAATAGAAATTTATTTTTTGATTTTCGTTTTCAAACTTTTCAACACATTTCATAAATGTATCTACCAGTAGTTTATCATTAGAAATATATTTTTTTATTTTCTTTTTCAATCTTTTCAACACATCTAATAAATGTATCTACCGGTAGATTATGAATAGAAATATATCTTTTTATTTTCTTTTTCAAACCTTTCAACACATCTCATAAATATATCTAGTTTATCATTAGAAATATATTTCTTTGATTTTGAAATTTTTTTACACATTTCAGCAATGTATCTAGTTTATCATTAGAAATATATTTTTTTATTTTCTTTTTCAAACTTATCAACACATTTCATAAATGTATCTACCAGTAGTTTATTATTAGAAATATATTTTTTGATTTTCTATTTTTTGAAACTTTTCAACACATCTCATAAATGTATCTACCGGTAGATTATCACTAGAAATATATCTTTTCATTTTCGTGTTCAAACTTTTCAACACATTTCATAAGTGTATATAGTTTATCAATAGAAATTTATTTTTTGATTTTCGTTTTCAAACTTTTCAACACATTTCATAAATGTATCTAGTTTATCATTAGAAATATTTATTTTTTTAATTTCAAATTTTCAACACATTTCATAAATGTATTTACCAGTAGTTTATTATTAGAAATATATTTTTTGATTTTCTTTTCCAAACTTTTCAACACATTTCATAAGTGTATATAGTGTATCAATAGAAATTTATTTCTTTGATTTTGAAACTTTTCAACACATTTCATAAATGTATCTAGTTTATCACTAGAAATATATTTTTTGATTCTCTTTTCCAAACTTTTCAACACATTTCATAAATGTATCTAGTTTTTATCATTAGAAATATATTATTTTGATTTTGATTCTTTTCAACACATTTCATAAATGTATCTACCAGTAATTTATCATTAGAAATATATTTAATTATTTTCTTTTTCATTCTTTTCAACACATCTCATAAATGTATCTCGTTTTTATCATTAGAAATATATTATTTTGATTTTGAAACTTTTCAACACATTTCATAAATGTATCTACCAGTAATTTATCATTAGAAATATATTTAATTATTTTCTTTTTCATTCTTTTCAACACATCTCATAAATGTATCTACCAGTAGATTATCACTAGAAATATATCGTTTCATTATATTTTCAAACTTTTCAACACATTTCATAAATGTATATAGTTTAACATTAGAAATATTTTTATTTTATTTTCTTGTTCAAACTTTTCAACACATTTCATAAATGCATCTCATTTATCATTAGAAAAATATTTCTTTGATTTTGAAATTTTTTTACACATTTCAGCAATGTATCTAGTTTATCATTAGAAATATATTTTTTTATTTTCTTTTTCAAACTTATCAACACATTTCATAAATGTATCTACCAGTAGTTTATTATTAGAAATATATTTTTTGATTTTCTATTTTTTGAAACTTTTCAACACATCTCATAAATGTATCTACCGGTAGATTATCACTAGAAATATATCTTTTCATTTTCGTGTTCAAACTTTTCAACACATTTCATAAGTGTATATAGTTTATCAATAGAAATTTATTTTTTGATTTTCGTTTTCAAACTTTTCAACACATTTCATAAATGTATCTAGTTTATCATTAGAAATATTTATTTTTTTAATTTCAAACTTTTCAACACATTTCATAAATGTATTTACCAGTAGTTTATTATTAGAAATATATTTTTTGATTTTCTTTTCCAAACTTTTCAACACATTTCATAAGTGTATATAGTGTATCAATAGAAATTTATTTTTTGATTTTCTTTTTCAAACTTTTCAACACATTTCATAAATGTATCTAGTTTATTATTAGAAATATATTTTTTGATTTTCTTTTCCAAACTTTTCAACACATCTCATAAATGTATCTACCGGTAGTTTCTCATTAGAAATATTTTTTTTATTTTCTTTGTCAATCTTTTCAACACATCTCATAAATGTATCTACCAGTAGATGATCACTAGAAATATATTTTTTTATTTTCTTCTTCAAACTTTTCAATACATCTCATAAATATATCTACCGGTAGATGATCACTAGAAATATATCTGTTTATTTTCTTTTTGAAACTTTTCAATCATTTCATAAATGTATCTAGTTTATCATTAGAAATATATTTTTTTGATTTTCAAACTTTTCAACACATTTCATAAATGAATTTAGTTTATCATTAGAAATATATATATATATATTTTTTTTTTTCAAACATTTCAACACATCTCATAAATGTATCTACCGGTAGTTTCTTATTAGAAATATATTTTTTAATTTTCTTGTTCAATCTTTTCAACACATCTCATAAATGTATCTACCAGTAGATGATCACTAGAAAAATATTTTTTTATTTTCTTCTTCAAACTTTTCAATACATCTCATAAATATATCTACCAGTAGATGATCACTAGAAATATATTTTTTATTTTCTTCTTCAAACTTTTCAATACATCTCATAAATGTATCTACCGGTAGATTATGTCTAGAAATATATCTTTTCATTTTCTTGATCATACTTTTCAACACATTTCATAAATGTATATAGTTTATCATTAGAAATATATCTTTTTTGATTTTCAAACTTTTCAACACATTTCATAAATGAATATAGTTTATCAATAGAAATATATTTTTTTATTTTCTTTTTCAAACTTTTCAACACATCTCATAAATGTATCTACTGGTAGTTTATCATTAGAAATATATTTTTTTATTTTCTTCTTCAAACTTTTCAACACATCTCATAAATGTATCTACCGGTAGTTTCTCATTAGAAATATATTTTTTAATTTTCTTTTTCAATCTTTTCAACACATCTCATAAATGTATTTTCAGGTAGATGATCACTAGAAATATATCTTTTAATTTTCTTGTTCAAACTTTTGAATATATTTCATAAATATATATAGTTTATCACTAGAAATATATTTTTTGATTTTCTTTTCCACACTTTTCAACACATTTCATAAATGTATCTAGTTTATCATTAGAAATATATTTTTTTGATTTTCAAACTGTTCAACACATCTCATAAATGTATCTACCGGTAGAGTATCACTAGAAATATATTTTTTATTTTATTTTTCAAACGTTTCAACACATCTCATAAATGTATTTAGTTTATCATAAGAAATATATTTTTTGATTTTGATACTTTTCAACACATTTCATAAATGTATTTACCAGTAGTTTATTATTAGAAATATATTTTTTGATTTTCTTTTCCAAACTTTTCAACACATTTCATAAGTGTATCTAGTTTATCATTAGAAATATATTTTTTAATTTTATTTTTCAAACTTTTCAACACATTTCATAAATGTATCTAGTTTATCATTAGAAATATATTTTTTAATTTTATTTTTCAAACTTTTCAACACATCTCATAAATGTATCTACCGGTAGTTTCTCATTAGAAATATTTTTTTTATTTTCTTTGTCCATCTTTTCAACACATCTCATAAATGTATCTACCTATAGATGATCACTAGAAATATATCTGTTTATTTTCTTTTTCAAACTTTTCAACACATTTCATAAGTGTATATAGTTGATTAATAGAAATTTATTTTTTGATTTTCTTTTTCAAACTTTTCAACACATTTCATAAATGTATCTAGTTTATCATTAGAAATATATTTTTTTGATTTTCAAACTTTTCAACACATTTCATAAGTGTATATCCTTTAGCAAGCTGTGTTTACAAATCCAAAAACTTCCCCTGCCACTGAATTCTTTTTTGAGAATTTGTGTTATTGATTGTGGCTGTTTAAAAAATTCAATAATTTTTTTGTTGTTAGAGATAATTAATTAATATTTGTACATATAAATAAAGAATTGAATACTGCATATATTGGTGTAATTTATTTACGTGTGTATGTGATACCAGACGTATTAGAAAGTAGTAAAGATGATTTTTCACCAAAAAATAAAGAAATTATAACAGATAAAAGGGAAAAAAATTATTTAAAAAATTACTTATCTATAGTTTTTATATTTTCTGAAGTGGGAACCCTGTAAAATAATCCTAATTCAAATAGTATTTATGTGGTTTCATTGTCAAATCATCATAATGTCACTGGTAAGAATGAATGAACCTCATAGATTTGCCATAAATCGTTATCTGAAAGATAGACCTAGTCATTTTTTATCGCTCCAACACAGTCGATATTCAGTGATTCACCATCTAAATCATGAAAGCAGCGTGATCAATGGACAATACTATATTATATAAATCAACTTACCTCTCAAAACACGTCTAACACACTAATGTTATCAGCTAGGCCTATATCTCCAACAATTTCATCGAAGTTGCTAAGCCAATCATGGCTATATGCCGAAGGGACATGCGAATTTTCTACAATTTCATCCTCGAAAATATCTTCACCCACGCTGCCTACAGAATCAGTGTCACTAGAATTACCACTATCTAACACCACATCATCTACTGGAGCGATATCTGCTTCAAGGAACGGCACAATTTCCTCCTCATCTGAATCAGCATCCATAATAAACTCGAAGAAAATTGAATCCATGATGAACAAATTTGATTGCTTGGGTGTCTGTAGGAAAAAACGAACTGCTCCTCTCTATTCTACAAGATTTGTATGGAAATGAGGATGCCGGACGTGAAAATGGAATAGGCTTCATCTGCGCATGTCCCAGTTTATGTGCATTACAAAATAGGGATGTGCTACGTGAAAAAAACACGTCATCTTTATAGGTGTGTCCGGACACCGTTAGTTTAGAAGGAGCTAGAACTTTTGGGTGATCCATAACACCCTTAGCGTGCCTAAGGATATAGTGTATCAATAGAAATATATTTCTTTGATTTTGAAACTTTTCAACATATTTCATAAATGTATATAGTTTATTATTAGAAATATATTTTTTGATTTTCTTTTCAACACATCTCATAAATGTATCTACCGGTAGTTTCTCATTAGAAATATTTTTTTTATTTTCTTTGTCAATCTTTTCAACACATCTCATAAATGTATCTACCAGTAGATGATCACTAGAAATATATTTTTTTATTTTCTTCTTCAAACTTTTCAATACATCTCATAAATATATCTACCGGTAGATGATCACTAGAAATATATCTCTTTATTTTCTTTTCGAAACTTTTCAATCATTTCATAAATGTATCTAGTTTATCATTAGAAATATATTTTTTTGATTTTCAAACTTTTCAACACATTTCATAAGTGTATATAGTGTATCAATAGAAATATATTTCTTTGATTTTGAAACTTTTCAACACATTTCATAAATGTATCTAGTTTATCATTAGAAATATATATATTTTTTTTTTTTTCAAACATTTCAACACATCTCATAAATGTATCTACCGGTAGTTTCTCATTAGAAATATATTTTTTAATTTTCTTGTTCAATCTTTTCAACACATCTCATAAATGTATCTACCAGTAGATGATCACTAGAAATATATTTTTTTATTTTCTTCTTCAAACTTTTCAATACATCTCATAAATATATCTACCGGTAGATGATCACTAGAAATATATTTTTTATTTTCTTCTTCAAACTTTTCAATACATCTCATAAATGTATCTACCGGTAGTTTCTCATTAGAAATATTTTTTTTATTTTCTTTGTCAATCTTTTCAACACATCTCATAAATGTATCTACCAGTAGATGATCACTAGAAATATATTTTTTTATTTTCTTCTTCAAACTTTTCAATACATCTCATAAATATATCTACCGGTAGATGATCACTAGAAATATATCTGTTTATTTTCTTTTTGAAACTTTTCAATCATTTCATAAATGTATCTAGTTTATCATTAGAAATATATTTTTTTGATTTTCAAACTTTTCAACACATTTCATAAGTGTATATAGTGTATCAATAGAAATATATTTCTTTGATTTTGAAACTTTTCAACACATTTCATAAATGTATCTAGTTTATCATTAGAAATATATATATTTTTTTTTTTTCAAACATTTCAACACATCTCATAAATGTATCTACCGGTAGTTTCTCATTAGAAATATATTTTTTAATTTTCTTGTTCAATCTTTTCAACACATCTCATAAATATATCTACCGGTAGATGATCACTAGAAATATATTTTTTATTTTCTTCTTCAAACTTTTCAATACATCTCATAAATGTATCTACCGGTAGATTATGTCTAGAAATATATCTTTTCATTTTCTTGATCATACTTTTCAACACATTTCATAAATGTATATAGTTTATCATTAGAAATATATCTTTTTTGATTTTCAGACTTTTCAACACATTTCATAAGTGTATATAGTTTATCAATAGAAATATATTTTTTTATTTTCTTTTTCAAACTTTTCAACACATCTCATAAATGTATCTACCGGTAGTTTATCATTAGAAATATATTTTTTTATTTTCTTCTTCAAACTTTTCAACACATCTCATAAATGTATCTACCGGTAGAGTATCACTAGAAATATATCTGTTTATTTTCTTTTTCAAACTTTTCAACACATTTCATAAGTGTATATAGTTGATCAATAGAAATTTATTTTTTGATTTTCTTTTTCAAACTTTTCAACACATTTCATAAATGTATCTAGTTTATCATTAGAAATATATTTTTTGATTTTCAAACTTTTCAACACATTTCATAAGTGTATATAGTGTATCAATAGAAATTTATTTCTGTGAGTTTGAAACATTTCAACACATCTCATAAATGTATCTACCGGTAGTTTCTCATTAGAAATTTTTTTTAAATTTTCTTTTCAATCTTTTCAACACATCTCATAAATGTATCTACCGATAGATGATCACTAAACATATATCTTTTTATTTTATTTTTCAAACTTTTCAACACATTTCATAAATGTATATAGTTTATCATAAGAAATATATTTTTTGATTTTCTTTTCCAAACTTTTCAACACATTTCATAAGTGTATATAGTTGATCAATAGAAATTTATATTTTGATTTTCTTTTTCAAACTTTTCAACACATTTCATAAGTGTATATAGTGTATCAATAGAAATTTATTTCTTTGATTTTGAAACTTTTCAACACATTTCAGAAATGTATCTAGTTTATCAATAGAAATATATTTTTTGATTTTCTTTTCCACACTTTTCAACACATTTCATAAATGTATCTAGTTTATCATTAGAAATATATTTTTTTGATTTTCAAACTGTTCAACACATCTCATAAATGTATCTACCGGTAGAGTATCACTAGAAATATATTTTTTATTTTATTTTTCAAACGTTTCAACACATCTCATAAATGTATTTAGTTTATCATAAGAAATATATTTTTTGATTTTGATACTTTTCAACACATTTCATAAATGTATTTACCAGTAGTTTATTATTAGAAATATATTTTTTGATTTTCTTTTCCAAACTTTTCAACACATTTCATAAGTGTATCTAGTTTATCATTAGAAATATATTTTTTAATTTTATTTTTCAAACTTTTCAACACATCTCATAAATGTATCTACCGGTAGTTTCTCATTAGAAATATTTTTTTTATTTTCTTTGTCCATCTTTTCAACACATCTCATAAATGTATCTACCTATAGATGATCACTAGAAATATATCTGTTTATTTTCTTTTTCAAACTTTTCAACACATTTCATAAGTGTATATAGTTGATTAATAGAAATTTATTTTTTGATTTTCTTTTTCAAACTTTTCAACACATTTCATAAATGTATCTAGTTTATCATTAGAAATATATTTTTTTGATTTTCAAACTTTTCAACACATTTCATAAGTGTATATCCTTTAGCAAGCTGTGTTTACAAATCCAAAAACTTCCCCTGCCACTGAATTCTTTTTTGAGAATTTGTGTTATTGATTGTGGCTGTTTTAAAAATTCAATAATTTTTTTGTTGTTAGAGATAATTAATTAATATTTGTACATATAAATAAAGAATTGAATACTGCATATATTGGTGTAATTTATTTACGTGTGTATGTGATACCAGACGTATTAGAAAGTAGTAAAGATGATTTTTCACCAAAAAATAAAGAAATTATAACAGATAAAAGGGAAAAAAATTATTTAAAAAATTACTTATCTATAGTTTTTATATTTTCTGAAGTGGGAACCCTGTAAAATAATCCTAATTCAAATAGTATTTATGTGGTTTCATTGTCAAATCATCATAATGTCACTGGTAAGAATGAATGAACCTCATAGATTTGCCATAAATCGTTATCTGAAAGATAGACCTAGTCATTTTTTATCGCTCCAACACAGTCGATATTCAGTGATTCACCATCTAAATCATGAAAGCAGCGTGATCAATGGACAATACTATATTATATAAATCAACTTACCTCTCAAAACACGTCTAACACACTAATGTTATCAGCTAGGCCTATATCTCCAACAATTTCATCGAAGTTGCTAAGCCAATCATGGCTATATGCCGAAGGGACATGCAAATTTTCTACAATTTCATCCTCGAAAATATCTTCACCCACGCTGCCTACAGAATCAGTGTCACTAGAATTACCACTATCTAACACCACATCATCTACTGGAGCGATATCTGCTTCAAGGAACGGCACAATTTCCTCCTCATCTGAATCAGCATCCATAATAAACTCGAAGAAAATTGAATCCATGATGAACAAACTTGATTGCTTGGGTGTCTGTAGGAAAAAACGAACTGCTCCTCTCTATTCTACAAGATTTGTATGGAAATGAGGATGCCGGACGTGAAAATGGAATAGGCTTCATCTGCGCATGTCCCAGTTTATGTGCATTACAAAATAGGGATGTGCTACGTGAAAAAAACACGTCATCTTTATAGGTGTGTCCGGACACCGTTAGTTTAGAAGGAGCTAGAACTTTTGGGTGATCCATAACACCCTTAGCGTGCCTAAGGATATAGTGTATCAATAGAAATATATTTCTTTGATTTTGAAACTTTTCAACATATTTCATAAATGTATATAGTTTATTATTAGAAATATATTTTTTGATTTTCTTTTCAACACATCTCATAAATGTATCTACCGGTAGTTTCTCATTAGAAATATTTTTTTTATTTTCTTTGTCAATCTTTTCAACACATCTCATAAATGTATCTACCAGTAGATGATCACTAGAAATATATTTTTTTATTTTCTTCTTCAAACTTTTCAATACATCTCATAAATATATCTACCGGTAGATGATCACTAGAAATATATCTCTTTATTTTCTTTTCGAAACTTTTCAATCATTTCATAAATGTATCTAGTTTATCATTAGAAATATATTTTTTTGATTTTCAAACTTTTCAACACATTTCATAAGTGTATATAGTGTATCAATAGAAATATATTTCTTTGATTTTGAAACTTTTCAACACATTTCATAAATGTATCTAGTTTATCATTAGAAATATATATATTTTTTTTTTTTTCAAACATTTCAACACATCTCATAAATGTATCTACCGGTAGTTTCTCATTAGAAATATATTTTTTAATTTTCTTGTTCAATCTTTTCAACACATCTCATAAATGTATCTACCAGTAGATGATCACTAGAAATATATTTTTTTATTTTCTTCTTCAAACTTTTCAATACATCTCATAAATATATCTACCGGTAGATGATCACTAGAAATATATTTTTTATTTTCTTCTTCAAACTTTTCAATACATCTCATAAATGTATCTACCGGTAGTTTCTCATTAGAAATATTTTTTTTATTTTCTTTGTCAATCTTTTCAACACATCTCATAAATGTATCTACCAGTAGATGATCACTAGAAATATATTTTTTTATTTTCTTCTTCAAACTTTTCAATACATCTCATAAATATATCTACCGGTAGATGATCACTAGAAATATATCTGTTTATTTTCTTTTTGAAACTTTTCAATCATTTCATAAATGTATCTAGTTTATCATTAGAAATATATTTTTTTGATTTTCAAACTTTTCAACACATTTCATAAGTGTATATAGTGTATCAATAGAAATATATTTCTTTGATTTTGAAACTTTTCAACACATTTCATAAATGTATCTAGTTTATCATTAGAAATATATATATATTTTTTTTTTCCAAACATTTCAACACATCTCATAAATGTATCTACCGGTAGTTTCTCATTAGAAATATATTTTTTAATTTTCTTGTTCAATCTTTTCAACACATCTCATAAATATATCTACCGGTAGATGATCACTAGAAATATATTTTTTATTTTCTTCTTCAAACTTTTCAATACATCTCATAAATGTATCTACCGGTAGATTATGTCTAGAAATATATCTTTTCATTTTCTTGATCATACTTTTCAACACATTTCATAAATGTATATAGTTTATCATTAGAAATATATCTTTTTTGATTTTCAGACTTTTCAACACATTTCATAAGTGTATATAGTTTATCAATAGAAATATATTTTTTTATTTTCTTTTTCAAACTTTTCAACACATCTCATAAATGTATCTACCGGTAGTTTATCATTAGAAATATATTTTTTTATTTTCTTCTTCAAACTTTTCAACACATCTCATAAATGTATCTACCGGTAGAGTATCACTAGAAATATATCTGTTTATTTTCTTTTTCAAACTTTTCAACACATTTCATAAGTGTATATAGTTGATCAATAGAAATTTATTTTTTGATTTTCTTTTTCAAACGTTTCAACACATCTCATAAATGTATTTAGTTTATCATAAGAAATATATTTTTTGATTTTGATACTTTTCAACACATTTCATAAATGTATTTACCAGTAGTTTATTATTAGAAATATATTTTTTGATTTTCTTTTCCAAACTTTTCAACACATTTCATAAGTGTATCTAGTTTATCATTAGAAATATATTTTTTAATTTTATTTTTCAAACTTTTCAACACATCTCATAAATGTATCTACCGGTAGTTTCTCATTAGAAATATTTTTTTTATTTTCTTTGTCCATCTTTTCAACACATCTCATAAATGTATCTACCTATAGATGATCACTAGAAATATATCTGTTTATTTTCTTTTTCAAACTTTTCAACACATTTCATAAGTGTATATAGTTGATTAATAGAAATTTATTTTTTGATTTTCTTTTTCAAACTTTTCAACACATTTCATAAATGTATCTAGTTTATCATTAGAAATATATTTTTTTTGATTTTCAAACTTTTCAACACATTTCATAAGTGTATATCCTTTAGCAAGCTGTGTTTACAAATCCAAAAACTTCCCCTGCCACTGAATTCTTTTTTGAGAATTTGTGTTATTGATTGTGGCTGTTTTAAAAATTCAATAATTTTTTTGTTGTTAGAGATAATTAATTAATATTTGTACATATAAATAAAGAATTGAATACTGCATATATTGGTGTAATTTATTTACGTGTGTATGTGATACCAGACGTATTAGAAAGTAGTAAAGATGATTTTTCACCAAAAAATAAAGAAATTATAACAGATAAAAGGGAAAAAAATTATTTAAAAAATTACTTATCTATAGTTTTTATATTTTCTGAAGTGGGAACCCTGTAAAATAATCCTAATTCAAATAGTATTTATGTGGTTTCATTGTCAAATCATCATAATGTCACTGGTAAGAATGAATGAACCTCATAGATTTGCCATAAATCGTTATCTGAAAGATAGACCTAGTCATTTTTTATCGCTCCAACACAGTCGATATTCAGTGATTCACCATCTAAATCATGAAAGCAGCGTGATCAATGGACAATACTATATTATATAAATCAACTTACCTCTCAAAACACGTCTAACACACTAATGTTATCAGCTAGGCCTATATCTCCAACAATTTCATCGAAGTTGCTAAGCCAATCATGGCTATATGCCGAAGGGACATGCAAATTTTCTACAATTTCATCCTCGAAAATATCTTCACCCACGCTGCCTACAGAATCAGTGTCACTAGAATTACCACTATCTAACACCACATCATCTACTGGAGCGATATCTGCTTCAAGGAACGGCACAATTTCCTCCTCATCTGAATCAGCATCCATAATAAACTCGAAGAAAATTGAATCCATGATGAACAAACTTGATTGCTTGGGTGTCTGTAGGAAAAAACGAACTGCTCCTCTCTATTCTACAAGATTTGTATGGAAATGAGGATGCCGGACGTGAAAATGGAATAGGCTTCATCTGCGCATGTCCCAGTTTATGTGCATTACAAAATAGGGATGTGCTACGTGAAAAAAACACGTCATCTTTATAGGTGTGTCCGGACACCGTTAGTTTAGAAGGAGCTAGAACTTTTGGGTGATCCATAACACCCTTAGCGTGCCTAAGGATATAGTGTATCAATAGAAATATATTTCTTTGATTTTGAAACTTTTCAACATATTTCATAAATGTATATAGTTTATTATTAGAAATATATTTTTTGATTTTCTTTTCAACACATCTCATAAATGTATCTACCGGTAGTTTCTCATTAGAAATATTTTTTTTATTTTCTTTGTCAATCTTTTCAACACATCTCATAAATGTATCTACCAGTAGATGATCACTAGAAATATATTTTTTTATTTTCTTCTTCAAACTTTTCAATACATCTCATAAATATATCTACCGGTAGATGATCACTAGAAATATATCTGTTTATTTTCTTTTTGAAACTTTTCAATCATTTCATAAATGTATCTAGTTTATCATTAGAAATATATTTTTTTGATTTTCAAACTTTTCAACACATTTCATAAGTGTATATAGTGTATCAATAGAAATATATTTCTTTGATTTTGAAACTTTTCAACACATTTCATAAAAGTATCTAGTTTATCATTAGAAATATATATATTTTTTTTTTTTTCAAACATTTCAACACATCTCATAAATGTATCTACCGGTAGTTTCTCATTAGAAATATATTTTTTAATTTTCTTGTTCAATCTTTTCAACACATCTCATAAATGTATCTACCAGTAGATGATCACTAGAAATATATTTTTTTATTTTCTTCTTCAAACTTTTCAATACATCTCATAAATATATCTACCGGTAGATGATCACTAGAAATATATTTTTTATTTTCTTCTTCAAACTTTTCAATACATCTCATAAATGTATCTACCGGTAGATTATGTCTAGAAATATATTTTTTGATTTTCTTTTCCAAACTTTTCAACACATTTCATAAGTGTATATAGTGTATCAATAGAAATTTATTTCTTTGATTTTGAAACTTTTCAACACATTTCATAAATGTATCTAGTTTATCATTAGAAATATATTTTTTTATTTTCTTTTTCAAACTTTTCAACACATCTCATAAATGTATCTACCGGTAGTTTCTCATTGGAAATATTTTTTTTATTTTCTTTTTCAATCTTTTCAACACATCTCATAAATGTATCTACCTATAGATGATCACTAGAAATATATCTGTTTATTTTCTTTTTCAAACTTTTCAACACATTTCATAAGTGTATATAGTTGATCAATAGAAATTTATTTTTTGATTTTCTTTTTCAAACTTTTCAACACATTTCATAAATGTATCTAGTTTATCATTAGAAATATATTTTTTGATTTTCAAACTTTTCAACACATTTCATAAGTGTATATAGTGTATCAATAGAAATTTATTTCTGTGAGTTTGAAACATTTCAACACATCTCATAAATGTATCTACCGGTAGTTTCTCATTAGAAATATTTTTTAAATTTTCTTTTCAATCTTTTCAACACATCTCATAAATGTATCTACCGATAGATGATCACTAAACATATATCTTTTTATTTTATTTTTCAAACTTTTCAACACATTTCATAAATGTATATAGTTTATCATAAGAAATATATTTTTTGATTTTCTTTTCCAAACTTTTCAACACATTTCATAAGTGTATATAGTTGATCAATAGAAATTTATATTTTGATTTTCTTTTTCAAACTTTTCAACACATTTCATAAGTGTATATAGTGTATCAATAGAAATTTATTTCTTTGATTTTGAAACTTTTCAACACATTTCAGAAATGTATCTAGTTTATCAATAGAAATATATTTTTTTATTTTCTTTTTCAAACTTTTCAACACATCTCATAAATGTATCTACCGGCAGTTTATCATTAGAAATATATTTTTTTATTTTCTTCTTCAAACTTTTCAACACATCTCATAAATGTACCTACCGGTAGTTTCTCATTAGAAATATTTTTTTTATTTTCTTTTTCAATCTTTTCAACACATCTCATAAATGTATCTACCTATAGATGATCACTAGAAATATATCTGTTTATTTTATTTTTCAAACGTTTCAACACATCTCATAAATGTATTTAGTTTATCATTAGAAATATATTTTTTGATTTTGATACTTTTCAACACATTTCATAAGTGTATATAGTGTATCAATAGAAATTTATTTCTTTGATTTTGAAACTTTTCAACACATTTCATAAATGTATCTAGTTTATCATTAGAAATATATTTTTTAATTTTATTTTTCAAACTTTTCAACACATTTCATAAATGTATCTAGTTTATCATTAGAAATATATTTTTGTGATTTTCAAACTGTTCAACACATCTCATAAATGTATCTACCGGTAGGGTATCACTAGAAATACATTTTTTGATTTTATTTTTCAATCGTTTCAACACATTTCATAAGTGTATATAGTTGATCAATAGAAATTTATATTTTGATTTTCTTTAACAAACTTTTCAACACATTTCATAAGTGTATATAGTGTATCAATAGAAATTTATTTCTTTGATTTTGAAACTTTTCAACACATTTCAGAAATGTATCTAGTTTATCATTAGAAATATATTTTTTTATTTTCTTTTTCAAACTTTTCAACACATCGCATAAATGTATCTACCGGTAGATGATCACTAGAAATATATCTTTTTATTTTCTTTTTCAAACTTTTCAACACATTTCATAAATTTATATAGTTTATCATTAGAAATATATTTTTTTTATTTTCGTGTTCAAACTTTTCAACATATTTAATAAATGTATATAGTTTATCAATAGAAATATATTTTTTAATTTTCTTTTTCAAACTTTTCAACACATCTCATAAATGTATCTACCGGTAGTTTATCATTAGAAATATATTTTTTTATTTTCTTCTTCAAACTTTTCAACACATCTCATAAATGTATCTTCAGGGAGATGATCACTAGAAATATATTTTTAGATTTTCTTGTTCAAACTTTTGAACATATTTCATAAATGTATCTAGTTTATCATTAGAAATATATTTTTTTGATTTTCAAACTGTTCAACACATCTCATAAATGTATCTACCGGTAGAGTATCACTAGAAATATATTTTTTTATTTTATTTTTCAAACGTTTCAACACATCTCATAAATGTATCTAGTTTATCATTAGAAATATATTTTTTGATTTTCTTTTCCAAACTTTTCACCACATTTCATAAGTGTATATAGTGTATCAATAGAAATTTATTTCTTTGATTTTGAAACTTTTCAACACATTTCATAAATGTATCTAGTTTATCATTAGAAATATATTTTTTGATTTTCTTTTCCAAACTTTTCAACACATTTCATAAGTGTATATAGTGTATCAATAGAAATTTATTTCTTTGATTTTGAAACTTTTCAACACATGTCATAAATGTATCTAGTTTATCATTAGAAATATATTTTTTTATTTTCTTTTTCAAACTTTTCAACACATCTCATAAATGTATCTACCGGTAGTTTCTCATTGGAAATATTTTTTTTATTTTCTTTTTCAATCTTTTCAACACATCTCATAAATGTATCTACCTATAGATGATCACTAGAAATATATCTGTTTATTTTCTTTTTCAAACTTTTCAACACATTTCATAAGTGTATATAGTTGATCAATAGAAATTTATTTTTTGATTTTCTTTTTCAAACTTTTCAACACATTTCATAAATGTATCTAGTTTATCATTAGAAATATATTTTTTGATTTTCTAACTTTTCAACACATTTCATAAGTGTATATAGTGTATCAATAGAAATTTATTTCTGTGAGTTTGAAACATTTCAACACATCTCATAAATGTATCTACCGGCAGTTTATCATTAGAAATATTTTTTTTATTTTCTTTTCAATCTTTTCAACACATCTCATAAATGTATCTACCGATAGATGATCACTAAACATATATCTTTTTATTTTATTTTACAAACTTTTCAACACATTTCATAAATGTATATAGTTTATCATAAGAAATATATTTTTTGATTTTCTTTTCCAAACTTTTCAACACATTTCATAAGTGTATATAGTTGATCAATAGAAATTTATATTTTGATTTTCTTTTTCAAACTTTTCAACAAATTTCATAAGTGTATATAGTGTATCAATAGAAATTTATTTGCTTTGATTTTGAAACTTTTCAACACATTTCAGAAATGTATCTAGTTTATCAATAGAAATATATTTTTTTATTTTCTTTTTCAAACTTTTCAACACATCTCATAAATGTATCTACCGGCAGTTTATCATTAGATATATATTTTTTTATTTTCTTCTTCAAACTTTTCAACACATCTCATAAATGTATCTTCAGGTAGATGATCACTAGAAATATATCTTTTAATTTTCTTGTTCAAACTTTTGAACATATTTCATAAATGTATCTAGTTTATCACTAGAAATATATCTTTTTATTTTCTTTTTCAAACTTTTCAACACATTTCATAAATGTATATAGTTTATCATTAGAAATATTTTTGTTTATTTTCAAACTTTTCTACACATTTCATAAGTGTATATAGTTTATCAATAGAAATTTATTTTGTGATTTTCTTTTTGAAATTTTTCAACACATTTCATAAATGTATCTAATTTATCATTAGAAAAATATTTCTTTGATTTTCAAACTTTTCAACACATTTCAGAAATGTATCTAGTTTATCTTTAGAAATATATTTTTTGTATTTTCTTTTTCAAACTTTTCAACACATCTCATAAATGTAACTACCAGTAGTTTCTCATTAGAAATATATTTTTTAATTTTCTTGTTCAATCTTTTCATCACATCTCATAAATGTATCTACCAGTAGATGATCACTAGAAATATATTTTTTTATTTTCTTCTTCAAACTTTTCAATACATCTCATAAATATATCTACCGGTAGTTTCTCATTAGAAATATATTTTTTTATTTTCTTTTTCAAACTTTTCAACACATCTCATAAATGTACCTACCAGTAGTTTCTCATTAGAAATATTTTTTTTATTTTCTTTTTCAATCTTTTCAACACATCTCATAAATGTATCTACCTATAGATGATCACTAGAAATATATCTGTTTATTTTCTTTTTCATACTGTTCAACACATCTCATAAATGTATTTAGTTTATCATTAGAAATATATTTTTTGATTTTGATACTTTTCAACACATTTCATAAATGTATTTACCAGTAGTTTATTATTAGAAATATATTTTTTGATTTTCTTTTCCAAACTTTTCAACACATTTCATAAGTGTATATAGTGTAGCAATAGAAATTTATTTCTTTGATTTTGAAACTTTTCAACACATTTCATAAATGTATCTAGTTTATCATTAGAAATATATTTTTTTATTTTATTTTTCAAACTTTTCAACACATCTCATAAATGTATCTACCGGTAGTTTCTCATTAGAAATATTTTTTTAAATTTTCTTTGTCCATCTTTTCAACACATCTCATAAATGTATCTACCGGTAGATTATCACTAGAAATATATCTTTTCATTTTCTTTTTCAAACTTTTCAACACATTTCATAAATGCATATAGTTTATCATTAGAAATATTTTTTTTAATTTTCGTTTTCAAACTTTTCAACACATTTCATAAATGTATCTAGTTTATCATTAGAAATATATTTTTAGATTTTCTTTTCCAAACTTTTCTACACATTTCATAAATGTATATACTTTATCATTAGAAATATATTTTTTTGATTTTCAAACTGTTCAACACATCTCATAAATGTCTCTACCGGTAGGGTATCACTAGAAATACATTTTTTGATTTTATTTTTCAATCGTTTCAACACATTTCATAAGTGTATATAGTTGATCAATAGAAATTTATATTTTGATTTTCTTTAACAAACTTTTCAACACATTTCATAAGTGTATATAGTGTATCAATAGAAATTTATTTCTTTGATTTTGAAACTTTTCAACACATTTCAGAAATGTATCTAGTTTATCATTAGAAATATATTTTTTTATTTTCTTTTTCAAACTTTTCAACACATCTCATAAATGTATCTACCGGTAGATGATCACTAGAAATATATCTGTTTATTTTTTTTTTCAAACTTTTCAACACATTTCATAAATTTATATAGTTTATCATTAGAAATATATTTTTTTTATTTTCTTGTTCAAACTTTTCAACATATTTAATAAATGTATATAGTTTATCAATAGAAATATATTTTTTAATTTTCTTTTTCAAACTTTTCAACACATCTCATAAATGTATCTACCGGTAGTTTATCATTAGAAATATATTTTTTTATTTTCTTCTTCAAACTTTTCAACACATCTCATAAATGTATCTACCGGTAGTTTATCATTAGAAATATATTTTTTTATTTTCTTCTTCAAACTTTTCAACACATCTCATAAATGTATCTTCAGGTAGATGATCACTAGAAATATATCTTTTAATTTTCTTGTTCAAACTTTTGAACATATTTCATAAATGTATCTAGTTTATCATTAGAAATATATTTTTTTGATTTTCAAACTGTTCAACACGTCTCATAAATGTATCTACCGGTAGAGTATCACTAGAAATATATTTTTTTATTTTATTTTTCAAACGTTTCAACACATCTCATAAATGTATCTAGTTTATCATTAGAAATATATTTTTTGATTTTCTTTTTCAAACTTTTCAACACATCTCATAAATGTATCTACCGGTAGTTTCTCATTGGAAATATTTTTTTTATTTTCTTTTTCAATCTTTTCAACACATCTCATAAATGTATCTACCTATAGATGATCACTAGAAATATATCTGTTTATTTTCTTTTTCAAACTTTTCAACACATTTCATAAGTGTATATAGTTGATCAATAGAAATTTATTTTTTGATTTTCTTTTTCAAACTTTTCAACACATTTCATAAATGTATCTAGTTTATCATTAGAAATATATTTTTTGATTTTCTAACTTTTCAACACATTTCATAAGTGTATATAGTGTATCAATAGAAATATATTTCTGTGAGTTTGAAACATTTCAACACATCTCATAAATGTATCTACCGGTAGTTTCTCATTAGAAATATTTTTTTTATTTTCTTTTCAAACTTTTCAACACATTTCATAAATGTATATAGTTTATCATAAGAAATATATTTTTGATTTTCTTTTCCAAACTTTTCAACACATTTCATAAGTGTATATAGTTGATCAATAGAAATTTATACTTTGATTTTCTTTTTCAAACTTTTCAACACATTTCATAAGTGTATATAGTGTATCAATAGAAATTTATTTGCTTTGATTTTGAAACTTTTCAACACATTTCAGAAATGTATCTAGTTTATCAATAGAAATATATTTTTTTATTTTCTTTTTCAAACTTTTCAACACATCTCATAAATGTATCTACCGGCAGTTTATCATTAGAAATATATTTTTTTATTTTCTTCTTCAAACTTTTCAACACATCTCATAAATGTATCTACCGGTAGTTTATCATTAGAAATATATTTTTTTATTTTCTTCTTCAAACTTTTCAACACATCTCATAAATGTATCTTCAGGTAGATGATCACTAGAAATATATCTTTTAATTTTCTTGTTCAAACTTTTGAACATATTTCATAAATGTATCTAGTTTATCACTAGAAATATATCTTTTTATTTTCTTTTTCAAACTTTTCAACACATTTCATAAATGTATATAGTTTATCATTATAAATATTTTTGTTTATTTTTAAACTTTTCTACACATTTCATAAGTGTATATAGTTTATCAATAGAAATTTATTTTGTGATTTTCTTTTTGAAATTTTTCAACACATTTCATAAATGTATCTAATTTATCATTAGAAAAATATTTCTTTGATTTTCAAACTTTTCAACACATTTCAGAAATGTATCTAGTTTATCATTAGAAATATATTTTTTTTATTTTCTTTTTCAAACTTTTCAACACATCTCATAAATGTAACTACCAGTAGTTTCTCATTAGAAATATATTTTTTAATTTTCTTGTTCAATCTTTTCATCACATCTCATAAATGTATCTACCAGTAGATGATCACTAGAAATATATTTTTTTATTTTCTTCTTCAAACTTTTCAATACATCTCATAAATATATCTACCGGTAGTTTCTCATTAGAAATATATTTTTTTATTTTCTTTTTCAAACTTTTCAACAAATCTCATAAATGTACCTACCGGTAGTTTCTCATTAGAAATATTTTTTTTATTTTCTTTTGCAATCTTTTCAACACATCTCATAAATGTATCTACCTATAGATGATCACTAGAAATATATCTGTTTATTTTCTTTTTCAAACTGTTCAACACATCTCATAAATGTATTTAGTTTATCATTAGAAATATATTTTTTGATTTTGATACTTTTCAACACATTTCATAAATGTATTTACCAGTAGTTTATTATTAGAAATATATTTTTTGATTTTCTTTTCCAAACTTTTCAACACATTTCATAAGTGTATATAGTGTATCAATAGAAATTTATTTCTTTGATTTTGAAACTTTTCAACACATTTCATAAATGTATCTAGTTTATCATTAGAAATATATTTTTTAATTTTATTTTTCAAACTTTTCAACACATCTCATAAATGTATCTACCGGTAGTTTCTCATTAAAAATATTTTTTTAAATTTTCTTTGTCCATCTTTTCAACACATCTCATAAATGTATCTACCTATAGATGATCACTAGAAATATATCTGTTTATTTTCTTTTTCAAACTTTTCAACACATTTCACAAGTGTATATAGTTGATCAATAGAAATTTATTTTTTGATTTTCTTTTTCAAACTTTTCAACACATTTCATAAATGTATCTAGTTTATCATTAGAAATATATTTTTTTGATTTTCAAACTTTTCAACACATTTCATAAGTGTATATAGTGTATCAATAGAAATATATTTCTTTGATTTTGAAACTTTTCAACACATTTCATAAATGTATCTAGTTTCTCATTAGAAATATATTTTTTTATTTTCTTTTCCAAACTTTTCAACACATTTCATAAGTGTATATAGTGTAGCAATAGAAATTTATTTCTTTGATTTTGAAACTTTTCAACACATTTCATAAATGTATCTAGTTTATCATTAGAAATATATTTTTTTATTTTATTTTTCAAACTTTTCAACACATCTCATAAATGTATCTACCTGTAGTTTCTCATTAGAAATATTTTTTTAAATTTTCTTTGTCCATCTTTTCAACACATCTCATAAATGTATCTACCGGTAGATTATCACTAGAAATATATCTTTTCATTTTCTTTTTCAAACTTTTCAACACATTTCATAAATGCATATAGTTTATCATTAGAAATATTTTTTTTAATTTTCGTTTTCAAACTTTTCAACACATTTCATAAATGTATCTAGTTTATCATTAGAAATATATTTTTAGATTTTCTTTTCCAAACTTTTCTACACATTTCATAAATGTATATACTTTATCATTAGAAATATATTTTTTTGATTTTCAAACTGTTCAACACATCTCATAAATGTCTCTACCGGTAGGGTATCACTAGAAATACATTTTTTGATTTTATTTTTCAATCGTTTCAACACATTTCATAAGTGTATATAGTTGATCAATAGAAATTTATATTTTGATTTTCTTTAACAAACTTTTCAACACATTTCATAAGTGTATATAGTGTATCAATAGAAATTTATTTCTTTGATTTTGAAACTTTTCAACACATTTCAGAAATGTATCTAGTTTATCATTAGAAATATATTTTTTTATTTTCTTTTTTAAACTTTTCAACACATCTCATAAATGTATCTACCGGTAGATGATCACTAGAAATATATCTTTTTATTTTCTTTTTCAAACTTTTCAACACATTTCATAAATTTATATAGTTTATCATTAGTAAATATATTTTTATTATTTTCTTGTTCAAACTTTTCAACATATTTAATAAATGTATATAGTTTATCAATAGAAATATATTTTTTAATTTTCTTTTTCAAACTTTTCAACACATCTCATAAATGTATCTACCGGTAGTTTATCATTAGAAATATATTTTTTTATTTTCTTCTTCAAACTTTTCAACACATCTCATAAATGTATCTACCGGTAGTTTATCATTAGAAATATATTTTTTTATTTTCTTCTTCAAACTTTTCAACACATCTCATAAATGTATCTTCAGGTAGATGATCACTAGAAATATATCTTTTAATTTTCTTGTTCAAACTTTTGAACATATTTCATAAATGTATCTAGTTTATCATTAGAAATATATTTTTTTGATTTTCAAACTGTTCAACACGTCTCATAAATGTATCTACCGGTAGAGTATCACTAGAAATATATTTTTTTATTTTATGTTTCAAACGTTTCAACACATCTCATAAATGTATCTAGTTTATCATTAGAAATATATTTTTTGATTTTCTTTTTCAAACTTTTCAACACATCTCATAAATGTATCTACCGGTAGTTTCTCATTGGAAATATTTTTTTTATTTTCTTTTTCAATCTTTTCAACACATCTCATAAATGTATCTACCTATAGATGATCACTAGAAATATATCTGTTTATTTTCTTTTTCAAACTTTTCAACACATTTCATAAGTGTATATAGTTGATCAATAGAAATTTATTTTTTGATTTTCTTTTTCAAACTTTTCAACACATTTCATAAATGTATCTAGTTTATCATTAGAAATATATTTTTTGATTTTCTAACTTTTCAACACATTTCATAAGTGTATATAGTGTATCAATAGAAATATATTTCTGTGAGTTTGAAACATTTCAACACATCTCATAAATGTATCTACCGGTAGTTTCTCATTAGAAATATTTTTTTTATTTTCTTTTCAATCTTTTCAACACATCTCATAAATGTATCTACCGATAGATGATCACTAAACATATATCTTTTTATTTTATTTTTCAAACTTTTCAACACATTTCATAAATGTATATAGTTTATCATAAGAAATATATTTTTGATTTTCTTTTCCAAACTTTTCAACACATTTCATAAGTGTATATAGTTGATCAATAGAAATTTATATTTTGATTTTCTTTTTCAAACTTTTCAACACATTTCATAAGTGTATATAGTGTATCAATAGAAATTTATTTGCTTTGATTTTGAAACTTTTCAACACATTTCAGAAATGTATCTAGTTTATCAATAGAAATATATTTTTTTATTTTCTTTTTCAAACTTTTCAACACATCTCATAAATGTATCTACCGGCAGTTTATCATTAGAAATATATTTTTTTATTTTCTTCTTCAAACTTTTCAACACATCTCATAAATGTATCTACCGGTATTTTATCATTAGAAATATATTTTTTTATTTTCTTCTTCAAACTTTTCAACACATCTCATAAATGTATCTTCAGGTAGATGATCACTAGAAATATATCTTTTAATTTTCTTGTTCAAACTTTTGAACATATTTCATAAATGTATCTAGTTTATCACTAGAAATATATCTTTTTATTTTCTTTTTCAAACTTTTCAACACATTTCATAAATGTATATAGTTTATCATTATAAATATTTTTGTTTATTTTTAAACTTTTCTACACATTTCATAAGTGTATATAGTTTATCAATAGAAATTTATTTTGTGATTTTCTTTTTGAAATTTTTCAACACATTTCATAAATGTATCTAATTTATCATTAGAAAAATATTTCTTTGATTTTCAAACTTTTCAACACATTTCAGAAATGTATCTAGTTTATCATTAGAAATATATTTTTTTTATTTTCTTTTTCAAACTTTTCAACACATCTCATAAATGTAACTACCAGTAGTTTCTCATTAGAAATATATTTTTTAATTTTCTTGTTCAATCTTTTCATCACATCTCATAAATGTATCTACCAGTAGATGATCACTAGAAATATATTTTTTTATTTTCTTCTTCAAACTTTTCAATACATCTCATAAATATATCTACCGGTAGTTTCTCATTAGAAATATATTTTTTTATTTTCTTTTTCAAACTTTTCAACACATCTCATAAATGTACATACCGGTAGTTTCTCATTAGAAATATTTTTTTTATTTTCTTTTTCAATCTTTTCAACACATCTCATAAATGTATCTACCTATAGATGATCACTAGAAATATATCTGTTTATTTTCTTGTTCAAACTGTTCAACACATCTCATAAATGTATTTAGTTTATCATTAGAAATATATTTTTTGATTTTGATACTTTTCAACACATTTCATAAATGTATTTACCAGTAGTTTATTATTAGAAATATATTTTTTGATTTTCTTTTCCAAACTTTTCAACACATTTCATAAGTGTATATAGTGTATCAATAGAAATTTATTTCTTTGATTTTGAAACTTTTCAACACATTTCATAAATGTATCTAGTTTATCATTAGAAATATATTTTTTAATTTTATTTTTCAAACTTTTCAACACATCTCATAAATGTATCTACCGGTAGTTTCTCATTAAAAATATTTTTTTAAATTTTCTTTGTCCATCTTTTCAACACATCTCATAAATGTATCTACCTATAGATGATCACTAGAAATATATCTGTTTATTTTCTTTTTCAAACTTTTCAACACATTTCACAAGTGTATATAGTTGATCAATAGAAATTTATTTTTTGATTTTCTTTTTCAAACTTTTCAACACATTTCATAAATGTATCTAGTTTATCATTAGAAATATATTTTTTTGATTTTCAAACTTTTCAACACATTTCATAAGTGTATATAGTGTATCAATAGAAATATATTTCTTTGATTTTGAAACTTTTCAACACATTTCATAAATGTATCTAGTTTATCATAGAAATATATATATTTTTTTTTTTTCAAACATTTCAACACATCTCATAAATGTATATACCGGTAGTTTCTCATTAGAAATATTTTTTAAATTTTCTTTTCAATCTTTTCAACACATCTTATAAATGTATCTACCGATAGATGATATCTAGAAATATATCTTTTTATTTTCTTTTTCAAACTTTTCAACACATTTCATAAATGTATATAGTTTATCTTTAGAAATATTTTTGTTTATTTTCTTGTTCAAACTTTTCAACACATTTCATAAATGAATATAGCTTATCATTAGAAATATATTTTTTTCAGTTTGAAACTTTTCAACACATTTCATAAATATATCTACCAGTAGTTTATTATTAGAAATATATTTTTTGATTTTCTTTTTCAAACTTTTCAATACATCTCATAAATGTATCTACCGGTAGATTATCACTAGAAATATATCTTTTCATTTTCTTGTTCAAACTTTTCAACACATTTCATAAATTTATATAGTTTATCATTAAGAATATTTTTTGTTTTTATTTTTTTGTTCAAACTTTTCAACACATTTCATAAATGAATATAGTTTATCATTAGAAATATATTTTTTTTATTTTCTTGTTCAAACATTTCAACATATTTCATAAATGTATATAGTTTATCACTAGAAATATATTTTTTGATTTTCTTTTCCAAACTTTTCAACACATTTCATAAATGTATCTAGTTTATTATTAGAAATATATTTTTTGATTTTCTTTTTCAAACTTTTCAATACATCTCATAAATGTATCTACCGGTAGATTATCACTAGAAATATATCTTTTCATTTTCTTTTTCAAACTTTTCAACACATTTCATAAATGCATATAGTATATCATTAGAAATATTTTTTTTAATTTTCGTTTTCAAACTTTTCAACACATTTCATAAATGTATCTAGTTTATCATTAGAAATATATTTTTAGATTTTCTTTTCCAAACTTTTCTACACATTTCATAAATGTATATAGTTTATCATTAGAAATATATTTTTTTGATTTTCAAACTGTTCAACACATCTTATAAATGTATCTACCGGTAGGGTATCACTAGAAATACATCTTTTGATTTTATTTTTCAATCGTTTCAACACATTTCATAAGTGTATATAGTTGATCAATAGAAATTTATATTTTGATTTTCTTTAACAAACTTTTCAACACATTTCATAAGTGTATATAGTGTATCAATAGAAATTTATTTCTTTGATTTTGAAACTTTTCAACACATTTCAGAAATGTATCTAGTTTATCATTAGAAATATATTTTTTTATTTTCTTTTTGAAACATTTCAACACATCTCATAAATGTATCTACCGGTAGATGATCACTAGAAATATATCTTTTTATTTTCTTTTTCAAACTTTTCAACACATTTCATAAATTTATATAGTTTATCATTAGAAATATATTTTTTAATTTTCTTTTTCAAACTTTTCTACACATTTCATAAATGTATATAGTTTATCATTAGAAATATATTTTTTTAATTTTCAAACTGTTCAACACATCTCATAAATGTATCTACCGGTAGTGTATCACTAGAAATACATTTTTTTATTTTATTTTTCAATCGTTTCAACACATTTCATAAGTGTATATAGTGTATCAATAGAAATTTATTTCTTTGATTTTGAAACTTTTCAACACATTTCATAAATGTATCTAGTTTATCATTAGAAATATATTTTTTAATTTTATTTTTCAAACTTTTCAACACATCTCATAAATGTATCTACCGGTAGTTTCTCATTAGAAATATTTTTTTAAATTTTCTTTGTCCATCTTTTCAACACATCTCATAAATGTATCTACCTATAGATGATCACTAGAAATATATCTGTTTATTTTCTTTTTCAAACTTTTCAACACATTTCACAAGTGTATATAGTTGATCAATAGAAATTTATTTTTTGATTTTCTTTTTCAAACTTTTCAACACATTTCATAAATGTATCTAGTTTATCATTAGAAATATATTTTTTTGATTTTCAAACTTTTCAACACATTTCATAAGTGTATATAGTGTATCAATAGAAATATATTTCTTTGATTTTGAAACTTTTCAACACATTTCATAAATGTATCTAGTTTATCATTAGAAATATATTTTTTTATTTTTTTTTTCAAACATTTCAACACATCTCATAAATGTATCTACCGGTAGTTTCTCATTAGAAATATTTTTTAAATTTTCTTTTCAATCTTTTCAACACATCTCATAAATGTATCTACCGATAGATGATCACTAGAAATATATCTTTTTATTTTATTTTTCAAACTTTTCAACACATTTCATAAATGAATATAGTTTATCATTAGAAATATATTTTTTTTATTTTCTTGTTCAAACTTTTCAACATATTTCATAAATGTATATAGTTTATTATTAGAAATATATTTTTTGATTTTCTTTTCCAAACTTTTCAACACATCTGATAAATGTATCTACCAGTAGTTTCTCATTAGAAATATTTTTAAAATTTTCTTTTTCAATCTTTTCAACACATCTCATAAATGTATCTACCGATAAATGATCACTAGAAATATATCTTTTTATTTTCTTTTTCAAACTTTTCAACACATTTCATAAATGTATATAGTTTATCTTTAGAAATATTTTTGTTTATTTTCTTGTTCAAACTTTTCAACACATTTCATAAATGAATATAGTTTATCATTAGAAATATATTTTTTTTATTTTCTTGTTCAAACTTTTCAACATATTTAATAAATGTATATAGTTTATCACTAGAAATATATTTTTTTATTTTCTTTTCCACACATTTCATAAATGTATCTAGCTTATCATTAGAAATATATTTTTTTCAGTTTGAAACTTTTCAACACATTTCATAAATGTATCTACCAGTAGTTTATTATTAGAAATATATTTTTTGATTTTCTTTTTCAAACTTTTCAATACATCTCATAAATGTATCTACCGGTAGATTATCACTAGAAATATATCTTTTCATTTTCTTGTTCAAACTTTTCAACACATTTCATAAATTTATATAGTTTATCATTAAGAATATTTTTTGTTTTTATTTTCTTGTTCAAACTTTTCAACACATTTCATAAATGAATATAGTTTATCATTAGAAATATATTTTTTTTATTTTCTTGTTCAAACATTTCAACATATTTCATAAATGTACATAGTTTATCACTAGAAATATATTTTTTGATTTTCTTTTCCAAACTTTTCAACACATTTCATAAATGTATCTAGTTTATTATTAGAAATATATTTTTTGATTTTCGTTTTCAAACTTTTCAACACATTTCATAAATGAATATAGTTTATCATTAGAAATATATTATTTTTATTTTCTTGTTCAAACTTTTCAACATATTTCATAAATGTATATAGTTTATTATTAGAAATATATTTTTTGATTTTCTTTTCCAAACTTTTCAACACATCTCATAAATGTATCTACCAGTAGTTTCTCATTAGAAATATTTTTAAAATTTTCTTTTTCAATCTTTTCAACACATCTCATAAATGTATCTACCGATAAATGATCACTAGAAATATATCTTTTTATTTTCTTTTTCAAACTTTTCAACACATTTCATAAATGTATATAGTTTATCTTTAGAAATATTTTTGTTTATTTTCTTGTTCAAACTTTTCAACACATTTCATAAATGAATATAGTTTATCATTAGAAATATATTTTTTTTATTTTCTTGTTCAAACTTTTCAACATATTTAATAAATGTATATAGTTTATCACTAGAAATATATTTTTTTATTTTCTTTTCCACACATTTCATAAATGTATCTAGCTTATCATTAGAAATATATTTTTTTCAGTTTGAAACTTTTCAACACATTTCATAAATGTATCTACCAGTAGTTTATTATTAGAAATATATTTTTTGATTTTCTTTTTCAAACTTTTCAATACATCTCATAAATGTATCTACCGGTAGATTATCACTAGAAATATATCTTTTCATTTTCTTGTTCAAACTTTTCAACACATTTCATAAATTTATATAGTTTATCATTAAGAATATTTTTTGTTTTTATTTTCTTCTTCAAACTTTTCAACACATTTCATAAATGAATATAGTTTATCATTAGAAATATATTTTTTTTATTTTCTTGTTCAAACATTTCAACATATTTCATAAATGTATATAGTTTATCACTAGAAATATATTTTTTGATTTTCTTTTCCAAACTTTTCAACACATTTCATAAATGTATCTAGTTTATTATTAGAAATATATTTTTTGATTTTCGTTTTCAAACTTTTCAACACATTTCATAAATGTATCTAGTTTATCATTAGAAATATATTTTTAGATTTTCTTTTCCAAACTTTTCTACACATTTCATAAATGTATATAGTTTATCATTAGAAATATATTTTTTGATTTTCAAACTGTTCAACACATCTCATAAATGTATCTACCGGTAGGGTATCACTAGAAATACATTTTTTGATTTTATTTTTCAATCGTTTCAACACATTTCATAAGTGTATATAGTGTATCAATAGAAATTTATTTCTTTGATTTTGAAACTTTTCAACACATTTCATAAATGTATCTAGTTTATCATTAGAAATATATTTTTTAATTTTATTTTTCAAACTTTTCAATACATCTCATAAATGTATCTACCGGTAGTTTCTCATTAGAAATATTTTTTTAAATTTTCTTTGTCCATCTTTTCAACACATCTCATAAATGTATCTACTTATAGATGATCACTAGAAATATATCTGTTTATTTTCTTTTTCAAACTTTTCAACACATTTCACAAGTGTATATAGTTGATCAATAGAAATTTATTTTTTGATTTTCTTTTTCAAACTTTTCAACACATTTCATAAATGTATCTAGTTTATCATTAGAAATATATTTTTTTGATTTTGAAACTTTTCAACACATTTCATAAGTGTATATAGTGTATCAATAGAAATATATTTCTGTGATTTTGAAACTTTTCAACACATTTCATAAATGTATCTAGTTTATCATTAGAAATATATTTTTTTATTTTTTTTTTCAAACTTTTCAACACATCTCATAAATGTATCTACCGGTAGTTTCTCATTAGAAATATTTTTTAAAATTTTCTTTGTCCATCTTTTCAACACATCTCATAAATGTATCTACCTATAGATGATCACTAGAAATATATCTGTTTATTTTCTTTTTCAAACTTTTCAACACATTTCACAAGTGTATATAGTTGATCAATAGAAATTTATTTTTTGATTTTCTTTTTCAAACTTTTCAACACATTTCATAAATGTATCTAGTTTATCATTAGAAATATATTTTTTTTGATTTTCAAACTTTTCAACACATTTCATAAGTGTATATAGTGTATCAATAGAAATATATTTCTGTGATTTTGAAACTTTTCAACACATTTCATAAATGTATCTAGTTTATCATTAGAAATATATTTTTTTATTTTTTTTTTCAAACTTTTCAACACATCTCATAAATGTATCTACCGGTAGTTTCTCATTAGAAATATTTTTTTAAATTTTCTTTGTCCATCTTTTCAACACATCTCATAAATGTATCTACCTATAGATGATCACTAGAAATATATCTGTTTATTTTCTTTTTCAAACTTTTCAACACATTTCACAAGTGTATATAGTTGATCAATAGAAATTTATTTTTTGATTTTCTTTTTCAAACTTTTCAACACATTTCATAAATGTATCTAGTTTATCATTAGAAATATATTTTTTTGATTTTGAAACTTTTCAACACATTTCATAAATGTATCTAGTTTATCATTAGAAATATATTTTTTTATTTTTTTTTCAAACATTTCAACACATCTCATAAATGTATCTACCAGTAGTTTCTCATTAGAAATATTTTTTAAATTTTCTTTTTCAATCTTTTCAACACATCTCATAAATGTATCTACCGATAAATGATCACTAGAAATATATCTTTTTATTTTCTTTTTCAAACTTTTCAACACATTTCATAAATGTATATAGTTTGTCTTTAGAAATATTTTTGTTTATTTTCTTGTTCAAACTTTTCAACACATTTCATAAATGAATATAGTTTATCATTAGAAATATATTTTTTTTATTTTCTTGTTCAAACTTTTCAACATATTTAATAAATGTATATAGTTTATCACTAGAAATATATTTTTTAATTTTCTTTTCCACACTTTTCAACACATTTCATAAATGTATCTAGCTTATCATTAGAAATATATTTTTTTCAGTTTGAAACTTTTCAACACATTTCATAAATGTATCTACCAGTAGTTTATTATTAGAAATATATTTTTAGATTTTCTTTTTCAAACTTTTCAATACATCTCATAAATGTATCTACCGGTAGATTATCACTAGAAATATATCTTTTCATTTTCTTGTTCAAACTTTTCAACACATTTCATAAATTTATATAGTTTATCATTAAGAATATTTTTTTTTTTATTTTCTTGTTCAAACTTTTCAACACATTTCATAAATGAATATAGTTTATCATTAGAAATATATTTTTTTTATTTTCTTGTTCAAACATTTCAACATATTTCATAAATGTATATAGTTTATCACTAGAAATATATTTTTTGATTTTCTTTTCCAAACTTTTCAACACATTTCATAAATGTATCTAGTTTATTATTAGAAATATATTTTTTGATTTTCTTTTTCAAACTTTTCAATACATCTCATAAATGTATCTACCGGTAGATTATCACTAGAAATATATCTTTTCATTTTCTTTTTCAAACTTTTCAACACATTTCATAAATGCATATAGTTTATCATTAGAAATATTTTTTTTAATTTTCGTTTTCAAACTTTTCAACACATTTCATAAATGTATCTAGTTTATCATTAGAAATATATTTTTAGATTTTCTTTTCCAAACTTTTCTACACATTTCATAAATGTATATAGTTTATCATTAGAAATATATTTTTTTGATTTTCAAACTGTTCAACACATCTTATAAATGTATCTACCGGTAGGGTATCACTAGAAATACATCTTTTGATTTTATTTTTCAATCGTTTCAACACATTTCATAAGTGTATATAGTTGATCAATAGAAATTTATATTTTGATTTTCTTTAACAAACTTTTCAACACATTTCATAAGTGTATATAGTGTATCAATAGAAATTTATTTCTTTGATTTTGAAACTTTTCAACACATTTCAGAAATGTATCTAGTTTATCATTAGAAATATATTTTTTTATTTTCTTTTTGAAACATTTCAACACATCTCATAAATGTATCTACCGGTAGATGATCACTAGAAATATATATTTTTATTTTCTTTTTCAAACTTTTCAACACATTTCATAAATTTATATAGTTTATCATTAGAAATATATTTTTTAATTTTCTTTTTCAAACTTTTCAACACATCTCATAAATGTATCTACCGGTAGTTTATCATTAGAAATATATATCTTTATTTTCTTTTTCAAACTTTCCAACACATTTCATAAATGTATCTAGTTTATCATTAGAAATATATTTTTTTGATTTTCAAACTTTTCAACACATTTCATAAGTGTATATAGTTGATCAATAGAAATTTATATTTTGATTTTCTTTTTCAAAGTTTTCATCACATTTCATAAGTGTATATAGTGTATCAATAGAAATTTATTTCTTTGATTTTGAAACTTTTCAACACATTTCAGAAATGTATCTAGTTTATCAATAGAAATATATTTTTTTATTTTCTTTTTCAAACTTTTCAACACATCTCATAAATGTATCTACCGGTAGTTTATCATTAGAAATATATTTTTTTATTTTCTTCTTCAAACTTTTCAACACATCTCATAAATGTATCTTCAGGTAGATGATCACTAGAAATATATCTTTTACTTTCCTTGTTCAAACTTTTGAACATATTTCATAAATGTATCTAGTTTATCATTAGAAATATATTTTTTTGATTTTCAAACTGTTCAACACATCTCATAAATGTATCTACCGGTAGAGTATCACTAGAAATATATTTTTTTATTTTATTTTTCAAACGTTTCAACACATCTCATAAATGTATCTAGTTTATCATTAGACTTTGAACATATTTCATAAATGTATATAGTTTATCACTAGAAATATATTTTTTGATTTTCTTTTCCACACTTTTCAACACATTTCATAAATGTATCTAGTTTATCATTAGAAATATATTTTTTTGATTTTCAAACTGTTCAACACATCTCATAAATGTATCTACCGGAAGAGTATCACTAGAAATATATTTTTTTATTTTATTTTTCAAACGTTTCAACACATCTCATAAATGTATCTAGTTTATCATTAGAAATATATTTTTTGATTTTCTTTTCCAAACTTTTCAACACATTTCATAAGTGTATATAGTGTATCAATAGAAATTTATTTGCTTTGATTTTGAAACTTTTCAACACATTTCAGAAATGTATCTAGTTTATCAATAGAAATATATTTTTTTATTTTCTTTTTCAAACTTTTCAACACATCTCATAAATGTACCTACCGGTAATTTCTCATTAGAAATATTTTTTTTATTTTCTTTTTCAATCTTTTCAACACATCTCATAAATGTATCTACCTATAGATGATCACTAGAAATATATCTGTTTATTTTCTTTTTCAAACTTTTCAACACATTTCATAAATGTATCTAGTTTATCAATAGAAATTTATTTCTGTGATTTTGAAACTTTTCAACACATTTCATAAATGTATCTAGTTTATCATTAGAAATATATTTTTTTATTTTCTTTTCCAAACTTTTCAACACATTTCATAAGTGTATATAGTGTATCAATAGAAATTTATTTCTTTGATTTTGAAACTTTTCAACACATTTCATAAATGTATCTAGTTTATCATTAGAAATATATTTTTTTATTTTCTTTTTCAAACTTTTGAACACATCTCATAAATGTATCTACCGGTAGTTTCTCATTAGAAATATATTTTTTAATTTTCTTGTTCAATCTTTTCATCACATCTCATAAATGTATCTACCAGTAGATGATCACTAGAAATATATTTTTTTATTTTCTTCTTCAAACTTTTCAATACATCTCATAAATATATCTACCGGTAGTTTCTCATTAGAAATATATTTTTTTATTTTCTTTTTCAAACGTTTCAACACATCTCATAAATGTACCTACCGGTAGTTTCTCATTAGAAATATTTTTTTTATTTTCTTTTCAATCTTTTCAACACATCTCATAAATGTATCTACCTATAGATGATCACAAGAAATATATATCTTTATTTTCTTTTTCAGACTTTTCAACACATTTCAGAAATGTATCTAGTTTATCATTAGAAATATATTTTTTTATTTTCTTTTTGAAACATTTCAACACATCTCATAAATGTATCTACCGGTAGATGATCACTAGAAATATATCTTTTTATTTCCTTTTTCAAACTTTTCAACACATTTCATAAATTTATATAGTTTATCATTAGAAATATATTTTTTTTATATTCTTGTTCAAACTTTTCAACATATTTAATAAATGTATATAGTTTATCAAAATAAATAAATTTTTAAATTTTCTTTTTCAAACTTTTCAACACATCTCATAAATGTATCTACCGGCAGTTTATCATTAGAAATATATATCTTTATTTTCTTTTTCAAACTTTTCAACACATTTCATAAATGTATCTAGTTTATCATTAGAAATATATTTTTTTGATTTTCAAACTTTTCAACACATTTCATAAGTGTATATAGTTGATCAATAGAAATTTATATTTTGATTTTCTTTTTCAAAGTTTTCATCACATTTCATAAGTGTATATAGTGTATCAATAGAAATTTATTTCTTTGATTTTGAAACTTTTCAACACATTTCAGAAATGTATCTAGTTTATCAATAGAAATATATTTTTTTATTTTCTTTTTCAAACTTTTCAACACATCTCATAAATGTATCTACCGGTAGTTTATCATTAGAAATATATTTTTTTATTTTCTTCTTCAAACTTTTCAACACATCTCATAAATGTATCTTCAGGTAGATGATCACTAGAAATATATCTTTTACTTTTCTTGTTCAAACTTTTGAACATATTTCATAAATGTATCTAGTTTATCATTAGAAATATATTTTTTTGATTTTCAAACTGTTCAACACATCTCATAAATGTATCTACCGGTAGAGTATCACTAGAAATATATTTTTTTATTTTATTTTTCAAACGTTTCAACACATCTCATAAATGTATCTAGTTTATCATTAGACTTTGAACATATTTCATAAATGTATATAGTTTATCACTAGAAATATATTTTTTGATTTTCTTTTCCACACTTTTCAACACATTTCATAAATGTATCTAGTTTATCATTAGAAATATATTTTTTTGATTTTCAAACTGTTCAACACATCTCATAAATGTATCTACCGGAAGAGTATCACTAGAAATATATTTTTTTATTTTATTTTTCAAACGTTTCAACACATCTCATAAATGTATCTAGTTTATCATTAGAAATATATTTTTTTATTTTCTTTTCCAAACTTTTCAACACATTTCATAAGTGTATATAGTGTATCAATAGAAATTTATTTCTTTGATTTTGAAACTTTTCAACACATTTCATAAATGTATTTAGTTTATCATTAGAAATATATTTTTTTATTTTCTTTTTCAAACTTTTCAACACATCTCATAAATGTACCTACCGGTAATTTCTCATTAGAAATATTTTTTTTATTTTCTTTTTCAATCTTTTCAACACATCTCATAAATGTATCTACCTATAGATGATCACTAGAAATATATCTGTTTATTTTCTTTTTCAAACTTTTCAACACATTTCATAAATGTATCTAGTTTATCATTAGAAATATATTTTTTTGATTTTCAAACTTTTCAACACATTTCATAAGTGTATATAGTGTATCAATAGAAATTTATTTCTTTGATTTTGAAACTTTTCAACACATTTCATAAATGTATCTAGTTTATCATTAGAAATATATTTTTTTATTTTCTTTTCCAAACTTTTCAACACATTTCATAAGTGTATATAGTGTATCAATAGAAATTTATTTCTTTGATTTTGAAACTTTTCAACACATTTCATAAATGTATCTAGTTTATCATTAGAAATATATTTTTTTATTTTCTTTTTCAAACTTTTGAACACATCTCATAAATGTATCTACCGGTAGTTTCTCATTAGAAATATTTTTTTAATTTTCTTTTTCAATCTTTTCAACACATCTCATAAATGTAACTACCAGTAGTTTCTCATTAGAAATATATTTTTTAATTTTCTTGTTCAATCTTTTCATCACATCTCATAAATGTATCTACCAGTAGATGATCACTAGAAATATATTTTTTTATTTTCTTCTTCAAACTTTTCAATACATCTCATAAATATATCTACCGGTAGTTTCTCATTAGAAATATATTTTTTTTTTATTTTCTTTTTCAAACTTTTCAACACATCTCATAAATGTACCTACCGGTAGTTTCTCATTAGAAATATTTTTTTTATTTTCTTTTCAATCTTTTCAACACATCTCATAAATGTATCTACCTATAGATGATCACAAGAAATATATATCTTTATTTTCTTTTTCAAACTTTTCAACACATTTCATAAATGTATCTAGTTTATCATTAGAAATATATTTTTTTGATTTTCAAACTTTTCAACACATTTCATAAGTGTATATAGTTGATCAATAGAAATTTATATTTTTATTTTCTTTTTCAAAGTTTTCATCACATTTCATAAGTGTATATAGTGTATCAATAGAAATTTATTTCTTTGATTTTGAAACTTTTCAACACATTTCATATATGTATTTAGTTTATCATTAGAAATATATTTTTTTATTTTCTTTTTCAAACTTTTCAACACATCTCATAAATGTACCTACCGGTAATTTCTCATTAGAAATATTTTTTTTATTTTCTTTTTCAATCTTTTCAACACATCTCATAAATGTATCTACCTATAGATGATCACTAGAAATATATCTGTTTATTTTCTTTTTCAAACTTTTCAACACATTTCATAAATGTATCTAGTTTATCATTAGAAATATATTTTTTTGATTTTCAAACTTTTCAACACATTTCATAAGTGTATATAGTGTATCAATAGAAATTTATTTCTGTGATTTTGAAACTTTTCAACACATTTCATAAATGTATCTAGTTTATCATTAGAAATATATTTTTTTATTTTCTTTTCCAAACTTTTCAACACATTTCATAAGTGTATATAGTGTATCAATAGAAATTTATTTCTTTGATTTTGAAACTTTTCAACACATTTCATAAATGTATCTAGTTTATCATTAGAAATATATTTTTTTATTTTCTTTTTCAAACTTTTGAACACATCTCATAAATGTATCTACCGGTAGTTTCTCATTAGAAATATTTTTTTAATTTTCTTTTTCAATCTTTTCAACACATCTCATAAATGTAACTACCAGTAGTTTCTCATTAGAAATATATTTTTTAATTTTCTTGTTCAATCTTTTCATCACATCTCATAAATGTATCTACCAGTAGATGATCACTAGAAATATATTTTTTTATTTTCTTCTTCAAACTTTTCAATACATCTCATAAATATATCTACCGGTAGTTTCTCATTAGAAATATATTTTTTTATTATTTTCTTTTTCAAACTTTTCAACACATCTCATAAATGTACCTACCGGTAGTTTCTCATTAGAAATATTTTTTTTATTTTCTTTTCAATCTTTTCAACACATCTCATAAATGTATCTTCAGGTAGATGATCACTAGAAATATATCTTTTACTTTCCTTGTTCAAACTTTTGAACATATTTCATAAATGTATCTAGTTTATCAATAGAAATTTATTTCTGTGATTTTGAAACTTTTCAACACATTTCATAAATGTATCTAGTTTATCATTAGAAATATATTTTTTTATTTTTTTTTTCAAACTTTTCAACACATCTCATAAATGTATCTACCGGTAGTTTCTCATTAGAAATATTTTTTAAAATTTTCTTTGTCCATCTTTTCAACACATCTCATAAATGTATCTACCTATAGATGATCACTAGAAATATATCTGTTTATTTTCTTTTTCAAACTTTTCAACACATTTCACAAGTGTATATAGTTGATCAATAGAAATTTATTTTTTGATTTTCTTTTTCAAACTTTTCAACACATTTCATAAATGTATCTAGTTTATCATTAGAAATATATTTTTTTTGATTTTCAAACTTTTCAACACATTTCATAAGTGTATATAGTGTATCAATAGAAATATATTTCTGTGATTTTGAAACTTTTCAACACATTTCATAAATGTATCTAGTTTATCATTAGAAATATATTTTTTTATTTTTTTTTTCAAACTTTTCAACACATCTCATAAATGTATCTACCGGTAGTTTCTCATTAGAAATATTTTTTTAAATTTTCTTTGTCCATCTTTTCAACACATCTCATAAATGTATCTACCTATAGATGATCACTAGAAATATATCTGTTTATTTTCTTTTTCAAACTTTTCAACACATTTCACAAGTGTATATAGTTGATCAATAGAAATTTATTTTTTGATTTTCTTTTTCAAACTTTTCAACACATTTCATAAATGTATCTAGTTTATCATTAGAAATATATTTTTTTGATTTTGAAACTTTTCAACACATTTCATAAATGTATCTAGTTTATCATTAGAAATATATTTTTTTATTTTTTTTTCAAACATTTCAACACATCTCATAAATGTATCTACCAGTAGTTTCTCATTAGAAATATATTTTTTTGATTTTGAAACTTTTCAACACATTTCATAAGTGTATATAGTGTATCAATAGAAATATATTTCTGTGATTTTGAAACTTTTCAACACATTTCATAAATGTATCTAGTTTATCATTAGAAATATATTTTTTTATTTTTTTTTTCAAACTTTTCAACACATCTCATAAATGTATCTACCGGTAGTTTCTCATTAGAAATATTTTTTAAAATTTTCTTTGTCCATCTTTTCAACACATCTCATAAATGTATCTACCTATAGATGATCACTAGAAATATATCTGTTTATTTTCTTTTTCAAACTTTTCAACACATTTCACAAGTGTATATAGTTGATCAATAGAAATTTATTTTTTGATTTTCTTTTTCAAACTTTTCAACACATTTCATAAATGTATCTAGTTTATCATTAGAAATATATTTTTTTTGATTTTCAAACTTTTCAACACATTTCATAAGTGTATATAGTGTATCAATAGAAATATATTTCTGTGATTTTGAAACTTTTCAACACATTTCATAAATGTATCTAGTTTATCATTAGAAATATATTTTTTTATTTTTTTTTTCAAACTTTTCAACACATCTCATAAATGTATCTACCGGTAGTTTCTCATTAGAAATATTTTTTTAAATTTTCTTTGTCCATCTTTTCAACACATCTCATAAATGTATCTACCTATAGATGATCACTAGAAATATATCTGTTTATTTTCTTTTTCAAACTTTTCAACACATTTCACAAGTGTATATAGTTGATCAATAGAAATTTATTTTTTGATTTTCTTTTTCAAACTTTTCAACACATTTCATAAATGTATCTAGTTTATCATTAGAAATATATTTTTTTGATTTTGAAACTTTTCAACACATTTCATAAATGTATCTAGTTTATCATTAGAAATATATTTTTTTATTTTTTTTTCAAACATTTCAACACATCTCATAAATGTATCTACCAGTAGTTTCTCATTAGAAATATTTTTTAAATTTTCTTTTTCAATCTTTTCAACACATCTCATAAATGTATCTACCGATAAATGATCACTAGAAATATATCTTTTTATTTTCTTTTTCAAACTTTTCAACACATTTCATAAATGTATATAGTTTGTCTTTAGAAATATTTTTGTTTATTTTCTTGTTCAAACTTTTCAACACATTTCATAAATGAATATAGTTTATCATTAGAAATATATTTTTTTTATTTTCTTGTTCAAACTTTTCAACATATTTAATAAATGTATATAGTTTATCACTAGAAATATATTTTTTAATTTTCTTTTCCACACTTTTCAACACATTTCATAAATGTATCTAGCTTATCATTAGAAATATATTTTTTTCAGTTTGAAACTTTTCAACACATTTCATAAATGTATCTACCAGTAGTTTATTATTAGAAATATATTTTTAGATTTTCTTTTTCAAACTTTTCAATACATCTCATAAATGTATCTACCGGTAGATTATCACTAGAAATATATCTTTTCATTTTCTTGTTCAAACTTTTCAACACATTTCATAAATTTATATAGTTTATCATTAAGAATATTTTTTTTTTTATTTTCTTGTTCAAACTTTTCAACACATTTCATAAATGAATATAGTTTATCATTAGAAATATATTTTTTTTATTTTCTTGTTCAAACATTTCAACATATTTCATAAATGTATATAGTTTATCACTAGAAATATATTTTTTGATTTTCTTTTCCAAACTTTTCAACACATTTCATAAATGTATCTAGTTTATTATTAGAAATATATTTTTTGATTTTCTTTTTCAAACTTTTCAATACATCTCATAAATGTATCTACCGGTAGATTATCACTAGAAATATATCTTTTCATTTTCTTTTTCAAACTTTTCAACACATTTCATAAATGCATATAGTTTATCATTAGAAATATTTTTTTTAATTTTCGTTTTCAAACTTTTCAACACATTTCATAAATGTATCTAGTTTATCATTAGAAATATATTTTTAGATTTTCTTTTCCAAACTTTTCTACACATTTCATAAATGTATATAGTTTATCATTAGAAATATATTTTTTTGATTTTCAAACTGTTCAACACATCTTATAAATGTATCTACCGGTAGGGTATCACTAGAAATACATCTTTTGATTTTATTTTTCAATCGTTTCAACACATTTCATAAGTGTATATAGTTGATCAATAGAAATTTATATTTTGATTTTCTTTAACAAACTTTTCAACACATTTCATAAGTGTATATAGTGTATCAATAGAAATTTATTTCTTTGATTTTGAAACTTTTCAACACATTTCAGAAATGTATCTAGTTTATCATTAGAAATATATTTTTTTATTTTCTTTTTGAAACATTTCAACACATCTCATAAATGTATCTACCGGTAGATGATCACTAGAAATATATCTTTTTATTTTCTTTTTCAAACTTTTCAACACATTTCATAAATTTATATAGTTTATCATTAGAAATATATTTTTTAATTTTCTTTTTCAAACTTTTCAACACATCTCATAAATGTATCTACCGGTAGTTTATCATTAGAAATATATATCTTTATTTTCTTTTTCAAACTTTCCAACACATTTCATAAATGTATCTAGTTTATCATTAGAAATATATTTTTTTGATTTTCAAACTTTTCAACACATTTCATAAGTGTATATAGTTGATCAATAGAAATTTATATTTTGATTTTCTTTTTCAAAGTTTTCATCACATTTCATAAGTGTATATAGTGTATCAATAGAAATTTATTTCTTTGATTTTGAAACTTTTCAACACATTTCAGAAATGTATCTAGTTTATCAATAGAAATATATTTTTTTATTTTCTTTTTCAAACTTTTCAACACATCTCATAAATGTATCTACCGGTAGTTTATCATTAGAAATATATTTTTTTATTTTCTTCTTCAAACTTTTCAACACATCTCATAAATGTATCTTCAGGTAGATGATCACTAGAAATATATCTTTTACTTTCCTTGTTCAAACTTTTGAACATATTTCATAAATGTATCTAGTTTATCATTAGAAATATATTTTTTTTATTTTCAAACTGTTCAACACATCTCATAAATGTATCTACCGGTAGAGTATCACTAGAAATATATTTTTTTATTTTATTTTTCAAACGTTTCAACACATCTCATAAATGTATCTAGTTTATCATTAGACTTTGAACATATTTCATAAATGTATATAGTTTATCACTAGAAATATATTTTTTGATTTTCTTTTCCACACTTTTCAACACATTTCATAAATGTATCTAGTTTATCATTAGAAATATATTTTTTTGATTTTCAAACTGTTCAACACATCTCATAAATGTATCTACCGGAAGAGTATCACTAGAAATATATTTTTTTATTTTATTTTTCAAACGTTTCAACACATCTCATAAATGTATCTAGTTTATCATTAGAAATATATTTTTTGATTTTCTTTTCCAAACTTTTCAACACATTTCATAAGTGTATATAGTGTATCAATAGAAATTTATTTGCTTTGATTTTGAAACTTTTCAACACATTTCAGAAATGTATCTAGTTTATCAATAGAAATATATTTTTTTATTTTCTTTTTCAAACTTTTCAACACATCTCATAAATGTACCTACCGGTAATTTCTCATTAGAAATATTTTTTTTATTTTCTTTTTCAATCTTTTCAACACATCTCATAAATGTATCTACCTATAGATGATCACTAGAAATATATCTGTTTATTTTCTTTTTCAAACTTTTCAACACATTTCATAAATGTATCTAGTTTATCAATAGAAATTTATTTCTGTGATTTTGAAACTTTTCAACACATTTCATAAATGTATCTAGTTTATCATTAGAAATATATTTTTTTATTTTCTTTTCCAAACTTTTCAACACATTTCATAAGTGTATATAGTGTATCAATAGAAATTTATTTCTTTGATTTTGAAACTTTTCAACACATTTCATAAATGTATCTAGTTTATCATTAGAAATATATTTTTTTATTTTCTTTTTCAAACTTTTGAACACATCTCATAAATGTATCTACCGGTAGTTTCTCATTAGAAATATATTTTTTAATTTTCTTGTTCAATCTTTTCATCACATCTCATAAATGTATCTACCAGTAGATGATCACTAGAAATATATTTTTTTATTTTCTTCTTCAAACTTTTCAATACATCTCATAAATATATCTACCGGTAGTTTCTCATTAGAAATATATTTTTTTATTTTCTTTTTCAAACTTTTCAACACATCTCATAAATGTACCTACCGGTAGTTTCTCATTAGAAATATTTTTTTTATTTTCTTTTCAATCTTTTCAACACATCTCATAAATGTATCTACCTATAGATGATCACAAGAAATATATATCTTTATTTTCTTTTTCAGACTTTTCAACACATTTCAGAAATGTATCTAGTTTATCATTAGAAATATATTTTTTTATTTTCTTTTTGAAACATTTCAACACATCTCATAAATGTATCTACCGGTAGATGATCACTAGAAATATATCTTTTTATTTCCTTTTTCAAACTTTTCAACACATTTCATAAATTTATATAGTTTATCATTAGAAATATATTTTTTTTATATTCTTGTTCAAACTTTTCAACATATTTAATAAATGTATATAGTTTATCAAAATAAATAAATTTTTAAATTTTCTTTTTCAAACTTTTCAACACATCTCATAAATGTATCTACCGGCAGTTTATCATTAGAAATATATATCTTTATTTTCTTTTTCAAACTTTTCAACACATTTCATAAATGTATCTAGTTTATCATTAGAAATATATTTTTTTGATTTTCAAACTTTTCAACACATTTCATAAGTGTATATAGTTGATCAATAGAAATTTATATTTTGATTTTCTTTTTCAAAGTTTTCATCACATTTCATAAGTGTATATAGTGTATCAATAGAAATTTATTTCTTTGATTTTGAAACTTTTCAACACATTTCAGAAATGTATCTAGTTTATCAATAGAAATATATTTTTTTATTTTCTTTTTCAAACTTTTCAACACATCTCATAAATGTATCTACCGGTAGTTTATCATTAGAAATATATTTTTTTATTTTCTTCTTCAAACTTTTCAACACATCTCATAAATGTATCTTCAGGTAGATGATCACTAGAAATATATCTTTTACTTTTCTTGTTCAAACTTTTGAACATATTTCATAAATGTATCTAGTTTATCATTAGAAATATATTTTTTTGATTTTCAAACTGTTCAACACATCTCATAAATGTATCTACCGGTAGAGTATCACTAGAAATATATTTTTTTATTTTATTTTTCAAACGTTTCAACACATCTCATAAATGTATCTAGTTTATCATTAGACTTTGAACATATTTCATAAATGTATATAGTTTATCACTAGAAATATATTTTTTGATTTTCTTTTCCACACTTTTCAACACATTTCATAAATGTATCTAGTTTATCATTAGAAATATATTTTTTTGATTTTCAAACTGTTCAACACATCTCATAAATGTATCTACCGGAAGAGTATCACTAGAAATATATTTTTTTATTTTATTTTTCAAACGTTTCAACACATCTCATAAATGTATCTAGTTTATCATTAGAAATATATTTTTTTATTTTCTTTTCCAAACTTTTCAACACATTTCATAAGTGTATATAGTGTATCAATAGAAATTTATTTCTTTGATTTTGAAACTTTTCAACACATTTCATAAATGTATTTAGTTTATCATTAGAAATATATTTTTTTATTTTCTTTTTCAAACTTTTCAACACATCTCATAAATGTACCTACCGGTAATTTCTCATTAGAAATATTTTTTTTATTTTCTTTTTCAATCTTTTCAACACATCTCATAAATGTATCTACCTATAGATGATCACTAGAAATATATCTGTTTATTTTCTTTTTCAAACTTTTCAACACATTTCATAAATGTATCTAGTTTATCATTAGAAATATATTTTTTTGATTTTCAAACTTTTCAACACATTTCATAAGTGTATATAGTGTATCAATAGAAATTTATTTCTTTGATTTTGAAACTTTTCAACACATTTCATAAATGTATCTAGTTTATCATTAGAAATATATTTTTTTATTTTCTTTTCAAAACTTTTCAACACATTTCATAAGTGTATATAGTGTATCAATAGAAATTTATTTCTTTGATTTTGAAACTTTTCAACACATTTCATAAATGTATCTAGTTTATCATTAGAAATATATTTTTTTATTTTCTTTTTCAAACTTTTGAACACATCTCATAAATGTATCTACCGGTAGTTTCTCATTAGAAATATTTTTTTAATTTTCTTTTTCAATCTTTTCAACACATCTCATAAATGTAACTACCAGTAGTTTCTCATTAGAAATATATTTTTTAATTTTCTTGTTCAATCTTTTCATCACATCTCATAAATGTATCTACCAGTAGATGATCACTAGAAATATATTTTTTTATTTTCTTCTTCAAACTTTTCAATACATCTCATAAATATATCTACCGGTAGTTTCTCATTAGAAATATATTTTTTTTTTATTTTCTTTTTCAAACTTTTCAACACATCTCATAAATGTACCTACCGGTAGTTTCTCATTAGAAATATTTTTTTTATTTTCTTTTCAATCTTTTCAACACATCTCATAAATGTATCTACCTATAGATGATCACAAGAAATATATATCTTTATTTTCTTTTTCAAACTTTTCAACACATTTCATAAATGTATCTAGTTTATCATTAGAAATATATTTTTTTGATTTTCAAACTTTTCAACACATTTCATAAGTGTATATAGTTGATCAATAGAAATTTATATTTTTATTTTCTTTTTCAAAGTTTTCATCACATTTCATAAGTGTATATAGTGTATCAATAGAAATTTATTTCTTTGATTTTGAAACTTTTCAACACATTTCATAAATGTATTTAGTTTATCATTAGAAATATATTTTTTTATTTTCTTTTTCAAACTTTTCAACACATCTCATAAATGTACCTACCGGTAATTTCTCATTAGAAATATTTTTTTTATTTTCTTTTTCAATCTTTTCAACACATCTCATAAATGTATCTACCTATAGATGATCACTAGAAATATATCTGTTTATTTTCTTTTTCAAACTTTTCAACACATTTCATAAATGTATCTAGTTTATCATTAGAAATATATTTTTTTGATTTTCAAACTTTTCAACACATTTCATAAGTGTATATAGTGTATCAATAGAAATTTATTTCTTTGATTTTGAAACTTTTCAACACATTTCATAAATGTATCTAGTTTATCATTAGAAATATATTTTTTTATTTTCTTTTCCAAACTTTTCAACACATTTCATAAGTGTATATAGTGTATCAATAGAAATTTATTTCTTTGATTTTGAAACTTTTCAACACATTTCATAAATGTATCTAGTTTATCATTAGAAATATATTTTTTTATTTTCTTTTTCAAACTTTTGAACACATCTCATAAATGTATCTACCGGTAGTTTCTCATTAGAAATATTTTTTTAATTTTCTTTTTCAATCTTTTCAACACATCTCATAAATGTAACTACCAGTAGTTTCTCATTAGAAATATATTTTTTAATTTTCTTGTTCAATCTTTTCATCACATCTCATAAATGTATCTACCAGTAGATGATCACTAGAAATATATTTTTTTATTTTCTTCTTCAAACTTTTCAATACATCTCATAAATATATCTACCGGTAGTTTCTCATTAGAAATATATTTTTTTTTTATTTTCTTTTTCAAACTTTTCAACACATCTCATAAATGTACCTACCGGTAGTTTCTCATTAGAAATATTTTTTTTATTTTCTTTTCAATCTTTTCAACACATCTCATAAATGTATCTACCTATAGATGATCACAAGAAATATATATCTTTATTTTCTTTTTCAAACTTTTCAACACATTTCATAAATGTATCTAGTTTATCATTAGAAATATATTTTTTTGATTTTCAAACTTTTCAACACATTTCATAAGTGTATATAGTTGATCAATAGAAATTTATATTTTGATTTTCTTTTTCAAAGTTTTCATCACATTTCATAAGTGTATATAGTGTATCAATAGAAATTTATTTCTTTGATTTTGAAACTTTTCAACACATTTCAGAAATGTATCTAGTTTATCAATAGAAATATATTTTTTTATTTTCTTTTTCAAACTTTTCAACACATCTCATAAATGTATCTACCGGTAGTTTATCATTAGAAATATATTTTTTTATTTTCTTCTTCAAACTTTTCAACACATCTCATAAATGTATCTTCAGGTAGATGATCACTAGAAATATATCTTTTACTTTTCTTGTTCAAACTTTTGAACATATTTCATAAATGTATCTAGTTTATCATTAGAAATATATTTTTTTGATTTTCAAACTGTTCAACACATCTCATAAATGTATCTACCGGTAGAGTATCACTAGAAATATATTTTTTTATTTTATTTTTCAAACGTTTCAACACATCTCATAAATGTATCTAGTTTATCATTAGACTTTGAACATATTTCATAAATGTATATAGTTTATCACTAGAAATATATTTTTTGATTTTCTTTTCCACACTTTTCAACACATTTCATAAATGTATCTAGTTTATCATTAGAAATATATTTTTTTGATTTTCAAACTGTTCAACACATCTCATAAATGTATCTACCGGTAGTTTCTCATTAGAAATATTTTTTTAATTTTCTTTTTCAATCTTTTCAACACATCTCATAAATGTATCTACCTATAGATGATCACTAGAAATATATCTGTTTATTTTCTTTTTCAAACTTTTCAACACATTTCATAAGTGTATATAGTTGATCAATAGAAATTTATTTTTTGATTTTCTTTTTCAAACTTTTCAACACATTTCATAAATGTATCTAGTTTATCATTAGAAATATATTTTTTTGATTTTCAAACTTTTCAACACATTTCATAAGTGTATATAGTGTATCAATAGAAATATATTTCTTTGATTTTGAAACTTTTCAACACATTTCATAAATGTATCTAGTTTATCAATAGAAATATATTTTTTTATTTTCTTTTTCAATCTTTTCAACACATCTCATAAATGTATCTACCTATAGATGATCACTAGAAATATATCTGTTTATTTTCTTTTTCAAACTTATCAACACATCTCATAAATGTATATAGTTTATCATAAGAAATATATATTTTTGATTTTCAAACTTTTCAACACATTTCATAAGTGTATATAGTGTATCAATAGAAATTTATATTTTGATTTTCTTTTTCAAACTTTTCAACACATTTCATAAGTGTATATAGTGTATCAATAGAAATTTATTTCTTTGATTTTGAAACTTTTCAACACATTTCAGAAATGTATCTAGTTTATCAATAGAAATATATTTTTTTATTTTCTTTTTCAAACTTTTCAACACATCTCATAAATGTATCTACCGGCAGTTTATCATTAGAAATATATTTTTTTATTTTCTTCTTCAAACTTTTCAACACATCTCATAAATGTATATAGTTTATCATTAGAAATATATTTTTTTGATTTTGAAACTTTTCAAAACATGTCATAAATGTATCTACCAGTAGTTTATTATTAGAAATATATTTTTTGATTTTCTTTTTCAAACTTTTCAATACATCTCATAAATGTATTTACCGGTAGATTATCACTAGAAATATATCTTTTCATTTTCTTGTTCAAACATTTCAACACATTTCATAAATGTATATAGTTTATCATTAAGAATATTTTTTTTTATTTTCTTGTTCAAACTTTTCAACACATTTCATAAATGAATATAGTTTATCATTAGAAATATCTTTTTTCAATTTTCTTGTTCAAACTTTTCAACATATTTCATAAATGTATATAGTTTATTATTAGAAATATATTTTTTGATTTTCTTTTCTAAACTTTTCAACACATCTCATAAATGTATCTAGTTTATCATTAGAAATATATTTTTTTCAGTTAGAAACTTTTCAACACATTTCATAAATGTATCTACCGGTAGATTATCACTAGAAATATATCTTTTCATTTTCTTGTTCAAACTTTTCAACACATTTCATAAATGTATATAGTTTATCATTAAGAATATTTTTTTTTTATTTTCTTGTCCAAACTTTTCTACACATTTCATAAATGTATCTAGTTTATCATTAGAAATATATTTTTTTGATTTTCAAACTTTTCAACACATTTCATAAGTGTATATAGTGTATCAATAGAAATTTATATTTTGATTTTCTTTTTCAAACTCTTCAACACATTTCATAAGTGTATATAGTGTATCAATAGAAATTTATTTCTTTGATTTTGAAACTTTTTAACACATTTCAGAAATGTATCTAGTTTATCAATAGAAATATATTTTTTTATTTTCTTTTTCAAACTTTTCAACACATCTCATAAATGTACCTACCGGTAGTTTCTCATTAGAAATATTTTTTTTATTTTCTTTTTAAATCTTTTAAACACATCTCATAAATGTATCTACCTATAGATGATCACTAGAAATATATCTGTTTATTTTCTTTTTCAAACTTTTCAACACATTTCATAAATGTATCTACCGGTAGATTATCACTAGAAATATATCTTTTCATTTTCTTGTTCAAACTTTTCAACACATTTCATAAATGTATATAGTTTATCATTAAGAATATTTTTTTTTTATTTTCTTGTCCAAACTTTTCTACACATTTCATAAATGTATCTAGTTTATCATTAGAAATATATTTTTTTGATTTTCAAACTTTTCAACACATTTCATAAGTGTATATAGTGTATCAATAGAAATTTATATTTTGATTTTCTTTTTCAAACTTTTCAACACATTTCATAAGTGTATATAGTGTATCAATAGAAATTTATTTCTTTGATTTTATAACTTTTTAACACATTTCAGAAATGTATCTAGTTTATCAATAGAAATATATTTTTTTATTTTCTTTTTCAAACTTTTCAACACATCTCATAAATGTACCTACCGGTAGTTTCTCATTAGAAATATTTTTTTTATTTTCTTTTTCAATCTTTTCAACACATCTCATAAATGTATCTACCTATAGATGATCACTAGAAATATATCTGTTTATTTTCTTTTTCAAACTTTTCAACACATTTCATAAATGTATCTAGTTTATCATTAGAAATATATTTTTTTGATTTTGAAACTTTTCAACACATTTCATAAATTATCTAGTTTATCAATAGAAATATATTTTTTTATTTTCTTTTTCAATCTTTTCAACACATCTCATAAATGTATCTACCTATAGATGATCACTAGAAATATATCTGTTTATTTTCTTTTTCAAACTTTTCAACACATCTCATAAATGTATATAGTTTATCATAAGAAATATATTTTTTTGATTTTCAAACTTTTCAACACATTTCATAAGTGTATATAGTGTATCAATAGAAATTTATATTTTGATTTTCTTTTTCAAACTTTTCAACACATTTCATAAGTGTATATAGTGTATCAATAGAAATTTATTTCTTTGATTTTGAAACTTTTCAACACATTTCAGAAATGTATCTAGTTTATCAATAGAAATATATTTTTTTATTTTCTTTTTCAAACTTTTCAACACATCTCATAAATGTATCTACCGGCAGTTTATCATTAGAAATATATTTTTTTATTTTCTTCTTCAAACTTTTCAACACATCTCATAAATGTATATAGTTTATCATTAGAAATATATTTTTTTGATTTTGAAACTTTTCAAAACATGTCATAAATGTATCTACCAGTAGTTTATTATTAGAAATATATTTTTTGATTTTCTTTTTCAAACTTTTCAATACATCTCATAAATGTATCTACCGGTAGATTATCACTAGAAATATATCTTTTCATTTTCTTGTTCAAACATTTCAACACATTTCATAAATGTATATAGTTTATCATTAAGAATATTTTTTTTTATTTTCTTGTTCAAACTTTTCAACACATTTCATAAATGAATATAGTTTATCATTAGAAATATCTTTTTTTAATTTTCTTGTTCAAACTTTTCAACATATTTCATAAATGTATATAGTTTATTATTAGAAATATATTTTTTGATTTTCTTTTCTAAACTTTTCAACACATCTCATAAATGTATCTAGTTTATCATTAGAAATATATTTTTTTCAGTTAGAAACTTTTCAACACATTTCATAAATGTATCTACCGGTAGATTGACACTAGAAATATATCTTTTCATTTTCTTGTTCAAACTTTTCAACACATTTCATAAATGTATATAGTTTATCATTAAGAATATTTTTTTTTTATTTTCTTGTCCAAACTTTTCTACACATTTCATAAATGTATCTAGTTTATCATTAGAAATATATTTTTTTGATTTTCAAACTTTTCAACACATTTCATAAGTGTATATAGTGTATCAATAGAAATTTATATTTTGATTTTCTTTTTCAAACTTTTCAACACATTTCATAAGTGTATATAGTGTATCAATAGAAATTTATTTCTTTGATTTTGAAACTTTTTAACACATTTCAGAAATGTATCTAGTTTATCAATAGAAATATATTTTTTTATTTTCTTTTTCAAACTTTTCAACACATCTCATAAATGTACCTACCGGTAGTTTCTCATTAGAAATATTTTTTTTATTTTCTTTTTCAATCTTTTCAACACATCTCATAAATGTATCTACCTATAGATGATCACTAGAAATATATCTGTTTATTTTCTTTTTCAAACTTTTCAACACATTTCATAAATGTATCTAGTTTATCATTAGAAATATATTTTTTTGATTTTCAAACTTTTCAACACATTTCATAAGTGTATATAGTGTATCAATAGAAATTTATATTTTGATTTTCTTTTTCAAACTTTTCAACACATTTCATAAGTGTATATAGTGTATCAATAGAAATTTATTTCTTTGATTTTGAAACTTTTCAACACATTTCAGAAATGTATCTAGTTTATCAATAGAAATATATTTTTTTATTTTCTTTTTCAAACTTTTCAACACATCTCATAAATGTATCTACCGGCAGTTTATCATTAGAAATATATTTTTTTATTTTCTTCTTCAAACTTTTCAACACATCTCATAAATGTATATAGTTTATCATTAGAAATATATTTTTTTGATTTTGAAACTTTTCAAAACATTTCATAAATGTATCTACCAGTAGTTTATTATTAGAAATATATTTTTTGATTTTCTTTTTCAAACTTTTCAATACATCTCATAAATGTATCTACCGGTAGATTATCACTAGAAATATATCTTTTCATTTTCTTGTTCAAACATTTCAACACATTTCATAAATGTATATAGTTTATCATTAAGAATATTTTTTTTTATTTTCTTGTTCAAACTTTTCAACACATTTCATAAATGAATATAGTTTATCATTAGAAATATCTTTTTTTAATTTTCTTGTTCAAACTTTTCAACATATTTCATAAATGTATATAGTTTATTATTAGAAACATATTTTTTGATTTTCTTTTCTAAACTTTTCAACACATCTCATAAATGTATCTAGTTTATCATTAGAAATATATTTTTTTCAGTTAGAAACTTTTCAACACATTTCATAAATGTATCTACCGGTAGATTATCACTAGAAATATATCTTTTCATTTTCTTGTTCAAACTTTTCAACACATTTCATAAATGTATATAGTGTATCAATAGAAATTTATATTTTGATTTTCTTTTTCAAACTTTTCAACACATTTCATAAGTGTATATAGTGTATCAATAGAAATTTATTTCTTTGATTTTGAAACTTTTTAACACATTTCAGAAATGTATCTAGTTTATCAATAGAAATATATTTTTTTATTTTCTTTTTCAAACTTTTCAACACATCTCATAAATGTACCTACCGGTAGTTTCTCATTAGAAATATTTTTTTTATTTTCTTTTTCAATCTTTTCAACACATCTCATAAATGTATCTACCTATAGATGATCACTAGAAATATATCTGTTTATTTTCTTTTTCAAACTTTTCAACACATTTCATAAGTGTATATAGTTGATCAATAGAAATATATTTTTTTGATTTTCAAACTTTTCAACACATTTCATAAATGTATCTACCGGTAGATTATCACTAGAAATATATCTTTTCATTTTCTTGTTCAAACTTTTCAACACATTTCATAAATGTATATAGTTTATCATTAAGAATATTTTTTTTTTATTTTCTTGTTCAAACTTTTCTACACATTTCATAAATGTATCTAGTTTATCATTAGAAATATATTTTTTTATTTTCTTTTTCAAACTTTTCAACACATCTCATAAATGTACCTACCGGTAGTTTCTCATTAGAAATATTTTTTTTATTTTCTTTTTCAATCTTTTCAACACATCTCATAAATGTATCTACCTATAGATGATCACTAGAAATATATCTGTTTATTTTCTTTTTCAAACTTTTCAACACATTTCATAAATGTATCTAGTTTATCATTAGAAATATATTTTTTTGATTTTCAAACTTTTCAACACATTTCATAAGTGTATATAGTGTATCAATAGAAATTTATATTTTGATTTTCTTTTTCAAACTTTTCAACACATTTCATAAGTGTATATAGTGTATCAATAGAAATTTATTTCTTTGATTTTGAAACTTTTTAACACATTTCAGAAATGTATCTAGTTTATCAATAGAAATATATTTTTTTATTTTCTTTTTCAAACTTTTCAACACATCTCATAAATGTACCTACCGGTAGTTTCTCATTAGAAATATTTTTTTTATTTTCTTTTTCAATCTTTTCAACACATCTCATAAATGTATCTACCTATAGATGATCACTAGAAATATATCTGTTTATTTTCTTTTTCAAACTTTTCAACACATTTCATAAATGTATCTAGTTTATCATTAGAAATATATTTTTTTGATTTTCAAACTTTTCAACACATTTCATAAGTGTATATAGTGTATCAATAGAAATTTATATTTTGATTTTCTTTTTCAAACTTTTCAACACATTTCATAAGTGTATATAGTGTATCAATAGAAATTTATTTCTTTGATTTTGAAACTTTTCAACACATTTCAGAAATGTATCTAGTTTATCAATAGAAATATATTTTTTTATTTTCTTTTTCAAACTTTTCAACACATCTCATAAATGTATCTACCGGCAGTTTATCATTAGAAATATATTTTTTTATTTTCTTCTTCAAACTTTTCAACACATCTCATAAATGTATATAGTTTATCATTAGAAATATATTTTTTTGATTTTGAAACTTTTCAAAACATTTCATAAATGTATCTACCAGTAGTTTATTATTAGAAATATATTTTTTGATTTTCTTTTTCAAACTTTTCAATACATCTCATAAATGTATCTACCGGTAGATTATCACTAGAAATATATCTTTTCATTTTCTTGTTCAAACATTTCAACACATTTCATAAATGTATATAGTTTATCATTAAGAATATTTTTTTTTATTTTCTTGTTCAAACTTTTCAACACATTTCATAAATGAATATAGTTTATCATTAGAAATATCTTTTTTTAATTTTCTTGTTCAAACTTTTCAACATATTTCATAAATGTATATAGTTTATTATTAGAAACATATTTTTTGATTTTCTTTTCTAAACTTTTCAACACATCTCATAAATGTATCTAGTTTATCATTAGAAATATATTTTTTTCAGTTAGAAACTTTTCAACACATTTCATAAATGTATCTACCGGTAGATTATCACTAGAAATATATCTTTTCATTTTCTTGTTCAAACTTTTCAACACATTTCATAAATGTATATAGTGTATCAATAGAAATTTATATTTTGATTTTCTTTTTCAAACTTTTCAACACATTTCATAAGTGTATATAGTGTATCAATAGAAATTTATTTCTTTGATTTTGAAACTTTTTAACACATTTCAGAAATGTATCTAGTTTATCAATAGAAATATATTTTTTTATTTTCTTTTTCAAACTTTTCAACACATCTCATAAATGTACCTACCGGTAGTTTCTCATTAGAAATATTTTTTTTATTTTCTTTTTCAATCTTTTCAACACATCTCATAAATGTATCTACCTATAGATGATCACTAGAAATATATCTGTTTATTTTCTTTTTCAAACTTTTCAACACATTTCATAAGTGTATATAGTTGATCAATAGAAATATATTTTTTTGATTTTCAAACTTTTCAACACATTTCATAAATGTATCTACCGGTAGATTATCACTAGAAATATATCTTTTCATTTTCTTGTTCAAACTTTTCAACACATTTCATAAATGTATATAGTTTATCATTAAGAATATTTTTTTTTTATTTTCTTGTTCAAACTTTTCTACACATTTCATAAATGTATCTAGTTTATCATTAGAAATATATTTTTTTATTTTCTTTTTCAAACTTTTCAACACATCTCATAAATGTACCTACCGGTAGTTTCTCATTAGAAATATTTTTTTTATTTTCTTTTTCAATCTTTTCAACACATCTCATAAATGTATCTACCTATAGATGATCACTAGAAATATATCTGTTTATTTTCTTTTTCAAACTTTTCAACACATTTCATAAATGTATCTAGTTTATCATTAGAAATATATTTTTTTGATTTTCAAACTTTTCAACACATTTCATAAGTGTATATAGTGTATCAATAGAAATTTATATTTTGATTTTCTTTTTCAAACTTTTCAACACATTTCATAAGTGTATATAGTGTATCAATAGAAATTTATTTCTTTGATTTTGAAACTTTTCAACACATTTCAGAAATGTATCTAGTTTATCAATAGAAATATATTTTTTAATTTTCTTTTTCAAACTTTTCAACACATCTCATAAATGTATCTACCGGCAGTTTATCATTAGAAATATATTTTTTTATTTTCTTCTTCAAACTTTTCAACACATCTCATAAATGTATATAGTTTATCATTAGAAATATATTTTTTTGATTTTGAAACTTTTCAAAACATTTCATAAATGTATATAGTTTATTATTAGAAATATATTTTTTGATTTTCTTTTCTAAATTTTTCAACACATCTCATAAATGTATATAGTTTATCACTAGAAATATATCTTTTCATTTTCTTGTTCAAACATTTCAACACATTTCATAAATGTATATAGTTTATCATTAAGAATATTTTTTTTTATTTTCTTGTTCAAACTTTTCAACACATTTCATAAATGAATATAGTTTATCATTAGAAATATCTTTTTTTAATTTTCTTGTTCAAACTTTTCAACATATTTCATAAATGTATATAGTTTATTATTAGAAATATATTTTTTGATTTTCTTTTCTAAACTTTTCAACACATCTCATAAATGTATCTAGTTTATCATTAGAAATATATTTTTTTCAGTTAGAAACTTTTCAACACATTTCATAAATGTATCTACCGGTAGATTGACACTAGAAATATATCTTTTCATTTTCTTGTTCAAACTTTTCAACACATTTCATAAATGTATATAGTTTATCATTAAGAATATTTTTTTTTTATTTTCTTGTCCAAACTTTTCTACACATTTCATAAATGTATCTAGTTTATCATTAGAAATATATTTTTTTGATTTTCAAACTTTTCAACACATTTCATAAGTGTATATAGTGTATCAATAGAAATTTATATTTTGATTTTCTTTTTCAAACTTTTCAACACATTTCATAAGTGTATATAGTGTATCAATAGAAATTTATTTCTTTGATTTTGAAACTTTTTAACACATTTCAGAAATGTATCTAGTTTATCAATAGAAATATATTTTTTTATTTTCTTTTTCAAACTTTTCAACACATCTCATAAATGTACCTACCGGTAGTTTCTCATTAGAAATATTTTTTTTATTTTCTTTTTCAATCTTTTCAACACATCTCATAAATGTATCTACCTATAGATGATCACTAGAAATATATCTGTTTATTTTCTTTTTCAAACTTTTCAACACATTTCATAAATGTATCTAGTTTATCATTAGAAATATATTTTTTTGATTTTCAAACTTTTCAACACATTTCATAAGTGTATATAGTGTATCAATAGAAATTTATATTTTGATTTTCTTTTTCAAACTTTTCAACACATTTCATAAGTGTATATAGTGTATCAATAGAAATTTATTTCTTTGATTTTGAAACTTTTCAACACATTTCAGAAATGTATCTAGTTTATCAATAGAAATATATTTTTTTATTTTCTTTTTCAAACTTTTCAACACATCTCATAAATGTATCTACCGGCAGTTTATCATTAGAAATATATTTTTTTATTTTCTTCTTCAAACTTTTCAACACATCTCATAAATGTATATAGTTTATCATTAGAAATATATTTTTTTGATTTTGAAACTTTTCAAAACATGTCATAAATGTATCTACCAGTAGTTTATTATTAGAAATATATTTTTTGATTTTCTTTTTCAAACTTTTCAATACATCTCATAAATGTATCTACCGGTAGATTATCACTAGAAATATATCTTTTCATTTTCTTGTTCAAACATTTCAACACATTTCATAAATGTATATAGTTTATCATTAAGAATATTTTTTTTTATTTTCTTGTTCAAACTTTTCAACACATTTCATAAATGAATATAGTTTATCATTAGAAATATCTTTTTTTAATTTTCTTGTTCAAACTTTTCAACATATTTCATAAATGTATATAGTTTATTATTAGAAATATATTTTTTGATTTTCTTTTCTAAACTTTTCAACACATCTCATAAATGTATCTAGTTTATCATTAGAAATATATTTTTTTCAGTTAGAAACTTTTCAACACATTTCATAAATGTATCTACCGGTAGATTGACACTAGAAATATATCTTTTCATTTTCTTGTTCAAACTTTTCAACACATTTCATAAATGTATATAGTTTATCATTAAGAATATTTTTTTTTTATTTTCTTGTCCAAACTTTTCTACACATTTCATAAATGTATCTAGTTTATCATTAGAAATATATTTTTTTGATTTTCAAACTTTTCAACACATTTCATAAGTGTATATAGTGTATCAATAGAAATTTATATTTTGATTTTCTTTTTCAAACTTTTCAACACATTTCATAAGTGTATATAGTGTATCAATAGAAATTTATTTCTTTGATTTTGAAACTTTTTAACACATTTCAGAAATGTATCTAGTTTATCAATAGAAATATATTTTTTTATTTTCTTTTTCAAACTTTTCAACACATCTCATAAATGTACCTACCGGTAGTTTCTCATTAGAAATATTTTTTTTATTTTCTTTTTCAATCTTTTCAACACATCTCATAAATGTATCTACCTATAGATGATCACTAGAAATATATCTGTTTATTTTCTTTTTCAAACTTTTCAACACATTTCATAAATGTATCTAGTTTATCATTAGAAATATATTTTTTTGATTTTCAAACTTTTCAACACATTTCATAAGTGTATATAGTGTATCAATAGAAATTTATATTTTGATTTTCTTTTTCAAACTTTTCAACACATTTCATAAGTGTATATAGTGTATCAATAGAAATTTATTTCTTTGATTTTGAAACTTTTCAACACATTTCAGAAATGTATCTAGTTTATCAATAGAAATATATTTTTTTATTTTCTTTTTCAAACTTTTCAACACATCTCATAAATGTATCTACCGGCAGTTTATCATTAGAAATATATTTTTTTATTTTCTTCTTCAAACTTTTCAACACATCTCATAAATGTATATAGTTTATCATTAGAAATATATTTTTTTGATTTTGAAACTTTTCAAAACATTTCATAAATGTATCTACCAGTAGTTTATTATTAGAAATATATTTTTTGATTTTCTTTTTCAAACTTTTCAATACATCTCATAAATGTATCTACCGGTAGATTATCACTAGAAATATATCTTTTCATTTTCTTGTTCAAACATTTCAACACATTTCATAAATGTATATAGTTTATCATTAAGAATATTTTTTTTTATTTTCTTGTTCAAACTTTTCAACACATTTCATAAATGAATATAGTTTATCATTAGAAATATCTTTTTTTAATTTTCTTGTTCAAACTTTTCAACATATTTCATAAATGTATATAGTTTATTATTAGAAATATATTTTTTGATTTTCTTTTCTAAACTTTTCAACACATCTCATAAATGTATCTAGTTTATCATTAGAAATATATTTTTTTCAGTTAGAAACTTTTCAACACATTTCATAAATGTATCTACCGGTAGATTATCACTAGAAATATATCTTTTCATTTTCTTGTTCAAACTTTTCAACACATTTCATAAATGTATATAGTGTATCAATAGAAATTTATATTTTGATTTTCTTTTTCAAACTTTTCAACACATTTCATAAGTGTATATAGTGTATCAATAGAAATTTATTTCTTTGATTTTGAAACTTTTTAACACATTTCAGAAATGTATCTAGTTTATCAATAGAAATATATTTTTTTATTTTCTTTTTCAAACTTTTCAACACATCTCATAAATGTACCTACCGGTAGTTTCTCATTAGAAATATTTTTTTTATTTTCTTTTTCAATCTTTTCAACACATCTCATAAATGTATCTACCTATAGATGATCACTAGAAATATATCTGTTTATTTTCTTTTTCAAACTTTTCAACACATTTCATAAATGTATCTAGTTTATCATTAGAAATATATTTTTTTGATTTTCAAACTTTTCAACACATTTCATAAGTGTATATAGTGTATCAATAGAAATTTATATTTTGATTTTCTTTTTCAAACTTTTCAACACATTTCATAAGTGTATATAGTGTATCAATAGAAATTTATTTCTTTGATTTTGAAACTTTTCAACACATTTCAGAAATGTATCTAGTTTATCAATAGAAATATATTTTTTTATTTTCTTCTTCAAACTTTTCTACACATTTCATAAATGTATCTAGTTTATCATTAGAAATATATTTTTTTATTTTCTTTTTCAAACTTTTCAACACATCTCATAAATGTACCTACCTGTAGTTTCTCATTAGAAATATTTTTTTTATTTTCTTTTTCAATCTTTTCAACACATCTCATAAATGTATCTACCTATAGATGATCACTAGAAATATATCTGTTTATTTTCTTTTTCAAACTTTTCAACACATTTCATAAATGTATCTAGTTTATCATTAGAAATATATTTTTTTGATTTTCAAACTTTTCAACACATTTCATAAGTGTATATAGTGTATCAATAGAAATTTATATTTTGATTTTCTTTTTCAAACTTTTCAACACATTTCATAAGTGTATATAGTGTATCAATAGAAATTTATTTCTGTGATTTTGAAACTTTTCAACACATTTCATAAATGTATATAGTTTATCATTCGAAATATATTTTTTTGATTTTGAAACTTTTCAAAACATTTCATAAATGTATCTACCAGTAGTTTATTATTAGAAATATATTTTTTGATTTTCTTTTTCAAACTTTTCAATACATCTCATAAATGTATCTACCGGTAGATTATCACTAGAAATATATCTTTTCATTTTCTTGTTCAAACATTTCAACACATTTCATAAATGTATATAGTTTATCATTAAGAATATTTTTTTTTATTTTCTTGTTCAAACTTTTCAACACATTTCATAAATGAATATAGTTTATCATTAGAAATATATTTTTTTTTATTTTCTTGTTCAAACTTTTCAACATATTTCATAAATGTATATAGTTTATTATTAGAAATATATTTTTTGATTTTCTTTTCTAAACTTTTCAACACATCTCATAAATGTATCTAATTTATCATTAGAAATATATTTTTTTCAGTTTGAAACTTTTCAACACATTTCATAAATGTATCTACCGGTAGATTATCACTAGAAATATATCTTTTCATTTTCTTGTTCAAACTTTTCAACACATTTCATAAATGTATATATTTTATCATTAAGAATATTTTTTTTTTATTTTCTTGTTCAAACTTTTCTACACATTTCATAAATGTATCTAGTTTATCATTAGAAATATATTTTTTTATTTTCTTTTTCAAACTTTTCAACACATCTCATAAATGTACCTACCGGTAGTTTCTCATTAGAAATATTTTTTTTATTTTCTTTTTCAATCTTTTCAACACATCTCATAAATGTATCTACCTATAGATGATCACTAGAAATATATCTTTTCATTTTCTTTTTCAAACTTTTCAACACATTTCATAAATGTATCTAGTTTATCATTAGAAATATATTTTTTTGATTTTCAAACTTTTCAACACATTTCATAAGTGTATATAGTGTATCAATAGAAATTTATATTTTGATTTTCTTTTTCAAACTTTTCAACACATTTCATAAGTGTATATAGTGTATCAATAGAAATTTATTTCTTTGATTTTGAAACTTTTCAACACATTTCAGAAATGTATCTAGTTTATCAATAGAAATATATTTTTTTATTTTCTTTTTCAAACTTTTCAACACATCTCATAAATGTATCTACCTATAGATGATCACTAGAAATATATCTGTTTATTTTCTTTTTCAAACTTTTCAACATATTTCATAAATGTATCTAGTTTATCATTAGAAATATATTTTTTTGATTTTCAAACTTTTCAACACATTTCATAAGTGTATATAGTGTATCAATAGAAATTTATATTTTGATTTTCTTTTTCAAACTTTTCAACACATTTCATAAGTGTATATAGTGTATCAATAGAAATTTATTTCTTTGATTTTGAAACTTTTCAACACATTTCAGAAATGTATCTAGTTTATCAATAGAAATATATTTTTTTATTTTCTTCTTCAAACTTTTCTACACATTTCATAAATGTATCTAGTTTCTCATTAGAAATATTTTTTTTATTTTCTTTTTCAATCTTTTCAACACATCTCATAAATGTATCTACCTATAGATGATCACTAGAAATATATCTGTTTATTTTCTTTTTCAAACTTTTCAACACATTTCATAAATGTATATAGTGTATCAATAGAAATTTATATTTTGATTTTCTTTTTCAAACTTTTCAACACATTTCATAAGTGTATATAGTGTATCAATAGAAATTTATTTCTTTGATTTTGAAACTTTTCAACACATTTCAGAAATGTATCTAGTTTATCAATAGAAATATATTTTTTTATTTTCTTTTTCAAACTTTTCAACACATCTCATAAATGTATCTACCGGCAGTTTATCATTAGAAATATATTTTTTTATTTTCTTCTTCAAACTTTTCAACACATCTCATAAATGTATCTACCGGTAGTTTATCATTAGAAATATATTTTTTTATTTTCTTCTTCAAACTTTTCAACACATCTTATAAATGTATCTTCAGGTAGATGATCACTAGAAATATATCTTTTAATTTTCTTGTTCAAACTTTTGAACATATTTCATAAATGTATATAGTTTATCACTAGAAATATATTTTTTGATTTTCTTTTCCACACTTTTCAACACATTTCATAAATGTATATAGTTTATCATTAGAAATATATTTTTATGATTTTCAAACTGTTCATCACATCTCATAAATGTATCTACCGGTAGAGTATCACTAGAAATATATTTTTTTTTTATTTTTCAAACGTTTCAACACATCTCATAAATGTATCTAGTTTATCATTAGAAATATATTTTTTGATTTTCTTTTCCAAACTTTTCAACACATTTCATAAGTGTATATAGTGTATCAATAGAAATTTATTTCTTTGATTTTGAAACTTTTCAACACATTTCATAAATGTATCTAGTTTATCATTAGAAATATATTTTTTTATTTTCTTTTTCAATCTTTTCAACACATCTCATAAATGTATCTACCTATAGATGATCACTAGAAATATATCTGTTTATTTTCTTTTTCAAACTTTTCAACACATTTCATAAGTGTATATAGTTGATCAATAGAAATATATTTTTTTGATTTTCAAACTTTTCAACACATTTCATAAATGTATCTACCGGTAGATTATCACTAAAAATATATCTTTTCATTTTCTTGTTCAAACTTTTCAACACATTTCATAAATGTATATAGTTTATCATTAAGAATATTTTTTTTTTATTTTCTTGTTCAAACTTTTCTACACATTTCATAAATGTATCTAGTTTATCATTAGAAATATATTTTTTTATTTTCTTTTTCAAACTTTTCAACACATCTCATAAATGTACCTACTGGTAGTTTCTCATTAGAAATATTTTTTTTATTTTCTTTTTCAATCTTTTCAACACATCTCATAAATGTATCTACCTATAGATGATCACTAGAAATATATCTGTTTATTTTCTTTTTCAAACTTTTCAACACATTTCATAAATGTATCTAGTTTATCATTAGAAATATATTTTTTTGATTTTCAAACTTTTCAACACATTTCATAAGTGTATATAGTGTATCAATAGAAATTTATATTTTGATTTTCTTTTTCAAACTTTTCAACACATTTCATAAGTGTATATAGTGTATCAATAGAAATTTATTTCTTTGATTTTGAAACTTTTCAACACATTTCAGAAATGTATCTAGTTTATCAATAGAAATATATTTTTTTATTTTCTTTTTCAAACTTTTCAACACATCTCATAAATGTATCTACCTATATATGATCACTAGAAATATATCTGTTTATTTTCTTTTTCAAACTTTTCAACACATTTCATAAATGTATCTAGTTTATCATTAGAAATATATTTTTTTGATTTTCAAACTTTTCAACACATTTCATAAGTGTATCTAGTTTATCATTAGAAATTTATATTTTGATTTTCTTTTCCAAACTTTTCAACACATTTCATAAATGTATATAGTTTATCATTAGAAATATTTTTGTTTATTTTCAAACTTTTCAACACATTTCAGAAATGTATCTAGTTTATCAATAGAAATATATTTTTTTATTTTCTTCTTCAAACTTTTCTACACATTTCATAAATGTATCTAGTTTATCATTAGAAAAATATTTTTTTATTTTCTTTTTCAAACTTTTCAACACATCTCATAAATGTACCTACCGGTAGTTTCTCATTAGAAATATTTTTTTTATTTTCTTTTTCAATCTTTTCAACACATCTCATAAATGTATCTACCTATAGATGATCACTAGAAATATATCTGTTTATTTTCTTTTTCAAACTTTTCAACACATTTCATAAATGTATCTAGTTTATCATTAGAAATATATTTTTTTGATTTTCAAACTTTTCAACACATTTCATAAATGTATATAGTGTATCAATAGAAATTTATATTTTGATTTTCTTTTTCAAACTTTTCAACACATTTCATAAGTGTATATAGTGTATCAATAGAAATTTATTTCTTTGATTTTGAAACTTTTCAACACATTTCAGAAATGTATCTAGTTTATCAATAGAAATATATTTTTTTATTTTCTTTTTCAAACTTTTCAACACATCTCATAAATGTATCTACCGGCAGTTTATCATTAGAAATATATTTTTTTATTTTCTTCTTCAAACTTTTCAACACATCTCATAAATGTATCTACCGGTAGTTTATCATTAGAAATATATTTTTTTATTTTCTTCTTCAAACTTTTCAACACATCTTATAAATGTATCTTCAGGTAGATGATCACTAGAAATATATCTTTTAATTTTCTTGTTCAAACTTTTGAACATATTTCATAAATGTATATAGTTTATCACTAGAAATATATTTTTTGATTTTCTTTTCCACACTTTTCAACACATTTCATAAATGTATATAGTTTATCATTAGAAATATATTTTTATGATTTTCAAACTGTTCATCACATCTCATAAATGTATCTACCGGTAGAGTATCACTAGAAATATATTTTTTTTTTATTTTTCAAACGTTTCAACACATCTCATAAATGTATCTAGTTTATCATTAGAAATATATTTTTTGATTTTCTTTTCCAAACTTTTCAACACATTTCATAAGTGTATATAGTGTATCAATAGAAATTTATTTCTTTGATTTTGAAACTTTTCAACACATTTCATAAATGTATCTAGTTTATCATTAGAAATATATTTTTTTATTTTCTTTTTCAATCTTTTCAACACATCTCATAAATGTATCTACCTATAGATGATCACTAGAAATATATCTGTTTATTTTCTTTTTCAAACTTTTCAACACATTTCATAAGTGTATATAGTTGATCAATAGAAATATATTTTTTTGATTTTCAAACTTTTCAACACATTTCATAAATGTATCTACCGGTAGATTATCACTAAAAATATATCTTTTCATTTTCTTGTTCAAACTTTTCAACACATTTCATAAATGTATATAGTTTATCATTAAGAATATTTTTTTTTTTATTTTCTTGTTCAAACTTTTCTACACATTTCATAAATGTATATAGTTTATCATTAGAAATATTTTTGTTTATTTTCAAACTTTTCAACACATTTCAGAAATGTATCTAGTTTATCATTAGAAATATATTTTTTTATTTTCTTCTTCAAACTTTTCTACACATTTCATAAATGTATCTAGTTTATCATTAGAAAAATATTTTTTTATTTTCTTTTTCAAACTTTTCAACACATCTCATAAATGTACCTACCGGTAGTTTCTCATTAGAAATATTTTTTTTATTTTCTTTTTCAATCTTTTCAACACATCTCATAAATGTATCTACCTATAGATGATCACTAGAAATATATCTGTTTATTTTCTTTTTCAAACTTTTCAACACATTTCATAAATGTATCTAGTTTATCATTAGAAATATATTTTTTTGATTTTCAAACTTTTCAACACATTTCATAAATGTATATAGTGTATCAATAGAAATTTATATTTTGATTTTCTTTTTCAAACTTTTCAACACATTTCATAAGTGTATATAGTGTATCAATAGAAATTTATTTCTTTGATTTTGAAACTTTTCAACACATTTCAGAAATGTATCTAGTTTATCAATAGAAATATATTTTTTTATTTTCTTTTTCAAACTTTTCAACACATCTCATAAATGTATCTACCGGCAGTTTATCATTAGAAATATATTTTTTTATTTTCTTCTTCAAACTTTTCAACACATCTCATAAATGTATCTACCGGTAGTTTATCATTAGAAATATATTTTTTTATTTTCTTCTTCAAACTTTTCAACACATCTTATAAATGTATCTTCAGGTAGATGATCACTAGAAATATATCTTTTAATTTTCTTGTTCAAACTTTTGAACATATTTCATAAATGTATATAGTTTATCACTAGAAATATATTTTTTGATTTTCTTTTCCACACTTTTCAACACATTTCATAAATGTATATAGTTTATCATTAGAAATATATTTTTATGATTTTTAAACTGTTCAACACATCTCATAAATGTATCTACCGGTAGAGTATCACTAGAAATATATTTTTTTTTTTATTTTTCAAACGTTTCAACACATCTCATAAATGTATCTAGTTTATCATTAGAAATATATTTTTTGATTTTCTTTTCCAAACTTTTCAACACATTTCATAAGTGTATATAGTGTATCAATAGAAATTTATTTCTTTGATTTTGAAACTTTTCAACATATTTCATAAATGTATCTAGTTTATCATTAGAAATATATTTTTTTATTTTCTTTTTCAATCTTTTCAACACATCTCATAAATGTATCTACCTATAGATGATCACTAGAAATATATCTGTTTATTTTCTTTTTCAAACTTTTCAACACATTTCATAAGTGTATATAGTTGATCAATAGAAATATATTTTTTTGATTTTCAAACTTTTCAACACATTTCATAAATGTATCTACCGGTAGATTATCACTAGAAATATATCTTTTCATTTTCTTGTTCAAACTTTTCAACACATTTCATAAATGTATATAGTTTATCATTAAGAATATTTTTTTTTTATTTTCTTGTTCAAACTTTTCTACACATTTCATAAATGTATCTAGTTTATCATTAGAAATATATTTTTTTATTTTCTTTTTCAAACTTTTCAACACATCTCATAAATGTACCTACCGGTAGTTTCTCATTAGAAATATTTTTTTTATTTTCTTTTTCAATCTTTTCAACACATCTCATAAATGTATCTACCTATAGATGATCACTAGAAATATATCTGTTTATTTTCTTTTTCAAACTTTTCAACACATTTCATAAATGTATCTAGTTTATCATTAGAAATATATTTTTTTGATTTTCAAACTTTTCAACACATTTCATAAGTGTATATAGTGTATCAATAGAAATTTATATTTTGATTTTCTTTTTCAAACTTTTCAACACATTTCATAAGTGTATATAGTGTATCAATAGAAATTTATTTCTTTGATTTTGAAACTTTTCAACACATTTCAGAAATGTATCTAGTTTATCAATAGAAATATATTTTTTTATTTTCTTTTTCAAACTTTTCAACACATCTCATAAATGTATCTACCTATATATGATCACTAGAAATATATCTGTTTATTTTCTTTTTCAAACTTTTCAACACATTTCATAAATGTATCTAGTTTATCATTAGAAATATATTTTTTTGATTTTCAAACTTTTCAACACATTTCATAAGTGTATCTAGTTTATCATTAGAAATTTATATTTTGATTTTCTTTTCCAAACTTTTCAACACATTTCATAAATGTATATAGTTTATCATTAGAAATATTTTTGTTTATTTTCAAACTTTTCAACACATTTCAGAAATGTATCTAGTTTATCAATAGAAATATATTTTTTTATTTTCTTCTTCAAACTTTTCTACACATTTCATAAATGTATCTAGTTTATCATTAGAAATATATTTTTTTATTTTCTTTTTCAAACTTTTCAACACATCTCATAAATGTACCTACCGGTAGTTTCTCATTAGAAATATTTTTTTTATTTTCTTTTTCAATCTTTTCAACACATCTCATAAATGTATCTACCTATAGATGATCACTAGAAATATATCTGTTTATTTTCTTTTTCAAACTTTTCAACACATTTCATAAATGTATCTAGTTTATCATTAGAAATATATTTTTTTGATTTTCAAACTTTTCAACACATTTCATAAGTGTATATAGTTGATCAATAGAAATATATTTTTTTTATTTTCAAACTTTTCAACACATTTCATAAATGTATCTACCGGTAGATTATCACTAGAAATATATCTTTTCATTTTCTTGTTCAAACTTTTCAACACATTTCATAAATGTATATAGTTTATCATTAAGAATATTTTTTTTTTATTTTCTTGTTCAAACTTTTCTACACATTTCATAAATGTATCTAGTTTATCATTAGAAATATATTTTTTGATTTTCTTTTCCAAACTTTTCAACACATTTCATAAGTGTATATAGTGTATCAATAGAAATTTATTTCTTTGATTTTGAAACTTTTCAACACATTTCATAAATGTATCTAGTTTATCATTAGAAATATATTTTTTTATTTTCTTTTTCAATCTTTTCAACACATCTCATAAATGTATCTACCTATAGATGATCACTAGAAATATATCTGTTTATTTTCTTTTTCAAACTTTTCAACACATTTCATAAGTGTATATAGTTGATCAATAGAAATATATTTTTTTGATTTTCAAACTTTTCAACACATTTCATAAATGTATCTACCGGTAGATTATCACTAAAAATATATCTTTTCATTTTCTTGTTCAAACTTTTCAACACATTTCATAAATGTATATAGTTTATCATTAAGAATATTTTTTTTTTATTTTCTTGTTCAAACTTTTCTACACATTTCATAAATGTATCTAGTTTATCATTAGAAATATATTTTTTTATTTTCTTTTTCAAACTTTTCAACACATCTCATAAATGTACCTACTGGTAGTTTCTCATTAGAAATATTTTTTTTATTTTCTTTTTCAATCTTTTCAACACATCTCATAAATGTATCTACCTATAGATGATCACTAGAAATATATCTGTTTATTTTCTTTTTCAAACTTTTCAACACATTTCATAAATGTATCTAGTTTATCATTAGAAATATATTTTTTTGATTTTCAAACTTTTCAACACATTTCATAAGTGTATATAGTGTATCAATAGAAATTTATATTTTGATTTTCTTTTTCAAACTTTTCAACACATTTCATAAGTGTATATAGTGTATCAATAGAAATTTATTTCTTTGATTTTGAAACTTTTCAACACATTTCAGAAATGTATCTAGTTTATCAATAGAAATATATTTTTTTATTTTCTTTTTCAAACTTTTCAACACATCTCATAAATGTATCTACCTATATATGATCACTAGAAATATATCTGTTTATTTTCTTTTTCAAACTTTTCAACACATTTCATAAATGTATCTAGTTTATCATTAGAAATATATTTTTTTGATTTTCAAACTTTTCAACACATTTCATAAGTGTATCTAGTTTATCATTAGAAATTTATATTTTGATTTTCTTTTCCAAACTTTTCAACACATTTCATAAATGTATATAGTTTATCATTAGAAATATTTTTGTTTATTTTCAAACTTTTCAACACATTTCAGAAATGTATCTAGTTTATCAATAGAAATATATTTTTTTATTTTCTTCTTCAAACTTTTCTACACATTTCATAAATGTATCTAGTTTATCATTAGAAATATATTTTTTTATTTTCTTTTTCAAACTTTTCAACACATCTCATAAATGTACCTACCGGTAGTTTCTCATTAGAAATATTTTTTTTATTTTCTTTTTCAATCTTTTCAACACATCTCATAAATGTATCTACCTATAGATGATCACTAGAAATATATCTGTTTATTTTCTTTTTCAAACTTTTCAACACATTTCATAAATGTATCTAGTTTATCATTAGAAATATATTTTTTTGATTTTCAAACTTTTCAACACATTTCATAAGTGTATATAGTTGATCAATAGAAATATATTTTTTTTATTTTCAAACTTTTCAACACATTTCATAAATGTATCTACCGGTAGATTATCACTAGAAATATATCTTTTCATTTTCTTGTTCAAACTTTTCAACACATTTCATAAATGTATATAGTTTATCATTAAGAATATTTTTTTTTTATTTTCTTGTTCAAACTTTTCTACACATTTCATAAATGTATCTAGTTTATCATTAGAAATATATTTTTTTATTTTCTTTTTCAAACTTTTCAACACATCTCATAAATGTACCTACTGGTAGTTTCTCATTAGAAATATTTTTTTTATTTTCTTTTTCAATCTTTTCAACACATCTCATAAATGTATCTACCTATAGATGATCACTAGAAATATATCTGTTTATTTTCTTTTTCAAACTTTTCAACACATTTCATAAATGTATCTAGTTTATCATTAGAAATATATTTTTTTGATTTTCAAACTTTTCAACACATTTCATAAGTGTATATAGTGTATCAATAGAAATTTATATTTTGATTTTCTTTTTCAAACTTTTCAACACATTTCATAAGTGTATATAGTGTATCAATAGAAATTTATTTCTTTGATTTTGAAACTTTTCAACACATTTCAGAAATGTATCTAGTTTATCAATAGAAATATATTTTTTTATTTTCTTTTTCAAACTTTTCAACACATCTCATAAATGTATCTACCTATATATGATCACTAGAAATATATCTGTTTATTTTCTTTTTCAAACTTTTCAACACATTTCATAAATGTATCTAGTTTATCATTAGAAATATATTTTTTTGATTTTCAAACTTTTCAACACATTTCATAAGTGTATCTAGTTTATCATTAGAAATTTATATTTTGATTTTCTTTTCCAAACTTTTCAACACATTTCATAAATGTATATAGTTTATCATTTGAAATATTTTTGTTTATTTTCAAACTTTTCAACACATTTCAGAAATGTATCTAGTTTATCAATAGAAATATATTTTTTTATTTTCTTCTTCAAACTTTTCTACACATTTCATAAATGTATCTAGTTTATCATTAGAAATATATTTTTTTATTTTCTTCTTCAAACTTTTCAACACATCTCATAAATGTATCTACCGGTAGTTTATCATTAGAAATATATTTTTTTATTTTCTTCTTCAAACTTTTCAACACATCTCATAAATGTATCTTCAGGTAGATGATCACTAGAAATATATCTTTTAATTTTCTTGTTCAAACTTTTGAACATATTTCATAGATGTATATAGTTTATCACTAGAAATATATTTTTTGATTTTCTTTTCCACACTTTTCAACACATTTCATAAATGTATATAGTTTATCATTAGAAATATATTTTTTTTGATTTTCAAACTGTTCAACACATCTCATAAATGTATCTACCGGTAGAGTATCACTTGAAATATATTTTTTTATTTTATTTTTCAAACGTTTCAACACATCTCATAAATGTATCTAGTTTATCATTAGAAATATATTTTTTGATTTTCTTTTCCAAACTTTTCAACACATTTCATAAGTGTATATAGTGTATCAATAGAAATTTATTTCTTTGATTTTGAAACTTTTCAACACATTTCATAAATGTATCTAGTTTATCATTAGAAATATATTTTTTTATTTTCTTTTTCAATCTTTTCAACACATCTCATAAATGTATCTACCTATAGATGATCACTAGAAATATATCTGTTTATTTTCTTTTTCAAACTTTTCAACACATTTCATAAGTGTATATAGTTGATCAATAGAAATATATTTTTTTGATTTTCAAACTTTTCAACACATTCCATAAATGTATCTACCGGTAGATTATCACTAGAAATATATCTTTTCATTTTCTTGTTCAAACTTTTCAACACATTTCATAAATGTATATAGTTTATCATTAAGAATATTTTTTTTTTATTTTCTTGTTCAAACTTTTCAACACATCTCATAAATGTATCTACCTATAGATGATCACTAGAAATATATCTGTTTATTTTCTTTTTCAAACTTTTCAACACATTTCATAAGTGTATATAGTGTATCAATAGAAATTTATTTCTTTGATTTTGAAACTTTTCAACACATTTCAGAAATGTATCTAGTTTATCAATAGAAATATATTTTTTCAACACATTTCAACTTTTCAACACATTTCAGAAATGTATCTAGTTTATCAATAGAAATATATTTTTTTATTTTCTTCTTCAAACTTTTCTACACATTTCATAAATGTATCTAGTTTATCATTAGAAATATATTTTTTTATTTTCTTTTGCAAACTTTTCAACACATCTCATAAATGTACCTACCGGTAGTTTCTCATTAGAAATATTTTTTTTATTTTCTTTTTCAATCTTTTCAACACATCTCATAAATGTATCTACCTATAGATGATCACTAGAAATATATCTGTTTATTTTCTTTTTCAAACTTTTCAACACATTTCATAAATGTATCTAGTTTATCATTAGAAATATATTTTTTTGATTTTCAAACTTTTCAACACATTTCATAAGTGTATATAGTGTATCAATAGAAATTTATATTTTGATTTTCTTTTTCAAACTTTTCAACACATTTCATAAGTGTATATAGTGTATCAATAGAAATTTATTTCTTTGATTTTGAAACTTTTCAACACATTTCAGAAATGTATCTAGTTTATCAATAGAAATATATTTTTTTATTTTCTTTTTCAAACTTTTCAACACATCTCATAAATGTATCTACCTATATATGATCACTAGAAATATATCTGTTTATTTTCTTTTTCAAACTTTTCAACACATTTCATAAATGTATCTAGTTTATCATTAGAAATATATTTTTTTGATTTTCAAACTTTTCAACACATTTCATAAGTGTATCTAGTTTATCATTAGAAATTTATATTTTGATTTTCTTTTCCAAACTTTTCAACACATTTCATAAATGTATATAGTTTATCATTAGAAATATTTTTGTTTATTTTCAAACTTTTCAACACATTTCAGAAATGTATCTAGTTTATCAATAGAAATATATTTTTTTATTTTCTTCTTCAAACTTTTCTACACATTTCATAAATGTATCTAGTTTATCATTAGAAATATATTTTTTTATTTTCTTTTTCAAACTTTTCAACACATCTCATAAATGTACCTACCGGTAGTTTCTCATTAGAAATATTTTTTTTATTTTCTTTTTCAATCTTTTCAACACATCTCATAAATGTATCTACCTATAGATGATCACTAGAAATATATCTGTTTATTTTCTTTTTCAAACTTTTCAACACATTTCATAAATGTATCTAGTTTATCATTAGAAATATATTTTTTTGATTTTCAAACTTTTCAACACATTTCATAAGTGTATATAGTTGATCAATAGAAATATATTTTTTTGATTTTCAAACTTTTCAACACATTTCATAAATGTATCTACCGGTAGATTATCACTAGAAATATATCTTTTCATTTTCTTGTTCAAACTTTTCAACACATTTCATAAATGTATATAGTTTATCATTAAGAATATTTTTTTTTTATTTTCTTGTTCAAACTTTTCTACACATTTCATAAATGTATCTAGTTTATCATTAGAAATATATTTTTTTATTTTCTTTTTCAAACTTTTCAACACATCTCATAAATGTACCTACTGGTAGTTTCTCATTAGAAATATTTTTTTTATTTTCTTTTTCAATCTTTTCAACACATCTCATAAATGTATCTACCTATAGATGATCACTAGAAATATATCTGTTTATTTTCTTTTTCAAACTTTTCAACACATTTCATAAATGTATCTAGTTTATCATTAGAAATATATTTTTTTGATTTTCAAACTTTTCAACACATTTCATAAGTGTATATAGTGTATCAATAGAAATTTATATTTTGATTTTCTTTTTCAAACTTTTCAACACATTTCATAAGTGTATATAGTGTATCAATAGAAATTTATTTCTTTGATTTTGAAACTTTTCAACACATTTCAGAAATGTATCTAGTTTATCAATAGAAATATATTTTTTTATTTTCTTTTTCAAACTTTTCAACACATCTCATAAATGTATCTACCTATATATGATCACTAGAAATATATCTGTTTATTTTCTTTTTCAAACTTTTCAACACATTTCATAAATGTATCTAGTTTATCATTAGAAATATATTTTTTTGATTTTCAAACTTTTCAACACATTTCATAAGTGTATCTAGTTTATCATTAGAAATTTATATTTTGATTTTCTTTTCCAAACTTTTCAACACATTTCATAAATGTATATAGTTTATCATTAGAAATATTTTTGTTTATTTTCAAACTTTTCAACACATTTCAGAAATGTATCTAGTTTATCAATAGAAATATATTTTTTTATTTTCTTCTTCAAACTTTTCTACACATTTCATAAATGTATCTAGTTTATCATTAGAAATATATTTTTTTATTTTCTTCTTCAAACTTTTCAACACATCTCATAAATGTATCTACCGGTAGTTTATCATTAGAAATATATTTTTTTATTTTCTTCTTCAAACTTTTCAACACATCTCATAAATGTATCTTCAGGTAGATGATCACTAGAAATATATCTTTTAATTTTCTTGTTCAAACTTTTGAACATATTTCATAGATGTATATAGTTTATCACTAGAAATATATTTTTTGATTTTCTTTTCCACACTTTTCAACACATTTCATAAATGTATATAGTTTATCATTAGAAATATATTTTTTTTGATTTTCAAACTGTTCAACACATCTCATAAATGTATCTACCGGTAGAGTATCACTAGAAATATATTTTTTTATTTTATTTTTCAAACGTTTCAACACATCTCATAAATGTATCTAGTTTATCATTAGAAATATATTTTTTGATTTTCTTTTCCAAACTTTTCAACACATTTCATAAGTGTATATAGTGTATCAATAGAAATTTATTTCTTTGATTTTGAAACTTTTCAACACATTTCATAAATGTATCTAGTTTATCATTAGAAATATATTTTTTTATTTTCTTTTTCAATCTTTTCAACACATCTCATAAATGTATCTACCTATAGATGATCACTAGAAATATATCTGTTTATTTTCTTTTTCAAACTTTTCAACACATTTCATAAGTGTATATAGTTGATCAATAGAAATATATTTTTTTGATTTTCAAACTTTTCAACACATTCCATAAATGTATCTACCGGTAGATTATCACTAGAAATATATCTTTTCATTTTCTTGTTCAAACTTTTCAACACATTTCATAAATGTATATAGTTTATCATTAAGAATATTTTTTTTTTATTTTCTTGTTCAAACTTTTCAACACATCTCATAAATGTACCTACTGGTAGTTTCTCATTAGAAATATTTTCTTTATTTTCTTTTTCAATCTTTTCAACACATCTCATAAATGTATCTACCTATAGATGATCACTAGAAATATATCTGTTTATTTTCTTTTTCAAACTTTTCAACACATTTCATAAATGTATCTAGTTTATCAATAGAAATATATTTTTTCAACACATTTCAACTTTTCAACACATTTCAGAAATGTATCTAGTTTATCAATAGAAATATATTTTTTTATTTTCTTCTTCAAACTTTTCTACACATTTCATAAATGTATCTAGTTTATCATTAGAAATATATTTTTTTATTTTCTTTTGCAAACTTTTCAACACATCTCATAAATGTACCTACCGGTAGTTTCTCATTAGAAATATTTTTTTTATTTTCTTTTTCAATCTTTTCAACACATCTCATAAATGTATCTACCTATAGATGATCACTAGAAATATATCTGTTTATTTTCTTTTTCAAACTTTTCAACACATTTCATAAATGTATCTAGTTTATCATTAGAAATATATTTTTTTGATTTTCAAACTTTTCAACACATTTCATAAGTGTATATAGTGTATCAATAGAAATTTATATTTTGATTTTCTTTTTCAAACTTTTCAACACATTTCATAAGTGTATATAGTGTATCAATAGAAATTTATTTCTTTGATTTTGAAACTTTTCAACACATTTCAGAAATGTATCTAGTTTATCAATAGAAATATATTTTTTTATTTTCTTTTTCAAACTTTTCAACACATCTCATAAATGTATCTACCGGCAGTTTATCATTAGAAATATATTTTTTTATTTTCTTCTTCAAACTTTTCAACACATCTCATAAATGTATCTACCGGTAGTTTATCATTAGAAATATATTTTTTTATTTTCTTCTTCAAACTTTTCAACACATCTCATAAATGTATCTTCAGGTAGATGATCACTAGAAATATATCTTTTAATTTTCTTGTTCAAACTTTTGAACATATTTCATAGATGTATATAGTTTATCACTAGAAATATATTTTTTGATTTTCTTTTCCACACTTTTCAACACATTTCATAAATGTATATAGTTTATCATTAGAAATATATTTTTTTTTATTTTCAAACTGTTCAACACATCTCATAAATGTATCTACCGGTAGAGTATCACTAGAAATATATTTTTTTATTTTATTTTTCAAACGTTTCAACACATCTCATAAATGTATCTAGTTTATCATTAGAAATATATTTTTTGATTTTCTTTTCCAAACTTTTCAACACATTTCATAAGTGTATATAGTGTATCAATAGAAATTTATTTCTTTGATTTTGAAACTTTTCAACACATTTCAGAAATGTATCTAGTTTATCAATAGAAATATATTTTTTTATTTTCTTTTTCAAACTTTTCAACACATCTCATAAATGTATCTACCTATATATGATCACTAGAAATATATCTGTTTATTTTCTTTTTCAAACTTTTCAACACATTTCATAAATGTATCTAGTTTATCATTAGAAATATATTTTTTTGATTTTCAAACTTTTCAACACATTTCATAAGTGTATATAGTGTATCAATAGAAATTTATATTTTGATTTTCTTTTTCAAACTTTTCAACACATTTCATAAGTGTATATAGTGTATCAATAGAAATTTATTTCTTTGATTTTGAAACTTTTCAACACATTTCAGAAATGTATCTAGTTTATCAATAGAAATATATTTTTTTATTTTCTTCTTCAAACTTTTCTACACATTTCATAAATGTATCTAGTTTATCATTAGAAATATATTTTTTTATTTTCTTTTTCAAACTTTTCAACACATCTCATAAATGTACCTACCGGTAGTTTCTCATTAGAAATATTTTTTTTATTTTCTTTTTCAATCTTTTCAACACATCTCATAAATGTATCTACCTATAGATGATCACTAGAAATATATCTGTTTATTTTCTTTTTCAAACTTTTCAACACATTTCATAAATGTATCTAGTTTATCATTAGAAATATATTTTTTTGATTTTCAAACTTTTCAACACATTTCATAAGTGTATATAGTGTATCAATAGAAATTTATATTTTGATTTTCTTTTTCAAACTTTTCAACACATTTCATAAGTGTATATAGTGTATCAATAGAAATTTATTTCTTTGATTTTGAAACTTTTCAACACATTTCAGAAATGTATCTAGTTTATCAATAGAAATATATTTTTTTATTTTCTTCTTCAAACTTTTCTACACATTTCATAAATGTATCTAGTTTATCATTAGAAATATATTTTTTTATTTTCTTTTTCAAACTTTTCAACACATCTCATAAATGTACCTACCGGTAGTTTCTCATTAGAAATATTTTTTTTATTTTCTTTTTCAATCTTTTCAACACATCTCATAAATGTATCTACCTATAGATGATCACTAGAAATATATCTGTTTATTTTCTTTTTCAAACTTTTCAACACATTTCATAAATGTATCTAGTTTATCATTAGAAATATATTTTTTTGATTTTCAAACTTTTCAACACATTTCATAAGTGTATATAGTGTATCAATAGAAATTTATATTTTGATTTTCTTTTTCAAACTTTTCAACACATTTCATAAGTGTATATAGTGTATCAATAGAAATTTATTTCTTTGATTTTGAAGCTTTTCAACACATTTCAGAAATGTATCTAGTTTATCAATAGAAATATATTTTTTTATTTTCTTTTTCAAACTTTTCAACACATCTCATAAATGTATCTACCGGCAGTTTATCATTAGAAATATATTTTTTTATTTTCTTCTTCAAACTTTTCAACACATCTCATAAATGTATCTACCGGTAGTTTATCATTAGAAATATATTTTGTTATTTTCTTCTTCAAACTTTTCAACACATCTCATAAATGTATCTTCAGGTAGATGATCACTAGAAATATATCTTTTAATTTTCTTGTTCAAACTTTTGAACATATTTCATAGATGTATATAGTTTATCACTAGAAATATATTTTTTGATTTTCTTTTCCACACATTTCATAAATGTATATAGTTTATCATTAGAAATATATTTTGTTTGATTTTTTTTGATTACTAATGTAATTACCGGTAGATTATCACTAGAAATATATCTTTTCATTTTCTTGTTCAAACTTTTCAACACATTTCATAAATGTATCTAGTTTATCATTAAGAATATTTTTTTTTTATTTTCTTGTTCAAACTTTTCAACACATCTCATAAATGTACCTACTGGTAGTTTCTCATTAGAAATATTTTTTTTATTTTCTTTTTCAATCTTTTCAACACATCTCATAAATGTATAGATGATCACTAGAAATATATCTGTTTATTTTCTTTTTCAAACTTTTCAACACATTTCATAAATGTATCTAGTTTATCATTAGAAATATATTTTTTTGATTTTCAAACTTTTCAACACATTTCATAAGTGTATATAGTGTATCAATAGAAATTTATATTTTGATTTTCTTTTTCAAACTTTTCAACACATTTCATAAGTGTATATAGTGTATCAATAGAAATTTATTTCTTTGATTTTGAAACTTTTCAACACATTTCAGAAATGTATCTAGTTTATCAATAGAAATATATTTTTTTTTTTTATTTTCTTCTTCAAACTTTTCTACACATTTCATAAATGTATCTAGTTTATCATTAGAAATATATTTTTTTATTTTCTTTTGCAAACTTTTCAACACATCTCATAAATGTACCTACCGGTAGTTTCTCATTAGAAATATTTTTTTAATTTTCTTTTTCAATCTTTTCAACACATCTCATAAATGTATCTACCTATAGATGATCACTAGAAATATATCTGTTTATTTTCTTTTTCAAACTTTTCAACACATTTCATAAATGTATCTAGTTTATCATTAGAAATATATTTTTTTGATTTTCAAACTTTTCAACACATTTCATAAGTGTATATAGTGTATCAATAGAAATTTATATTTTGATTTTCTTTTTCAAACTTTTCAACACATTTCATAAGTGTATATAGTGTATCAATAGAAATTTATTTCTTTGATTTTGAAACTTTTCAACACATTTCAGAAATGTATCTAGTTTATCAATAGAAATATATTTTTTTATTTTCTTTTTCAAACTTTTCAACACATCTCATAAATGTATCTACCTATATATGATCACTAGAAATATATCTGTTTATTTTCTTTTTCAAACTTTTCAACACATTTCATAAATGTATCTAGTTTATCATTAGAAATATATTTTTTTGATTTTCAAACTTTTCAACACATTTCAGAAATGTATCTAGTTTATCAATAGAAATATATTTTTTTATTTTCTTCTTCAAACTTTTCTACACATTTCATAAATGTATCTAGTTTATCATTAGAAATATATTTTTTTATTTTCTTTTGCAAACTTTTCAACACATCTCATAAATGTACCTACCGGTAGTTTCTCATTAGAAATATTTTTTTTATTTTCTTTTTCAATCTTTTCAACACATCTCATAAATGTATCTACCTATAGATGATCACTAGAAATATATCTGTTTATTTTCTTTTTCAAACTTTTCAACACATTTCATAAATGTATCTAGTTTATCATTAGAAATATATTTTTTTGATTTTCAAACTTTTCAACACATTTCATAAGTGTATATAGTGTATCAATAGAAATTTATATTTTGATTTTCTTTTTCAAACTTTTCAACACATTTCATAAGTGTATATAGTGTATCAATAGAAATTTATTTCTTTGATTTTGAAACTTTTCAACACATTTCAGAAATGTATCTAGTTTATCAATAGAAATATATTTTTTTATTTTCTTTTTCAAACTTTTCAACACATCTCATAAATGTATCTACCGGCAGTTTATCATTAGAAATATATTTTTTTATTTCTTCTTCAAACTTTTCAACACATCTCATAAATGTATCTACCGGTAGTTTATCATTAGAAATATATTTTTTTATTTTCTTCTTCAAACTTTTCAACACATCTCATAAATGTATCTTCAGGTAGATGATCACTAGAAATATATCTTTTAATTTTCTTGTTCAAACTTTTGAACATATTTCATAGATGTATATAGTTTATCACTAGAAATATATTTTTTGATTTTCTTTTCCACACTTTTCAACACATTTCATAAATGTATATAGTTTATCATTAGAAATATATTTTTTTTGATTTTCAAACTGTTCAACACATCTCATAAATGTATCTACCGGTAGAGTATCACTAGAAATATATTTTTTTATTTTATTTTTCAAACGTTTCAACACATCTCATAAATGTATCTAGTTTATCATTAGAAATATATTTTTTGATTTTCTTTTCCAAACTTTTCAACACATTTCATAAGTGTATATAGTGTATCAATAGAAATTTATTTCTTTGATTTTGAAACTTTTCAACACATTTCAGAAATGTATCTAGTTTATCAATAGAAATATATTTTTTTATTTTCTTTTTCAAACTTTTCAACACATCTCATAAATGTATCTACCTATATATGATCACTAGAAATATATCTGTTTATTTTCTTTATCAAACTTTTCAACACATTTCATAAATGTATCTAGTTTATCATTAGAAATATATTTTTTTGATTTTCAAACTTTTCAACACATTTCATAAGTGTATATAGTGTATCAATAGAAATTTATATTTTGATTTTCTTTTTCAAACTTTTCAACACATTTCATAAATGTATCTAGTTTATCATTAGAAATATATTTTTTTGATTTTCAAACTTTTCAACACATTTCAGAAATGTATCTAGTTTATCAATAGAAATATATTTTTTTATTTTCTTCTTCAAACTTTTCTACACATTTCATAAATGTATCTAGTTTATCATTAGAAATATATTTTTTTATTTTCTTTTGCAAACTTTTCAACACATCTCATAAATGTACCTACCGGTAGTTTCTCATTAGAAATATTTTTTTAATTTTCTTTTTCAATCTTTTCAACACATCTCATAAATGTATCTACCTATAGATGATCACTAGAAATATATCTGTTTATTTTCTTTTTCAAACTTTTCAACACATTTCATAAATGTATCTAGTTTATCATTAGAAATATATTTTTTTGATTTTCAAACTTTTCAACACATTTCATAAGTGTATATAGTGTATCAATAGAAATTTATATTTTGATTTTCTTTTTCAAACTTTTCAACACATTTCATAAGTGTATATAGTGTATCAATAGAAATTTATTTCTTTGATTTTGAAACTTTTCAACACATTTCAGAAATGTATCTAGTTTATCAATAGAAATATATTTTTTTATTTTCTTTTTCAAACTTTTCAACACATCTCATAAATGTATCTACCTATATATGATCACTAGAAATATATCTGTTTATTTTCTTTTTCAAACTTTTCAACACATTTCATAAATGTATCTAGTTTATCATTAGAAATATATTTTTTTGATTTTCAAACTTTTCAACACATTTCAGAAATGTATCTAGTTTATCAATAGAAATATATTTTTTTATTTTCTTCTTCAAACTTTTCTACACATTTCATAAATGTATCTAGTTTATCATTAGAAATATATTTTTTTATTTTCTTTTGCAAACTTTTCAACACATCTCATAAATGTACCTACCGGTAGTTTCTCATTAGAAATATTTTTTTTATTTTCTTTTTCAATCTTTTCAACACATCTCATAAATGTATCTACCTATAGATGATCACTAGAAATATATCTGTTTATTTTCTTTTTCAAACTTTTCAACACATTTCATAAATGTATCTAGTTTATCATTAGAAATATATTTTTTTGATTTTCAAACTTTTCAACACATTTCATAAGTGTATATAGTGTATCAATAGAAATTTATATTTTGATTTTCTTTTTCAAACTTTTCAACACATTTCATAAGTGTATATAGTGTATCAATAGAAATTTATTTCTTTGATTTTGAAACTTTTCAACACATTTCAGAAATGTATCTAGTTTATCAATAGAAATATATTTTTTTATTTTCTTTTTCAAACTTTTCAACACATCTCATAAATGTATCTACCGGCAGTTTATCATTAGAAATATATTTTTTTATTTCTTCTTCAAACTTTTCAACACATCTCATAAATGTATCTACCGGTAGTTTATCATTAGAAATATATTTTTTTATTTTCTTCTTCAAACTTTTCAACACATCTCATAAATGTATCTTCAGGTAGATGATCACTAGAAATATATCTTTTAATTTTCTTGTTCAAACTTTTGAACATATTTCATAGATGTATATAGTTTATCACTAGAAATATATTTTTTGATTTTCTTTTCCACACTTTTCAACACATTTCATAAATGTATATAGTTTATCATTAGAAATATATTTTTTTTGATTTTCAAACTGTTCAACACATCTCATAAATGTATCTACCGGTAGAGTATCACTAGAAATATATTTTTTTATTTTATTTTTCAAACGTTTCAACACATCTCATAAATGTATCTAGTTTATCATTAGAAATATATTTTTTGATTTTCTTTTCCAAACTTTTCAACACATTTCATAAGTGTATATAGTGTATCAATAGAAATTTATTTCTTTGATTTTGAAACTTTTCAACACATTTCAGAAATGTATCTAGTTTATCAATAGAAATATATTTTTTTATTTTCTTTTTCAAACTTTTCAACACATCTCATAAATGTATCTACCTATATATGATCACTAGAAATATATCTGTTTATTTTCTTTATCAAACTTTTCAACACATTTCATAAATGTATCTAGTTTATCATTAGAAATATATTTTTTTGATTTTCAAACTTTTCAACACATTTCATAAGTGTATATAGTGTATCAATAGAAATTTATATTTTGATTTTCTTTTTCAAACTTTTCAACACATTTCATAAATGTATCTAGTTTATCATTAGAAATATATTTTTTTGATTTTCAAACTTTTCAACACATTTCAGAAATGTATCTAGTTTATCAATAGAAATATATTTTTTTATTTTCTTCTTCAAACTTTTCTACACATTTCATAAATGTATCTAGTTTATCATTAGAAATATATTTTTTTATTTTCTTTTGCAAACTTTTCAACACATCTCATAAATGTACCTACCGGTAGTTTCTCATTAGAAATATTTTTTTTATTTTCTTTTTCAATCTTTTCAACACATCTCATAAATGTATCTACCTATAGATGATCACTAGAAATATATCTGTTTATTTTCTTTTTCAAACTTTTCAACACATTTCATAAATGTATCTAGTTTATCATTAGAAATATATTTTTTTGATTTTCAAACTTTTCAACACATTTCATAAGTGTATATAGTGTATCAATAGAAATTTATATTTTGATTTTCTTTTTCAAACTTTTCAACACATTTCATAAGTGTATATAGTGTATCAATAGAAATTTATTTCTTTGATTTTGAAACTTTTCAACACATTTCAGAAATGTATCTAGTTTATCAATAGAAATATATTTTTTTATTTTCTTTTTCAAACTTTTCAACACATCTCATAAATGTATCTACCGGCAGTTTATCATTAGAAATATATTTTTTTATTTCTTCTTCAAACTTTTCAACACATCTCATAAATGTATCTACCGGTAGTTTATCATTAGAAATATATTTTTTTATTTTCTTCTTCAAACTTTTCAACACATCTCATAAATGTATCTTCAGGTAGATGATCACTAGAAATATATCTTTTAATTTTCTTGTTCAAACTTTTGAACATATTTCATAGATGTATATAGTTTATCACTAGAAATATATTTTTTGATTTTCTTTTCCACACTTTTCAACACATTTCATAAATGTATATAGTTTATCATTAGAAATATATTTTTTTTGATTTTCAAACTGTTCAACACATCTCATAAATGTATCTACCGGTAGAGTATCACTAGAAATATATTTTTTTATTTTATTTTTCAAACGTTTCAACACATCTCATAAATGTATCTAGTTTATCATTAGAAATATATTTTTTGATTTTCTTTTCCAAACTTTTCAACACATTTCATAAGTGTATATAGTGTATCAATAGAAATTTATTTCTTTGATTTTGAAACTTTTCAACACATTTCAGAAATGTATCTAGTTTATCAATAGAAATATATTTTTTTATTTTCTTTTTCAAACTTTTCAACACATCTCATAAATGTATCTACCTATATATGATCACTAGAAATATATCTGTTTATTTTCTTTATCAAACTTTTCAACACATTTCATAAATGTATCTAGTTTATCATTAGAAATATATTTTTTTGATTTTCAAACTTTTCAACACATTTCATAAGTGTATATAGTGTATCAATAGAAATTTATATTTTGATTTTCTTTTTCAAACTTTTCAACACATTTCATAAGTGTATATAGTGTATCAATAGAAATTTATTTCTTTGATTTTGAAACTTTTCAACACATTTCAGAAATGTATCTAGTTTATCAATAGAAATATATTTTTTTATTTTCTTCTTCAAACTTTTCTACACATTTCATAAATGTATCTAGTTTATCATTAGAAATATATTTTTTTATTTTCTTTTTCAAACTTTTCAACACATCTCATAAATGTACCTACCGGTAGTTTCTCATTAGAAATATTTTTTTTATTTTCTTTTTCAATCTTTTCAACACATCTCATAAATGTATCTACCTATAGATGATCACTAGAAATATATCTGTTTATTTTCTTTTTCAAACTTTTCAACACATTTCATAAATGTATCTAGTTTATCATTAGAAATATATTTTTTTGATTTTCAAACTTTTCAACACATTTCATAAGTGTATATAGTGTATCAATAGAAATTTATATTTTGATTTTCTTTTTCAAACTTTTCAACACATTTCATAAGTGTATATAGTGTATCAATAGAAATTTATTTCTTTGATTTTGAAACTTTTCAACACATTTCAGAAATGTATCTAGTTTATCAAATAGAAATATATTTTTTTATTTTCTTTTTCAAACTTTTCAACACATCTCATAAATGTATCTACCTATATATGATCACTAGAAATATATCTGTTTATTTTCTTTTTCAAACTTTTCAACACATTTCATAAATGTATCTAGTTTATCATTAGAAATATATTTTTTTGATTTTCAAACTTTTCAACACATTTCAGAAATGTATCTAGTTTATCAATAGAAATATATTTTTTTATTTTCTTCTTCAAACTTTTCTACACATTTCATAAATGTATCTAGTTTATCATTAGAAATATATTTTTTTATTTTCTTTTGCAAACTTTTCAACACATCTCATAAATGTACCTACCGGTAGTTTCTCATTAGAAATATTTTTTTTATTTTCTTTTTCAATCTTTTCAACACATCTCATAAATGTATCTACCTATAGATGATCACTAGAAATATATCTGTTTATTTTCTTTTTCAAACTTTTCAACACATTTCATAAATGTATCTAGTTTATCATTAGAAATATATTTTTTTGATTTTCAAACTTTTCAACACATTTCATAAGTGTATATAGTGTATCAATAGAAATTTATATTTTGATTTTCTTTTTCAAACTTTTCAACACATTTCATAAGTGTATATAGTGTATCAATAGAAATTTATTTCTTTGATTTTGAAACTTTTCAACACATTTCAGAAATGTATCTAGTTTATCAATAGAAATATATTTTTTTATTTTCTTTTTCAAACTTTTCAACACATCTCATAAATGTATCTACCGGCAGTTTATCATTAGAAATATATTTTTTTATTTCTTCTTCAAACTTTTCAACACATCTCATAAATGTATCTACCGGTAGTTTATCATTAGAAATATATTTTTTTATTTTCTTCTTCAAACTTTTCAACACATCTCATAAATGTATCTTCAGGTAGATGATCACTAGAAATATATCTTTTAATTTTCTTGTTCAAACTTTTGAACATATTTCATAGATGTATATAGTTTATCACTAGAAATATATTTTTTGATTTTCTTTTCCACACTTTTCAACACATTTCATAAATGTATATAGTTTATCATTAGAAATATATTTTTTTTGATTTTCAAACTGTTCAACACATCTCATAAATGTATCTACCGGTAGAGTATCACTAGAAATATATTTTTTTATTTTATTTTTCAAACGTTTCAACACATCTCATAAATGTATCTAGTTTATCATTAGAAATATATTTTTTGATTTTCTTTTCCAAACTTTTCAACACATTTCATAAGTGTATATAGTGTATCAATAGAAATTTATTTCTTTGATTTTGAAACTTTTCAACACATTTCAGAAATGTATCTAGTTTATCAATAGAAATATATTTTTTTATTTTCTTTTTCAAACTTTTCAACACATCTCATAAATGTATCTACCTATATATGATCACTAGAAATATATCTGTTTATTTTCTTTATCAAACTTTTCAACACATTTCATAAATGTATCTAGTTTATCATTAGAAATATATTTTTTTGATTTTCAAACTTTTCAACACATTTCATAAGTGTATATAGTGTATCAATAGAAATTTATATTTTGATTTTCTTTTTCAAACTTTTCAACACATTTCAGAAATGTATCTAGTTTATCAATAGAAATATATTTTTTTATTTTCTTCTTCAAACTTTTCTACACATTTCATAAATGTATCTAGTTTATCATTAGAAATATATTTTTTTATTTTCTTTTGCAAACTTTTCAACACATCTCATAAATGTACCTACCGGTAGTTTCTCATTAGAAATATTTTTTTTATTTTCTTTTTCAATCTTTTCAACACATCTCATAAATGTATCTACCTATAGATGATCACTAGAAATATATCTGTTTATTTTCTTTTTCAAACTTTTCAACACATTTCATAAATGTATCTAGTTTATCATTAGAAATATATTTTTTTGATTTTCAAACTTTTCAACACATTTCATAAGTGTATATAGTGTATCAATAGAAATTTATATTTTGATTTTCTTTTTCAAACTTTTCAACACATTTCATAAGTGTATATAGTGTATCAATAGAAATTTATTTCTTTGATTTTGAAACTTTTCAACACATTTCAGAAATGTATCTAGTTTATCAATAGAAATATATTTTTTTATTTTCTTTTTCAAACTTTTCAACACATCTCATAAATGTATCTACCGGCAGTTTATCATTAGAAATATATTTTTTTATTTCTTCTTCAAACTTTTCAACACATCTCATAAATGTATCTACCGGTAGTTTATCATTAGAAATATATTTTTTTATTTTCTTCTTCAAACTTTTCAACACATCTCATAAATGTATCTTCAGGTAGATGATCACTAGAAATATATCTTTTAATTTTCTTGTTCAAACTTTTGAACATATTTCATAGATGTATATAGTTTATCACTAGAAATATATTTTTTGATTTTCTTTTCCACACTTTTCAACACATTTCATAAATGTATATAGTTTATCATTAGAAATATATTTTTTTTGATTTTCAAACTGTTCAACACATCTCATAAATGTATCTACCGGTAGAGTATCACTAGAAATATATTTTTTTATTTTATTTTTCAAACGTTTCAACACATCTCATAAATGTATCTAGTTTATCATTAGAAATATATTTTTTGATTTTCTTTTCCAAACTTTTCAACACATTTCATAAGTGTATATAGTGTATCAATAGAAATTTATTTCTTTGATTTTGAAACTTTTCAACACATTTCAGAAATGTATCTAGTTTATCAATAGAAATATATTTTTTTATTTTCTTTTTCAAACTTTTCAACACATCTCATAAATGTATCTACCTATATATGATCACTAGAAATATATCTGTTTATTTTCTTTATCAAACTTTTCAACACATTTCATAAATGTATCTAGTTTATCATTAGAAATATATTTTTTTGATTTTCAAACTTTTCAACACATTTCATAAGTGTATATAGTGTATCAATAGAAATTTATATTTTGATTTTCTTTTTCAAACTTTTCAACACATTTCATAAGTGTATATAGTGTATCAATAGAAATTTATTTCTTTGATTTTGAAACTTTTCAACACATTTCAGAAATGTATCTAGTTTATCAATAGAAATATATTTTTTTATTTTCTTCTTCAAACTTTTCTACACATTTCATAAATGTATCTAGTTTATCATTAGAAATATATTTTTTTATTTTCTTTTTCAAACTTTTCAACACATCTCATAAATGTACCTACCGGTAGTTTCTCATTAGAAATATTTTTTTTATTTTCTTTTTCAATCTTTTCAACACATCTCATAAATGTATCTACCTATAGATGATCACTAGAAATATATCTGTTTATTTTCTTTTTCAAACTTTTCAACACATTTCATAAATGTATCTAGTTTATCATTAGAAATATATTTTTTTGATTTTCAAACTTTTCAACACATTTCATAAGTGTATATAGTGTATCAATAGAAATTTATATTTTGATTTTCTTTTTCAAACTTTTCAACACATTTCATAAGTGTATATAGTGTATCAATAGAAATTTATTTCTTTGATTTTGAAACTTTTCAACACATTTCAGAAATGTATCTAGTTTATCAATAGAAATATATTTTTTTATTTTCTTTTTCAAACTTTTCAACACATCTCATAAATGTATCTACCGGCAGTTTATCATTAGAAATATATTTTTTTATTTCTTCTTCAAACTTTTCAACACATCTCATAAATGTATCTACCGGTAGTTTATCATTAGAAATATATTTTTTTATTTTCTTCTTCAAACTTTTCAACACATCTCATAAATGTATCTTCAGGTAGATGATCACTAGAAATATATCTTTTAATTTTCTTGTTCAAACTTTTGAACATATTTCATAGATGTATATAGTTTATCACTAGAAATATATTTTTTGATTTTCTTTTCCACACTTTTCAACACATTTCATAAATGTATATAGTTTATCATTAGAAATATATTTTTTTTGATTTTCAAACTGTTCAACACATCTCATAAATGTATCTACCGGTAGAGTATCACTAGAAATATATTTTTTTATTTTATTTTTCAAACGTTTCAACACATCTCATAAATGTATCTAGTTTATCATTAGAAATATATTTTTTGATTTTCTTTTCCAAACTTTTCAACACATTTCATAAGTGTATATAGTGTATCAATAGAAATTTATTTCTTTGATTTTGAAACTTTTCAACACATTTCAGAAATGTATCTAGTTTATCAATAGAAATATATTTTTTTATTTTCTTTTTCAAACTTTTCAACACATCTCATAAATGTATCTACCTATATATGATCACTAGAAATATATCTGTTTATTTTCTTTATCAAACTTTTCAACACATTTCATAAATGTATCTAGTTTATCATTAGAAATATATTTTTTTGATTTTCAAACTTTTCAACACATTTCATAAGTGTATATAGTGTATCAATAGAAATTTATATTTTGATTTTCTTTTTCAAACTTTTCAACACATTTCATAAATGTATCTAGTTTATCATTAGAAATATATTTTTTTGATTTTCAAACTTTTCAACACATTTCAGAAATGTATCTAGTTTATCAATAGAAATATATTTTTTTATTTTCTTCTTCAAACTTTTCTACACATTTCATAAATGTATCTAGTTTATCATTAGAAATATATTTTTTTATTTTCTTTTGCAAACTTTTCAACACATCTCATAAATGTACCTACCGGTAGTTTCTCATTAGAAATATTTTTTTTATTTTCTTTTTCAATCTTTTCAACACATCTCATAAATGTATCTACCTATAGATGATCACTAGAAATATATCTGTTTATTTTCTTTTTCAAACTTTTCAACACATTTCATAAATGTATCTAGTTTATCATTAGAAATATATTTTTTTGATTTTCAAACTTTTCAACACATTTCATAAGTGTATATAGTGTATCAATAGAAATTTATATTTTGATTTTCTTTTTCAAACTTTTCAACACATTTCATAAGTGTATATAGTGTATCAATAGAAATTTATTTCTTTGATTTTGAAACTTTTCAACACATTTCAGAAATGTATCTAGTTTATCAATAGAAATATATTTTTTTATTTTCTTTTTCAAACTTTTCAACACATCTCATAAATGTATCTACCGGCAGTTTATCATTAGAAATATATTTTTTTATTTCTTCTTCAAACTTTTCAACACATCTCATAAATGTATCTACCGGTAGTTTATCATTAGAAATATATTTTTTTATTTTCTTCTTCAAACTTTTCAACACATCTCATAAATGTATCTTCAGGTAGATGATCACTAGAAATATATCTTTTAATTTTCTTGTTCAAACTTTTGAACATATTTCATAGATGTATATAGTTTATCACTAGAAATATATTTTTTGATTTTCTTTTCCACACTTTTCAACACATTTCATAAATGTATATAGTTTATCATTAGAAATATATTTTTTTTGATTTTCAAACTGTTCAACACATCTCATAAATGTATCTACCGGTAGAGTATCACTAGAAATATATTTTTTTATTTTATTTTTCAAACGTTTCAACACATCTCATAAATGTATCTAGTTTATCATTAGAAATATATTTTTTGATTTTCTTTTCCAAACTTTTCAACACATTTCATAAGTGTATATAGTGTATCAATAGAAATTTATTTCTTTGATTTTGAAACTTTTCAACACATTTCAGAAATGTATCTAGTTTATCAATAGAAATATATTTTTTTATTTTCTTTTTCAAACTTTTCAACACATCTCATAAATGTATCTACCTATATATGATCACTAGAAATATATCTGTTTATTTTCTTTATCAAACTTTTCAACACATTTCATAAATGTATCTAGTTTATCATTAGAAATATATTTTTTTGATTTTCAAACTTTTCAACACATTTCATAAGTGTATATAGTGTATCAATAGAAATTTATATTTTGATTTTCTTTTTCAAACTTTTCAACACATTTCATAAGTGTATATAGTGTATCAATAGAAATTTATTTCTTTGATTTTGAAACTTTTCAACACATTTCAGAAATGTATCTAGTTTATCAATAGAAATATATTTTTTTATTTTCTTCTTCAAACTTTTCTACACATTTCATAAATGTATCTAGTTTATCATTAGAAATATATTTTTTTATTTTCTTTTTCAAACTTTTCAACACATCTCATAAATGTACCTACCGGTAGTTTCTCATTAGAAATATTTTTTTTATTTTCTTTTTCAATCTTTTCAACACATCTCATAAATGTATCTACCTATAGATGATCACTAGAAATATATCTGTTTATTTTCTTTTTCAAACTTTTCAACACATTTCAGAAATGTATCTAGTTTATCAATAGAAATATATTTTTTTATTTTCTTCTTCAAACTTTTCTACACATTTCATAAATGTATCTAGTTTATCATTAGAAATATATTTTTTTATTTTCTTTTGCAAACTTTTCAACACATCTCATAAATGTACCTACCGGTAGTTTCTCATTAGAAATATTTTTTTTTATTTTCTTTTTCAATCTTTTCAACACATCTCATAAATGTATCTACCTATAGATGATCACTAGAAATATATCTGTTTATTTTCTTTTTCAAACTTTTCAACACATTTCATAAATGTATCTAGTTTATCATTAGAAATATATTTTTTTGATTTTCAAACTTTTCAACACATTTCATAAGTGTATATAGTGTATCAATAGAAATTTATATTTTGATTTTCTTTTTCAAACTTTTCAACACATTTCATAAGTGTATATAGTGTATCAATAGAAATTTATTTCTTTGATTTTGAAACTTTTCAACACATTTCAGAAATGTATCTAGTTTATCAATAGAAATATATTTTTTTATTTTCTTCTTCAAACTTTTCTACACATTTCATAAATGTATCTAGTTTATCATTAGAAATATATTTTTTTATTTTCTTTTGCAAACTTTTCAACACATCTCATAAATGTACCTACCGGTAGTTTCTCATTAGAAATATTTTTTTTTATTTTCTTTTTCAATCTTTTCAACACATCTCATAAATGTATCTACCTATAGATGATCACTAGAAATATATCTGTTTATTTTCTTTTTCAAACTTTTCAACACATTTCATAAATGTATCTAGTTTATCATTAGAAATATATTTTTTTGATTTTCAAACTTTTCAACACATTTCATAAGTGTATATAGTGTATCAATTGAAATTTATATTTTGATTTTCTTTTTCAAACTTTTCAACACATTTCATAAGTGTATATAGTGTATCAATAGAAATTTATTTCTTTGATTTTGAAACTTTTCAACACATTTCAGAAATGTATCTAGTTTATCAATAGAAATATATTTTTTTATTTTCTTTTTCAAACTTTTCAACACATCTCATAAATGTATCTACCGGCAGTTTATCATTAGAAATATATTTTTTTATTTTCTTCTTCAAACTTTTCAACACATCTCATAAATGTATCTACCGGTAGTTTATCATTAGAAATATATTTTTTTATTTTCTTCTTCAAACTTTTCAACACATCTCATAAATGTATCTTCAGGTAGATGATCACTAGAAATATATCTTTTAATTTTCTTGTTCAAACTTTTGAACATATTTCATAGATGTATATAGTTTATCACTAGAAATATATTTTTTGATTTTCTTTTCCACACTTTTCAACACATTTCATAAATGTATATAGTTTATCATTAGAAATATATTTTTTTTGATTTTCAAACTGTTCAACACATCTCATAAATGTATCTACCGGTAGAGTATCACTAGAAATATATTTTTTTATTTTATTTTTCAAACGTTTCAACACATCTCATAAATGTATCTAGTTTATCATTAGAAATATATTTTTTGATTTTCTTTTCCAAACTTTTCAACACATTTCATAAGTGTATATAGTGTATCAATAGAAATTTATTTCTTTGATTTTGAAACTTTTCAACACATTTCAGAAATGTATCTAGTTTATCAATAGAAATATATTTTTTTATTTTCTTTTTCAAACTTTTCAACACATCTCATAAATGTATCTACCTATATATGATCACTAGAAATATATCTGTTTATTTTCTTTATCAAACTTTTCAACACATTTCATAAATGTATCTAGTTTATCATTAGAAATATATTTTTTTGATTTTCAAACTTTTCAACACATTTCATAAGTGTATATAGTGTATCAATAGAAATTTATATTTTGATTTTCTTTTTCAAACTTTTCAACACATTTCATAAGTGTATATAGTGTATCAATAGAAATTTATTTCTTTGATTTTGAAACTTTTCAACACATTTCAGAAATGTATCTAGTTTATCAATAGAAATATATTTTTTTATTTTCTTCTTCAAACTTTTCTACACATTTCATAAATGTATCTAGTTTATCATTAGAAATATATTTTTTTATTTTCTTTTTCAAACTTTTCAACACATCTCATAAATGTACCTACCGGTAGTTTCTCATTAGAAATATTTTTTTTATTTTCTTTTTCAATCTTTTCAACACATCTCATAAATGTATCTACCTATAGATGATCACTAGAAATATATCTGTTTATTTTCTTTTTCAAACTTTTCAACACATTTCATAAATGTATCTAGTTTATCATTAGAAATATATTTTTTTGATTTTCAAACTTTTCAACACATTTCATAAGTGTATATAGTGTATCAATAGAAATTTATATTTTGATTTTCTTTTTCAAACTTTTCAACACATTTCATAAGTGTATACAGTGTATCAATAGAAATTTATTTCTTTGATTTTGAAACTTTTCAACACATTTCAGAAATGTATCTAGTTTATAAATAGAAATATATTTTTTTATTTTCTTCTTCAAACTTTTCTACACATTTCATAAATGTATCTAGTTTATCATTAGAAATATATTTTTTTATTTTCTTTTGCAAACTTTTCAACACATCTCATAAATGTACCTACCGGTAGTTTCTCATTAGAAATATTTTTTTTTATTTTCTTTTTCAATCTTTTCAACACATCTCATAAATGTATCTACCTATAGATGATCACTAGAAATATATCTGTTTATTTTCTTTTTCAAACTTTTCAACACATTTCATAAATGTATCTAGTTTATCATTAGAAATATATTTTTTTGATTTTCAAACTTTTCAACACATTTCATAAGTGTATATAGTGTATCAATTGAAATTTATATTTTGATTTTCTTTTTCAAACTTTTCAACACATTTCATAAGTGTATATAGTGTATCAATAGAAATTTATTTCTTTGATTTTGAAACTTTTCAACACATTTCAGAAATGTATCTAGTTTATCAATAGAAATATATTTTTTTATTTTCTTTTTCAAACTTTTCAACACATCTCATAAATGTATCTACCGGCAGTTTATCATTAGAAATATATTTTTTTATTTTCTTCTTCAAACTTTTCAACACATCTCATAAATGTATCTACCGGTAGTTTATCATTAGAAATATATTTTTTTATTTTCTTCTTCAAACTTTTCAACACATCTCATAAATGTATCTTCAGGTAGATGATCACTAGAAATATATCTTTTAATTTTCTTGTTCAAACTTTTGAACATATTTCATAGATGTATATAGTTTATCACTAGAAATATATTTTTTGATTTTCTTTTCCACACTTTTCAACACATTTCATAAATGTATATAGTTTATCATTAGAAATATATTTTTTTTGATTTTCAAACTGTTCAACACATCTCATAAATGTATCTACCGGTAGAGTATCACTAGAAATATATTTTTTTATTTTATTTTTCAAACGTTTCAACACATCTCATAAATGTATCTAGTTTATCATTAGAAATATATTTTTTGATTTTCTTTTCCAAACTTTTCAACACATTTCATAAGTGTATATAGTGTATCAATAGAAATTTATTTCTTTGATTTTGAAACTTTTCAACACATTTCATAAATGTATCTAGTTTATCAATAGAAATATATTTTTTTATTTTCTTTTTCAAACTTTTCAACACATCTCATAAATGTATCTACCTATATATGATCACTAGAAATATATCTGTTTATTTTCTTTTTCAAACTTTTCAACACATTTCATAAATGTATCTAGTTTATCATTAGAAATATATTTTTTTGATTTTCAAACTTTTCAACACATTTCATAAGTGTATATAGTGTATCAATAGAAATTTATATTTTGATTTTCTTTTTCAAACTTTTCAACACATTTCATAAGTGTATATAGTGTATCAATAGAAATTTATTTCTTTGATTTTGAAACTTTTCAACACATTTCAGAAATGTATCTAGTTTATCAATAGAAATATATTTTTTTATTTTCTTTTTCAAACTTTTCAACACATCTCATAAATGTACCTACCGGTAGTTTCTCATTAGAAATATTTTTTTTATTTTCTTTTTCAATCTTTTCAACACATCTCATAAATGTATCTACCTATAGATGATCACTAGAAATATATCTGTTTATTTTCTTGTTCAAACTTTTGAACACATTTCATAAATGTATCTAGTTTATCATTAGAAATATATTTTTTTGATTTTCAAACTTTTCAACACATTTCATAAGTGTATATAGTGTATCAATAGAAATTTATATTTTGATTTTCTTTTTCAAACTTTTCAACACATTTCATAAGTGTATATAGTGTATCAATAGAAATTTATTTCTTTGATTTTGAAACTTTTCAACACATTTCAGAAATGTATCTAGTTTATCAATAGAAATATATTTTTTTATTTTCTTTTTCAAACTTTTCAACACATCTCATAAATGTATCTACCGGCAGTTTATCATTAGAAATATATTTTTTTATTTTCTTCTTCAAACTTTTCAACACATCTCATAAATGTATCTACCGGTAGTTTATCATTAGAAATATATTTTTTTATTTTCTTCTTCAAACTTTTGAACATATTTCATAGATGTATATAGTTTATCACTAGAAATATATTTTTTGATTTTCTTTTCCACACTTTTCAACACATTTCATAAATGTATATAGTTTATCATTAGAAATATATTTTTTTTGATTTTCAAACTGTTCAACACATCTCATAAATGTATCTACCGGTAGAGTATCACTAGAAATATATTTTTTTATTTTATTTTTCAAACGTTTCAACACATCTCATAAATGTATCTAGTTTATCATTAGAAATATATTTTTTGATTTTCTTTTCCAAACTTTTCAACACATTTCATAAGTGTATATAGTGTATCAATAGAAATTTATTTCTTTGATTTTGAAACTTTTCAACACATTTCATAAATGTATCTAGTTTATCATTAGAAATATATTTTTTTATTTTCTTTTTCAATCTTTTCAACACATCTCATAAATGTATCTACCTATAGATGATCACTAGAAATATATCTGTTTATTTTCTTTTTCAAACTTTTCAACACATTTCATAAGTGTATATAGTTGATCAATAGAAATATATTTTTTTGTTTTTCAAACTTTTCAACACATTTCATAAGTGTATATAGTGTATCAATAGAAATTTATTTCTGTGATTTTGAAACTTTTCAACACATTTCATAAGTGTATATAGTGTATCAATAGAAATATATTTCTTTGATTTTGAAACTTTTCAACACATTTCATAAATGTATCTAGTTTATCATTAGAAATATATTTTTTTCTTTTCTTTTCAATCTTTTCAACACATCTCATAAATGTATCTACCGATAGATGATCACTAGAAATATATCTTTTTATTTTATTTTTCAAACTTTTTGACACATTTCATAAATGAATATAGTTTATCATTAGAAATATATTTTTTTTATTTACTTGTTCAAAGTTTTCAACATATTTCATAAATGTATATAGTTTATTATTAGAAATATATTTTTTGATTTTCTTTTCCAAACTTTTCAACACATCTCATAAATGTATCTACCAGTAGTTTCTCATTAGAAATATTTTTTTTATTTTCTTTTTCAATCTTTTCAACACATCTCATAAATGTATCTACCGATAAATGATCACTAGAAATATATCTTTTTATTTTCTTTTTCAAACTTTTCAACACATTTCATAAATGTATATAGTTTATCATTAGAAATATTTTTGTTTATTTTCAAACTTTTCTACACATTTCATAAGTGTATATAGTTTATCAATGGAAATTTATTTTGTGATTTTCTTTTTGAAATTTTTCAACACATTTCATAAATGTATCTAATTTATCATTAGAAAAATATTTCTGTGATTTTCAAACTTTTCAACACATTTCAGAAATGTATCTAGTTTATCAATAGAAATATATTTTGTTATTTTCTTTTTCAAACTTTTCAACACATCTCATAAATGTATCTACCGGCAGTTTATCATTAGAAATATATTTTTTTATTTTCTTCTTCAAACTTTTCAACACATCTCATAAATGTATCTACCGGTAGTTTATCATTAGAAATATATTTTTTTATTTTCTTCTTCAAACTTTTGAACATATTTCATAGATGTATATAGTTTATCACTAGAAATATATTTTTTGATTTTCTTTTCCACACTTTTCAACACATTTCATAAATGTATATAGTTTATCATTAGAAATATATTTTTTTTGATTTTCAAACTGTTCAACACATCTCATAAATGTATCTACCGGTAGAGTATCACTAGAAATATATTTTTTTATTTTATTTTTCAAACGTTTCAACACATCTCATAAATGTATCTAGTTTATCATTAGAAATATATTTTTTGATTTTCTTTTCCAAACTTTTCAACACATTTCATAAGTGTATATAGTGTATCAATAGAAATTTATTTCTTTGATTTTGAAACTTTTCAACACATTTCATAAATGTATCTAGTTTATCATTAGAAATATATTTTTTTATTTTCTTTTTCAATCTTTTCAACACATCTCATAAATGTATCTACCTATAGATGATCACTAGAAATATATCTGTTTATTTTCTTTTTCAAACTTTTCAACACATTTCATAAGTGTATATAGTTGATCAATAGAAATATATTTTTTTGTTTTTCAAACTTTTCAACACATTTCATAAGTGTATATAGTGTATCAATAGAAATTTATTTCTGTGATTTTGAAACTTTTCAACACATTTCATAAGTGTATATAGTGTATCAATAGAAATATATTTCTTTGATTTTGAAACTTTTCAACACATTTCATAAATGTATCTAGTTTATCATTAGAAATATATTTTTTTCTTTTCTTTTCAATCTTTTCAACACATCTCATAAATGTATCTACCGATAGATGATCACTAGAAATATATCTTTTTATTTTATTTTTCAAACTTTTCGACACATTTCATAAATGAATATAGTTTATCATTAGAAATATATTTTTTTTATTTACTTGTTCAAAGTTTTCAACATATTTCATAAATGTATATAGTTTATTATTAGAAATATATTTTTTGATTTTCTTTTCCAAACTTTTCAACACATCTCATAAATGTATCTACCAGTAGTTTCTCATTAGAAATATTTTTTTTATTTTCTTTTTCAATCTTTTCAACACATCTCATAAATGTATCTACCGATAAATGATCACTAGAAATATATCTTTTTATTTTCTTTTTCAAACTTTTCAACACATTTCATAAATGTATATAGTTTATCATTAGAAATATTTTTGTTTATTTTCAAACTTTTCTACACATTTCATAAGTGTATATAGTTTATCAATGGAAATTTATTTTGTGATTTTCTTTTTGAAATTTTTCAACACATTTCATAAATGTATCTAATTTATCATTAGAAAAATATTTCTTTGATTTTCAAACTTTTCAACACATTTCAGAAATGTATCTAGTTTATCATTAGAAATATATTTTTTTTATTTTCTTTTTCAAACTTTTCAACACATCTCATAAATGTAACTACCAGTAGTTTCTCATTAGAAATATATTTTTTAATTTTCTTGTTCAATCTTTTCAACACATCTCATAAATGTATCTACCTGTAGATGATCACTAGAAATATATTTTTTTATTTTCTTCTTCAAACTTTTCAATACATCTCATAAATATATATACCGGTAGTTTCTCATTAGAAATATAATTTTTAATTTTCTTTTTCAATCTTTTCAACACATCTCATAAATGCATCTACCGGTAGATGATCACTAAAAATATATATTTTTATTTTCTTCTTCAAACTTTTCAATACATCTCATAAATGTATCTACCAGTAGATTATGTCTAGAAATATATCTTTTCATTTTCTTTTTCAAACTTTTCAACACATTTCATAAATGTATCTAGTTTATCATTAGAAATATATTTTTTGATTTTCTTTTCCAAACTTTTCAACACATTTCATAAGTGTATATAGTGTATCAATAGAAATTTATTTCTTTGATTTTGAAACTTTTCAACACATTTCATAAATGTATCTAGTTTATCATTAGAAATTTATATTTTGATTTTCCTTTTCAAACTTTTCAACACATTTCATAAGTGTATATAGTGTATCAATAGAAATTTATTTCTTTGATTTTGAAACTTTTCAACACATTTCAGAAATGTATCTAGTTTATCAATAGAAATATATTTTTTTATTTTCTTCTTCAAACTTTTCTACACATTTCATAAATGTATCTAGTTTATCATTAGAAATATATTTTTTTATTTTCTTTTGCAAACTTTTCAACACATCTCATAAATGTACCTACCGGTAGTTTCTCATTAGAAATATTTTTTTTATTTTCTTTTTCAATCTTTTCAACACATCTCATAAATGTATCTACCTATAGATGATCACTAGAAATATATCTGTTTATTTTCTTTTTCAAACTTTTCAACACATTTCATAAATGTATCTAGTTTATCATTAGAAATATATTTTTTTGATTTTCAAACTTTTCAACACATTTCATAAGTGTATATAGTGTATCAATAGAAATTTATATTTTGATTTTCTTTTTCAAACTTTTCAACACATTTCATAAGTGTATATAGTGTATCAATAGAAATTTATTTCTTTGATTTTGAAACTTTTCAACACATTTCAGAAATGTATCTAGTTTATCAATAGAAATATATTTTTTTATTTTCTTTTTCAAACTTTTCAACACATCTCATAAATGTATCTACCGGCAGTTTATCATTAGAAATATATTTTTTTATTTTCTTCTTCAAACTTTTCAACACATCTCATAAATGTATCTACCGGTAGTTTATCATTAGAAATATATTTTTTTATTTTCTTCTTCAAACTTTTCAACACATCTCATAAATGTATCTTCAGGTAGATGATCACTAGAAATATATCTTTTAATTTTCTTGTTCAAACTTTTGAACATATTTCATAGATGTATATAGTTTATCACTAGAAATATATTTTTTGATTTTCTTTTCCACACTTTTCAACACATTTCATAAATGTATATAGTTTATCATTAGAAATATATTTTTTTTTATTTTCAAACTGTTCAACACATCTCATAAATGTATCTACCGGTAGAGTATCACTAGAAATATATTTTTTAATTTTATTTTTCAAACGTTTCAACACATCTCATAAATGTATCTAGTTTATCATTAGAAATATATTTTTTGATTTTCTTTTCCAAACTTTTCAACACATTTCATAAGTGTATATAGTGTATCTATAGAAATTTATTTCTTTGATTTTGAAACTTTTCAACACATTTCATAAATGTATCTAGTTTATCATTAGAAATATATTTTTTTATTTTCTTTTTCAATCTTTTCAACACATCTCATAAATGTATCTACCTATAGATGATCACTAGAAATATATCTGTTTATTTTCTTTTTCAAACTTTTCAACACATTTCATAAGTGTATATAGTTGATCAATAGAAATATATTTTTTTGATTTTCAAACTTTTCAACACATTTCATAAGTGTATATAGCGTATCAATAGAAATTTATTTCTGTGATTTTGAAACTTTTCAACACATTTCATAAGTGTATATAGTGTATCAATAGAAATTTATTTCTGTGATTTTGAAACTTTTCAACACATTTCATAAGTGTATATAGTGTATCAATAGAAATATATTTCTTTGATTTTGAAACTTTTCAACACATTTCATAAATGTATCTAGTTTATCATTAGAAATATATTTTTTTCTTTTCTTTTCAATCTTTTCAACACATCTCATAAATGAATATAGTTTATCATTAGAAATATATTTTTTTTATTTACTTGTTCAAAGTTTTCAACATATTTCATAAATGTATATAGTTTATTATTAGAAATATATTTTTTGATTTTCTTTTCCAAACTTTTCAACACATCTCATAAATGTATCTACCAGTAGTTTCTCATTAGAAATATTTTTTTTATTTTCTTTTTCAATCTTTTCAACACATCTCATAAATGTATCTACCGATAAATGATCACTAGAAATATATCTTTTTATTTTCTTTTTCAAACTTTTCAACACATTTCATAAATGTATATAGTTTATCATTAGAAATATTTTTGTTTATTTTCAAACTTTTCTACACATTTCATAAGTGTATATAGTTTATCAATGGAAATTTATTTTGTGATTTTCTTTTTGAAATTTTTCAACACATTTCATAAATGTATCTAATTTATCATTAGAAAAATATTTCTTTGATTTTCAAACTTTTCAACACATTTCAGAAATGTATCTAGTTTATCATTAGAAATATATTTTTTTTATTTTCTTTTTCAAACTTTTCAACACATCTCATAAATGTAACTACCAGTAGTTTCTCATTAGAAATATATTTTTTGATTTTCTTTTCCACACTTTTCAACACATTTCATAAATGTATATAGTTTATCATTAGAAATATATTTTTTTTGATTTTCAAACTGTTCAACACATCTCATAAATGTATCTACCGGTAGAGTATCACTAGAAATATATTTTTTTATTTTATTTTTCAAACGTTTCAACACATCTCATAAATGTATCTAGTTTATCATTAGAAATATATTTTTTGATTTTCTTTTCCAAACTTTTCAACACATTTCATAAGTGTATATAGTGTATCAATAGAAATTTATTTCTTTGATTTTGAAACTTTTCAACACATTTCATAAATGTATCTAGTTTATCATTAGAAATATATTTTTTTATTTTCTTTTTCAATCTTTTCAACACATCTCATAAATGTATCTACCTATAGATGATCACTAGAAATATATCTGTTTATTTTCTTTTTCAAACTTTTCAACACATTTCATAAGTGTATATAGTTGATCAATAGAAATATATTTTTTTGTTTTTCAAACTTTTCAACACATTTCATAAGTGTATATAGTGTATCAATAGAAATTTATTTCTGTGATTTTGAAACTTTTCAACACATTTCATAAGTGTATATAGTGTATCAATAGAAAAATATTTCTTTGATTTTGAAACTTTTCAACACATTTCATAAATGTATCTAGTTTATCATTAGAAATATATTTTTTTCTTTTCTTTTCAATCTTTTCAACACATCTCATAAATGTATCTACCGATAGATGATCACTAGAAATATATCTTTTTATTTTATTTTTCAAACTTTTCGACACATTTCATAAATGAATATAGTTTATCATTAGAAATATATTTTTTTTATTTACTTGTTCAAAGTTTTCAACATATTTCATAAATGTATATAGTTTATTATTAGAAATATATTTTTTGATTTTCTTTTCCAAACTTTTCAACACATCTCATAAATGTATCTACCAGTAGTTTCTCATTAGAAATATTTTTTTTATTTTCTTTTTCAATCTTTTCAACACATCTCATAAATGTATCTACCGATAAATGATCACTAGAAATATATCTTTTTATTTTCTTTTTCAAACTTTTCAACACATTTCATAAATGTATATAGTTTATCATTAGAAATATTTTTGTTTATTTTCAAACTTTTCTACACATTTCATAAGTGTATATAGTTTATCAATGGAAATTTATTTTGTGATTTTCTTTTTGAAATTTTTCAACACATTTCATAAATGTATCTAATTTATCATTAGAAAAATATTTCTTTGATTTTCAAACTTTTCAACACATTTCAGAAATGTATCTAGTTTATCATTAGAAATATATTTTTTTTATTTTCTTTTTCAAACTTTTCAACACATCTCATAAATGTAACTACCAGTAGTTTCTCATTAGAAATATATTTTTTAATTTTCTTGTTCAATCTTTTCAACACATCTCATAAATGTATCTACCTGTAGATGATCACTAGAAATATATTTTTTTATTTTCTTCTTCAAACTTTTCAATACATCTCATAAATATATATACCGGTAGTTTCTCATTAGAAATATAATTTTTAATTTTCTTTTTCAATCTTTTCAACACATCTCATAAATGCATCTACCGGTAGATGATCACTAAAAATATATATTTTTATTTTCTTCTTCAAACTTTTCAATACATCTCATAAATGTATCTACCAGTAGATTATGTCTAGAAATATATCTTTTCATTTTCTTTTTCAAACTTTTCAACACATTTCATAAATGTATCTAGTTTATCATTAGAAATATATTTTTTGATTTTCTTTTCCAAACTTTTCAACACATTTCATAAGTGTATATAGTGTATCAATAGAAATTTATTTCTTTGATTTTGAAACTTTTCAACACATTTCATAAATGTATCTAGTTTATCATTAGAAATTTATATTTTGATTTTCCTTTTCAAACTTTTCAACACATTTCATAAGTGTATATAGTGTATCAATAGAAATTTATTTCTTTGATTTTGAAACTTTTCAACACATTTCAGAAATGTATCTAGTTTATCAATAGAAATATATTTTTTTATTTTCTTCTTCAAACTTTTCTACACATTTCATAAATGTATCTAGTTTATCATTAGAAATATATTTTTTTATTTTCTTTTTCAAACTTTTCAACACATCTCATAAATGTACCTACCGGTAGTTTCTCATTAGAAATATTTTTTTTATTTTCTTTTTCAATCTTTTCAACACATCTCATAAATGTATCTACCTATAGATGATCACTAGAAATATATCTGTTTATTTTCTTTTTCAAACTTTTCAACACATTTCATAAATGTATCTAGTTTATCATTAGAAATATATTTTTTTGATTTTCAAACTTTTCAACACATTTCATAAGTGTATATAGTGTATCAATAGAAATTTATATTTTGATTTTCTTTTTCAAACTTTTCAACACATTTCATAAGTGTATATAGTGTATCAATAGAAATTTATTTCTTTGATTTTGAAACTTTTCAACACATTTCAGAAATGTATCTAGTTTATCAATAGAAATATATTTTTTTATTTTCTTTTTCAAACTTTTCAACACATCTCATAAATGTATCTACCGGCAGTTTATCATTAGAAATATATTTTTTTATTTTCTTCTTCAAACTTTTCAACACATCTCATAAATGTATCTACCGGTAGTTTATCATTAGAAATATATTTTTTTATTTTCTTCTTCAAACTTTTCAACACATCTCATAAATGTATCTTCAGGTAGATGATCACTAGAAATATATCTTTTAATTTTCTTGTTCAAACTTTTGAACATATTTCATAGATGTATATAGTTTATCACTAGAAATATATTTTTTGATTTTCTTTTCCACACTTTTCAACACATTTCATAAATGTATATAGTTTATCATTAGAAATATATTTTTTTTTATTTTCAAACTGTTCAACACATCTCATAAATGTATCTACCGGTAGAGTATCACTAGAAATATATTTTTTTATTTTATTTTTCAAACGTTTCAACACATCTCATAAATGTATCTAGTTTATCATTAGAAATATATTTTTTGATTTTCTTTTCCAAACTTTTCAACACATTTCATAAGTGTATATAGTGTATCTATAGAAATTTATTTCTTTGATTTTGAAACTTTTCAACACATTTCATAAATGTATCTAGTTTATCATTAGAAATATATTTTTTTATTTTCTTTTTCAATCTTTTCAACACATCTCATAAATGTATCTACCTATAGATGATCACTAGAAATATATCTGTTTATTTTCTTTTTCAAACTTTTCAACACATTTCATAAGTGTATATAGTTGATCAATAGAAATATATTTTTTTGATTTTCAAACTTTTCAACACATTTCATAAGTGTATATAGCGTATCAATAGAAATTTATTTCTGTGATTTTGAAACTTTTCAACACATTTCATAAGTGTATATAGTGTATCAATAGAAATTTATTTCTGTGATTTTGAAACTTTTCAACACATTTCATAAGTGTATATAGTGTATCAATAGAAATATATTTCTTTGATTTTGAAACTTTTCAACACATTTCATAAATGTATCTAGTTTATCATTAGAAATATATTTTTTTCTTTTCTTTTCAATCTTTTCAACACATCTCATAAATGAATATAGTTTATCATTAGAAATATATTTTTTTTATTTACTTGTTCAAAGTTTTCAACATATTTCATAAATGTATATAGTTTATTATTAGAAATATATTTTTTGATTTTCTTTTCCAAACTTTTCAACACATCTCATAAATGTATCTACCAGTAGTTTCTCATTAGAAATATTTTTTTTATTTTCTTTTTCAATCTTTTCAACACATCTCATAAATGTATCTACCGATAAATGATCACTAGAAATATATCTTTTTATTTTCTTTTTCAAACTTTTCAACACATTTCATAAATGTATATAGTTTATCATTAGAAATATTTTTGTTTATTTTCAAACTTTTCTACACATTTCATAAGTGTATATAGTTTATCAATGGAAATTTATTTTGTGATTTTCTTTTTGAAATTTTTCAACACATTTCATAAATGTATCTAATTTATCATTAGAAAAATATTTCTTTGATTTTCAAACTTTTCAACACATTTCAGAAATGTATCTAGTTTATCATTAGAAATATATTTTTTTTATTTTCTTTTTCAAACTTTTCAACACATCTCATAAATGTAACTACCAGTAGTTTCTCATTAGAAATATATTTTTTAATTTTCTTGTTCAATCTTTTCAACACATCTCATAAATGTATCTACCAGTAGATGATCACTAGAAATATATTTTTTTATTTTCTTCTTCAAACTTTTCAATACATCTCATAAATATATCTACCGGTAGTTTCTCATTAGAAATATAATTTTTAATTTTCTTTTTCAATCTTTTCAACACATCTCATAAATGCATCTACCGGTAGATGATCACTAAAAATATATATTTTTATTTTCTTCTTCAAACTTTTCAATACATCTCATAAATGTATCTACCAGTAGATTATGTCTAGAAATATATCTTTTCATTTTCTTTTTCAAACTTTTCAACACATTTCATAAATGTATCTAGTTTATCATTAGAAATATATTTTTTGATTTTCTTTTCCAAACTTTTCAACACATTTCATAAGTGTATATAGTGTATCAATAGAAATTTATTTCTTTGATTTTGAAACTTTTCAACACATTTCATAGATGTATCTAGTTTATCATTAGAAATATATTTTTTTATTTTCTTTTTCAAACTTTTCAACACATCTCATAAATGTACCTACCGGTAGTTTCTCATTAGAAATATTTTTTTTATTTTCTTTTTCAATCTTTTCAACACATCTCATAAATGTATCTACCTATAGATGATCACTAGAAATATATCTGTTTATTTTCTTTTTCAAACTTTTCAACACATTTCATAAATGTATCTAGTTTATCATTAGAAATATATTTTTTTTATTTTCAAACTTTTCAACACATTTCATAAGTGTATATAGTGTATCAATAGAAATTTATATTTTGATTTTCTTTTTCAAACTTTTCAACACATTTCATAAGTGTATATAGTGTATCAATAGAAATTTATTTCTTTGATTTTGAAACTTGTCAACACATTTCAGAAATGTATCTAGTTTATCAATAGAAATATATTTTTTTATTTTCTTTTTCAAACTTTTCAACACATCTCATAAATGTATCTACCAGCAGTTTATCATTAGAAATATATTTTTTTATTTTCTTCTTCAAACTTTTCAACACATCTCATAAATGTATCTACCGGTAGTTTATCATTAAAAATATATTTTTTTATTTTCTTCTTCAAACTTTTCAACACATCTCATAAATGTATCTTCAGGTAGATGATCACTAGAAATATATCTTTTAATTTTCTTTTCCACACTTTTCAACACATTTCATAAATGTATATAGTTTATCATTAGAAATATATTTTTTTGATTTTCAAACTGTTGAACACATCTCATAAATGTATCTACCGGTAGAGTATCACTAGAAATATATTTTTTTATTTTATTTTTCAAACTTTTCAACACATCTCATAAATGTATCTAGTTTATCATTAGAAATATATTTTTTGATTTTCTTTTCCAAACTTTTCAACACATTTCATAAGTGTATATAGTGTATCTATAGAAATTTATTTCTTTGATTTTGAAACTTTTCAACACATTTCATAAATGTATCTAGTTTATCATTAGAAATATATTTTTTTATTTTCTTTTTCAATCTTTTCAACACATCTCATAAATGTATCTACCTATAGATGATCACTAGAAATATATCTGTTTATTTTCTTTTTCAAACTTTTCAACACATTTCATAAGTGTATATAGCGTATCAATAGAAATTTATTTCTGTGATTTTGAAACTTTTCAACACATTTCATAAGTGTATATAGTGTATCAATAGAAATTTATTTCTGTGATTTTGAAACTTTTCAACACATTTCATAAGTGTATATAGTGTATCAATAGAAATATATTTCTTTGATTTTGAAACTTTTCAACACATTTCATAAATGTATCTAGTTTATCATTAGAAATATATTTTTTTCTTTTCTTTTCAATCTTTTCAACACATCTCATAAATGAATATAGTTTATCATTAGAAATATATTTTTTTTATTTACTTGTTCAAAGTTTTCAACATATTTCATAAATGTATATAGTTTATTATTAGAAATATATTTTTTGATTTTCTTTTCCAAACTTTTCAACACATCTCATAAATGTATCTACCAGTAGTTTCTCATTAGAAATATTTTTTTTATTTTCTTTTTCAATCTTTTCAACACATCTCATAAATGTATCTACCGATAAATGATCACTAGAAATATATCTTTTTATTTTCTTTTTCAAACTTTTCAATACATCTCATAAATGTATCTACCAGTAGATTATGTCTAGAAATATATCTTTTCATTTTCTTTTTCAAACTTTTCAACACATTTCATAAATGTATATAGTTTATCATTAGAAATATTTTTGTTTATTTTCAAACTTTTCTACACATTTCATAAGTGTATATAGTTTATCAATGGAAATTTATTTTGTGATTTTCTTTTTGAAATTTTTCAACACATTTCATAAATGTATCTAATTTATCATTAGAAAAATATTTCTTTGATTTTCAAACTTTTCAACACATTTCAGAAATGTATCTAGTTTATCATTAGAAATATATTTTTTTTATTTTCTTTTTCAAACTTTTCAACACATCTCATAAATGTAACTACCAGTAGTTTCTCATTAGAAATATATTTTTTAATTTTCTTGTTCAATCTTTTCAACACATCTCATAAATGTATCTACCAGTAGATGATCACTAGAAATATATTTTTTTATTTTCTTCTTCAAACTTTTCAATACATCTCATAAATGTATCTACCAGTAGATTATGTCTAGAAATATATCTTTTCATTTTCTTTTTCAAACTTTTCAACACATTTCATAAATGTATCTAGTTTATCATTAGAAATATATTTTTTGACTTTCTTTTCCAAACTTTTCAACACATTTCATAAGTGTATATAGTGTATCAATAGAAATTTATTTCTTTGATTTTGAAACTTTTCAACACATTTCATAGATGTATCTAGTTTATCATTAGAAATATATTTTTTTATTTTCTTTTTCAAACTTTTCAACACATCTCATAAATGTACCTACCGGTAGTTTCTCATTAGAAATATTTTTTTTATTTTCTTTTTCAATCTTTTCAACACATCTCATAAATGTATCTACCTATAGATGATCACTAGAAATATATCTGTTTATTTTCTTGTTCAAACTTTTCAACACATTTCATAAATGTATCTAGTTTATCATTAGAAATATATTTTTTTGATTTTCAAACTTTTCAACACATTTCATAAGTGTATATAGTGTATCAATAGAAATTTATATTTTGATTTTCTTTTTCAAACTTTTCAACACATTTCATAAGTGTATATAGTGTATCAATAGAAATTTATTTCTTTGATTTTGAAACTTGTCAACACATTTCAGAAATGTATCTAGTTTATCAATAGAAATATATTTTTTTATTTTCTTTTTCAAACTTTTCAACACATCTCATAAATGTATCTACCAGCAGTTTATCATTAGAAATATATTTTTTTATTTTCTTCTTCAAACTTTTCAACACATCTCATAAATGTATCTACCGGTAGTTTATCATTAAAAATATATTTTTTTATTTTCTTCTTCAAACTTTTCAACACATCTCATAAATGTATCTTCAGGTAGATGATCTCTAGAAATATATCTTTTAATTTTCTTTTCCACACTTTTCAACACATTTCATAAATGTATATAGTTTATCATTAGAAATATATTTTTGTGATTTTCAAACTGTTCAACACATCTCATAAATGTATCTACCGGTAGAGTATCACTAGAAATATATTTTTTTATTTTATTTTTCAAACGTTTCAACACATCTCATAAATGTATCTAGTTTATCATTAGAAATATATTTTTTGATTATCTTTTCCAAACTTTTCAACACATTTCATAAGTGTATATAGTGTATCAATAGAAATTTATTTCTTTGATTTTGAAACTTTTCAACACATTTCATAAATGTATCTAGTTTATCATTAGAAATATATTTTTTTATTTTCTTTTTCATACTTTTCAACACATCTCATAAATGTATCTATCGGTAGTTTCTCATTAGAAATATTTTTTTTATTTTCTTTTTCAATCTTTTCAACACATCTCATAAATGTATCTACCTATAGATGATCACTAGAAATATATCTGTTTATTTTCTTTTTCAAACTTTTCAACATATTTCATAAGTGTATATAGTTGATCAATAGAAATTTATTTTTTGATTTTCTTTTTCAAACTTTTCAACACATTTCATAAATGTATCTAGTTTATCATTAGAAATATATTTTTTTGATTTTCAAACTTTTCAACACATTTCATAAGTGTATATAGTGTATCAATAGAAATTTATTTCTGTGATTTTGAAACTTTTCAACACATTTCATAAATGTATATAGTTTATCATTAGAAATATATTTTTTTTATTTTCTTGTTCAAACTTTTCAACATATTTCATAAATGTATATAGTTTATTATTAGAAATATATTTTTTGATTTTCTTTTCTAAACTTTTCAACACATCTCATAAATGTATCTAGTTTATCATTAGAAATATATTTTTTTCAGTTTGAAACTTTTCAACACATTTCATAAATGTATCTACCAGTAGTTTATTATTAGAAATATATTTTTTGATTTTCTTTTTCAAACTTTTCAATACATCTCATAAATGTATCTACCGGTAGATTATCACTAGAAATATATCTTTTCATTTTCTTGTTCAAACTTTTCAACACATTTCATAAATGTATATAGTTTATCATTAAGACTATTTTTTTTTTATTTTCTTGTTCAAACTTTTCTACACATTTCATAAATGAATATAGTTTATCATTAGAAATATATTTTTTTGATTTTGAAACTTTTCAAAACATTTCATAAGTGTATATAGTGTATCAATAGAAATTTATTTCTGTGATTTTGAAACTTTTCAACACATTTCATAAATGTATATAGTTTATCATTAGAAATATATTTTTTTGATTTTGAAACTTTTCAAAACATTTCATAAATGTATCTACCAGTAGTTTATTATTAGATATATATTTTTTGATTTTCTTTTTCAAACTTTTCAATACATCTCATAAATGTATCTACCGGTAGATTATCACTAGAAATATATCTTTTCATTTTCTTGTTCAAACTTTTCAACACATTTCATAAATGTATATAGTTTATCATTAAGAATATTTTTTTATTTTCTTGTTCAAACTTTTCTACACATTTCATAAATGAATATAGTTTATCATTAGAAATATATTTTTTTATTTTCTTTTTCAAACATTTCAACACATCTCATAAATGTATCTACCGGTAGTTTCTCATTAGAAATATTTTTTTTATTTTCTTTTCAATCTTTTCAACACATCTCATAAATGTATCTACCGATAGATGATCACTAGAAATATACCTTTCTATTTTATTTTTCAAACTTTTCAACACATTTCATAAGTGTATATAGTTGATCAATAGAAATTTATCTTTTCATTTTCTTTTTCAAACTTTTCAACACATTTCATAAATGTATATAGTTTATCATTAAGAATATTTTTTTTTATTTTCTTGTTCAAACTTTTCAACACATTTCATAAATGAATATAGTTTATCATTAGAAATATATTTTTTTTATTTTCTTGTTCAAACTTTTCAACATATTTCATAAATGTATATAGTTTATTATTAGAAATATATTTTTTGATTTTCTTTTCCAAACTTTTCAACACATCTCATAAATGTATCTACCAGTAGTTTCTCATTAGAAATATTTTTTTTATTTTCTTTTTCAATCTTTTCAACACATCTCATAAATGTATCTACCGATAAATGATCACTAGAAATATATCTTTTTATTTTCTTTTTCAAACTTTTCAACACATTTCATAAATGTATATAGTTTATCATTAGAAATATTTTTGTTTATTTTCAAACTTTTCTACACATTTCATAAGTGTATATAGTTTATCAATGTAAATTTATTTTGTGATTTTCTTTTTGAAATTTTTCAACACATTTCATAAATGTATCTAATTTATCATTAGAAAAATATTTCTTTGATTTTCAAACTTTTCAACACATTTCAGAAATGTATCTAGTTTATCATTAGAAATATATTTTTTTTATTTTCTTTTTCAAACTTTTCAACACATCTCATAAATGTAACTACCAGTAGTTTCTCATTAGAAATATATTTTTTAATTTTCTTGTTCAATCTTTTCAACACATCTCATAAATGTATCTACCAGTAGATGATCACTAGAAATATATTTTTTTATTTTCTTCTTCAAACTTTTCAATACATCTCATAAATATATCTACCGGTAGTTTCTCATTAGAAATATAATTTTTAATTTTCTTTTTCAATCTTTTCAACACATCTCATAAATGCATCTACCGGTAGATGATCACTAAAAATATATATTTTTATTTTCTTCTTCAAACTTTTCAATACATCTCATAAATGTATCTACCAGTAGATTATGTCTAGAAATATATCTTTTCATTTTCTTTTTCAAACTTTTCAACACATTTCATAAATGTATCTAGTTTATCATTAGAAATATATTTTTTGATTTTCTTTTCCATACTTTTCAACACATTTCATAAGTGTATATAGTGTATCAATAGAAATTTATTTCTTTGATTTTGAAACTTTTCAACACATTTCATAGATGTATCTAGTTTATCATTAGAAATATATCTGTTTATTTTCTTTTTCAAACTTTTCAACACATTTCATAAATGTATCTAGTTTATCATTAGAAATATATTTTTTTTATTTTCAAACTTTTCAACACATTTCATAAGTGTATATAGTGTATCAATAGAAATTTATATTTTGATTTTCTTTTTCAAACTTTTCAACACATTTCATAAGTGTATATAGTGTATCAATAGAAATTTATTTCTTTGATTTTGAAACTTGTCAACACATTTCAGAAATGTATCTAGTTTATCAATAGAAATATATTTTTTTATTTTCTTTTTCAAACTTTTCAACACATCTCATAAATGTATCTACCAGCAGTTTATCATTAGAAATATATTTTTTTATTTTCTTCTTCAAACTTTTCAACACATCTCATAAATGTATCTACCGGTAGTTTATCATTAAAAATATATTTTTTTATTTTCTTCTTCAAACTTTTCAACACATCTCATAAATGTATCTTCAGGTAGATGATCACTAGAAATATATCTTTTAATTTTCTTTTCCACACTTTTCAACACATTTCATAAATGTATATAGTTTATCATTAGAAATATATTTTTTTGATTTTCAAACTGTTGAACACATCTCATAAATGTATCTACCGGTAGAGTATCACTAGAAATATATTTTTTTATTTTATTTTTCAAACGTTTCAACACATCTCATAAATGTATCTAGTTTATCATTAGAAATATATTTTTTGATTTTCTTTTCCAAACTTTTCAACACATTTCATAAGTGTATATAGTGTATCAATAGAAATTTATTTCTTTGATTTTGAAACTTTTCAACACATTTCATAAATGTATCTAGTTTATCATTAGAAATATATTTTTTTATTTTCTTTTTCAAACTTTTCAACACATTTCATAAGTGTATATAGTGTATCAATAGAAATTTATTTCTGTGATTTTGAAACTTTTCAACACATTTCATAAATGTATATAGTTTATCATTAGAAATATATTTTTTTGATTTTGAAACTTTTCAAAACATTTCATAAATGTATCTACCAGTAGTTTATTATTAGAAATATATTTTTTGATTTTCTTTTTCAAACTTTTCAATACATCTCATAAATGTATCTACCGGTAGATTATCACTAGAAATATATCTTTTCATTTTCTTGTTCAAACTTTTCAACACATTTCATAAATGTATATAGTTTATCATTAAGAATATTTTTTTTTATTTTCTTGTTCAAACTTTTCAACACATTTCATAAATGAATATAGTTTATCATTAGAAATATATTTTTTTTATTTTCTTGTTCAAACTTTTCAACATATTTCATAAATGTATATAGTTTATTATTAGAAATATATTTTTTGATTTTCTTTTCTAAACTTTTCAACACATCTCATAAATGTATCTAGTTTATCATTAGAAATATATTTTTTTCAGTTTGAAACTTTTCAACACATTTCATAAATGTATCTACCAGTAGTTTATTATTAGAAATATTTTTTTTATTTTCTTTTCAATCTTTTCAACACATCTCATAAATGTATCTACCGATAGATGATCACTAGAAATATACCTTTCTATTTTATTTTTCAAACTTTTCAACACATTTCATAAGTGTATATAGTTGATCAATAGAAATTTATCTTTTCATTTTCTTTTTCAAACTTTTCAACACATTTCATAAATGTATATAGTTTATCATTAAGAATATTTTTTTTTATTTTCTTGTTCAAACTTTTCAACACATTTCATAAATGAATATAGTTTATCATTAGAAATATATTTTTTTTATTTTCTTGTTCAAACTTTTCAACATATTTCATAAATGTATCTACCAGTAGTTTCTCATTAGAAATATTTTTTTAATTTTTTTTTTCAATCTTTTCAACACATCTCATAAATGTATCTACTGATAAATGATCACTAGAAATATATCTTTTTATTTTCTTTTTCAAACTTTTCAACACATTTCATAAATGTATATAGTTTATCATTAGAAATATTTTTGTTTATTTTCTTGTTCAAACTTTTCAACACATTTCATAAATGAATATAGTTTATCATTAGAAATATATTTTTTTTATTTTCTTGTTCAAACTTTTCAACATATTTAATAAATGTATCTAGTTTATCATTAGAAATATATTTTTTTCAGTTTGAAACTTTTCAACACATTTCATAAATGTATCTACCAGTAGTTTATTATTAGAAATATATTTTTTGATTTTCTTTTTCAAACTTTTCAATACATCTCATAAATGTATCTACCGGTAGATTATCACTAGAAATATATCTTTTCATTTTCTTGTTCAAACTTTTCAACACATTTCATAAATGTATATAGTTTATCATTAAGAATATTTTTTTTTTATTTTCTTGTTCAAACTTTTCAACACATTTCATAAATGAATATAGTTTATCATTAGAAATATATTTTTTTTATTTTCTTTTCCAAACTTTTCAACACATTTCATAAATGTATCTAGTTTATTATTAGAAATATATTTTTTGATTTTCTTTTTCAAACTTTTCAATACATCTCATAAATGTTTCAACCGGTAGATTATCACTAGAAATATATCTTTTCATTTTCTTTTTCAAACATTTCAACACATTTCATAAATATATATAGTTTATCATTAGAAATATGTTTTGTTTAAATTTTAAACTTTTCAACACATTTCATAAATGTATCTAATTTATCACTAGAAATATATTTTTTTATTTTATTTTCCAAACTTTTCAACACATTTCATAAATGTATCTAGTTTATCATTAGAAATATATTTTTTATTTTCTTTTTCTATGACCTACTGACCTCTTACCAGATTTGATAATGGCTCAGAAAGCAGCTGATTTCACCCATTGTCAGTGATCTGAAAATAAAGTGTACAAACAAAGAAATTATGATTCTATCTGTTTACAGAAAAAAATTTTTTATTCTATTTCTGCGTTCGTTCTCAAACTCCAACAGACCAGTAGTATGTGGTCCGCAGAACAGAATATGTTGTCATGGTTAACAGCTCAGTTCTGCACATTTCAGCTCAACTCATCTGCTTCTGGGTCACTTTGACTGTATGGGATAGGACAGTTAACTCCACCCCAAAACCTCCTTAGTTGCCTATGGATAATAATGATGATTTAGATTTTGACAGTGAAGATTACCGACTTGTTGAAAATTGTAAAATAAATAGACCTAATATTATTTGTAAAGGAAGAATAACTTTATAAAAAATTATAAAACTACTCACACTGCTATTGTTTCCGAAGAATCAGATAGGTATAGTGACAGCAATGATAATCTTGCGCTATGTTATACAGTAAATAGTTAGACCTAATGATAATATTGAGTGGAATAAAGTTAAGCTTTGGAAATTCAATACTTGGGAATATTTCATAAAGTTTCAGAATATTTTGTTCAGTTCTGAAATTTGACATAAAACACACAAAAATGGCATAAAACACCAGGCAGATAGATTTACTTCAAATAAACTAATTATGATCAGAAAGTGGACAGTCAAGGCATCTACTTTAGTAAGATTGGATTTTAGCATTTCAAGACAAGTAAAATTGAGGGTGAGTAGAACAAAATGGATGCAAAATAATTTCTGTTCATCTAACATCTCTGTTTGTGGTGTAATTTTGGAATTTTATTGTTACAATTCTTATATTTTGTATGGATTCCATTCAATTATCTTTCTTTTGATACCTTATATGACCTTCCATAGCTAATACTTTGTCTTCGGGAAGCTTGCGCCTAGTCATGTTGCGGTCCAAAAATTTTGCGTAAAATTAATTACGTCCAAACCCCAGGAATAAGGAATAATTACATCCTGAAAGAGTTACAGTTGAAACATTGAAATGTCTTGTATGTTGTTATTTGCATATTTTCATACCAATACCATACAGTACAATGGCAGTCTGATAGTCCTCATAAAACTCCATCAAAACTTGTGTTCTATGTAAGTATTTAGTTGCCTCTCACAACATGCTTGGCAGATACCAGCCGTAATTATCTGCTTCTGTTTAGGACCCCAGTGACACATTGATGAGACAATACAATAATTATGACATTTACAAAAACATGGACTACCAAAATCATAATAATCTTTTTTGGCCTCATCGAGGCCAACTCCTTGAAGTGAAGATGGGGGCTTAGTCCAGCCAAACAGAGGCTTGAAATTAAGATTGGTCGGGCCATTCCATATATCGAGCAGGACTGTGGCACAGGTACTGAAGTCAGAGATACCAGGTTGAAAGGCACGCCAACAACACGACTAGATAATGTCTTCACAAACACATTTTTATTTGAATCTTCAGGAAATAAGAACAATAGAGCTCTTTCTGGTATCCTTTTGTGTAATGGAAAAATTTGTTTAATACCCAAACTTTGCCAGAGCCTAAAAGGGGAGTAACGGATAGCGACACTGCTACCTACCAAGCATGTTGTAAGAGGTGACTCAGGAAGTTTAGGGGTGGAGTTAGATGTCCCATAACTAAGTTGGTTAAAGTGGCCTATAAGCCATGCTGAAGTTGGATGTGTCAGGCCGAAAGGAACATATATTGCAACTAACGAGAAGATACCCAGACTTTAACTCTCGGCAGTGTGCAACTTTAACTCTCGGCGGTGTGCAACATTAACTCTCGGCGGTGTGCAACTTTAACTCTCGGCGGTGTGCAACTTTAACTCTCGGCGGTGTGCAACTTTAACTCTCGGCGGTGTGCAACTTAAACTCTCGGCGGTGTGCAACTATCAGAATACAGTCTCTTCTTTTTTCTGCATGCATTCTCATAGATGTCTCATTGTACGGATTTTCTGTACTTATACAGATTTTTCAGGCTGAAAAAAAAACTCCGAAAAAACCCTACAATCAAAAACTTTTTTGGGGTGGGGGTGTTTTTTAAAATAACATTTTAAAAAAAGGCCATTTCGTATTACATCTTCAGTTACTACTTCTAATGCAGACATTTTGTACATATTGAATGTATTTCTGCAGAAGACGGATGTGTTGGGCCATTGGCGCAAATAAAATGGCAACACAACGCATTTCCATTCTCTGGACTATATTCAACTGGAAATCTTGTAGGACCATTGTCCTGTTACAAGAGAAATCCAGCGGGAGTTTGAGAATGAATGCTGAAGAAGAAGAAGAATGTATTGATTGGATGAAGACAAAAATGTGGGATTTTTTTATTTTTGTTTGGGGTGCTAATACTGTAATTTTTATTGAAATACAGAAATAAATTGTTAAAAATATGGATTTATGGAAAAATAAGCGGACAGCCATGCATTCTCAAACTCCTGTAGGTTAGTAGGATGTAGGCCATAGAAAAGGATACATTTTACATTTTAGCTGCAATATCTGTGCCTTTCAGCCTGGCACACCCAACTACAGCATGGATTCTGAGTCACTGGCTGACCTATGAGGTGAAACAGCTAATTCCTCCCCTCAACATGCCGAAATCGGATGTGCTAGGCCTACAAGGCGCATAACGGTGGCACAACGTAATCACGCTCCCGGCGGAAATCTCACGGATATCCGTGATGGTTACAATGGAGCAAACGCAAAACAAACAAACAAACTTCCCTCAAATCTCATTGGTCACCTCTTACGATATGCTTGGCACATAACAGAGATGTTATTATAATAATAATTTTTTCTGCTCTTAAGCCCAGAATACCATCAAAGGCGGATGTGTCTGGCCATTGTCGCAAATAAAGAGACGACACAATACATTTCCATTCTCTGGACTATATCCTGCTGGAAATCTAGTAGGATTATTGTCCTGTTACAAGAGAGAACCAGCGGGAGTTTGAGAATGAACGCTGAAGAAGAAGGCCCCACAATTCACAGGTGGAAATAAAGAGCGAAACAAAATGAGATCCCTTTTACCTTCCATAATATGGATCGGCAAAGCCTGGCAACATCTTGACACCTTGCTTCTCCAGGTAAGAACTATTAAGTTCTCTGTGTGGAATAGATAACATATAGAATGAACATTATACGTAGGCAAGAATTATGTGCTTCGAAAATATGTTCTTGTAGCCGTGGTTGTCATCTTCTGGTGTGTTCGTTCTCAAGCTCCTGCTGATTAGCAGGATGTAGTCCAGAGAATGGAATGCATTGCATCATGGTTTGCAACATATGTGCCTTTCGGCCTGAGACATTAGACTTCAGCATGGTTTCTGTGTCATGTTTCTGTATCTAAAACGGTGGTTCTCAGCAAGATAGCAGGGACTTGAAGGGGGGGGCACCGAAGAAATTTCTGAAATAGAGGTAAGGGTAAAACTTGTCATGGGGAGGGGGGCATATGAAGATAAAGACTTGAACAGTAACCAATAAGAAATATAGCGACAAATCTGAAAAAGTCTTGGAAAGTCAATGATCTTTTTTTTTAAGCACAAGGGCTTAAAAATGACTGTGAAGGTTAGAACAAATGCAGGACTAACAAACCAATAACATCTGCAGTTAGAACAAATGCAGGACTAACAAACCAGTAACATCTGCAGTTAGAACAAATGCAGGACTGACAAATCAGTAACATCTGCAGTTAGAACAAATGCAGGACTGACAAACCAGTAACATCTGCAGTTAGAACAAATGCAGGACTAACAAACCAGTAACATCTGCAGTTAGAACAAATGCAGGACTGACAAACCAGTAACATCTTCAGTTAGAACAAATGCAGGACTAACAAACGAGTAACATCTGCAGTTAGAACAAATGCAGGACTGACAAACCATTATTGTTTATTATTTATATGGATAACATTATCAAAACAGTAAAACACCACCAGACGTTTACCATTACTCAAATGACTTAATTGAACCACTCTTTGCTGACCATCATTGCCTTTTTCACAGTTCAAGTGAAGTGCTGAAAGTTCACATAAACCTACTCAATGAAAGCTGCCTCAATCACAACATGAAGATCAATAAAGAAAATACAGAAGTAATGTTTATAGGCAGAAAACCCAATACAATCAAAATAAATGATCAACTACTGAAGTAAAGCAAGTGCAGAAATTTAAATATTTTGGGAGCATTTGTACAGCTGACTGAAGAATGGACAGAGTGTTGAGACAAGAATTAAAAAGTCAACTATGTAACTTATGAACTTATACCAATTTTCCCGTCGAAGACGAATGTATCAGGCCATTGGCGCAAATAAAACGGAGACACAGCGCATTTCCATTCTCTGGATTACATCCTGCTAGAAATCCAGCAGGACAATGATCCTGCTAAAAGAGAAATTCAACAGGAGTTTGAGAATGTACGCTGAAGAAGAAGACTAATGATTTCTAGGTTGACCCAGCCTAAGAAAAGGGCACCAGATCTTCTAGGAAAGTAGCCGCAGGTATGATGTTGGTCAATGAAAAATACAGACGTAACCCCATACTCCCCACTACGCCTCAATGGAAAAAGTGAAAACATGAAAACTCCTTTTTTAATGAATGTCATACTGCGAGTATACAACAAAATTACAAATAACAGGAGAGAATTTGGTATTTATACTAACTTTCCATCTACAGCATCCACAATTTTGGCATCTATCTCCAAGTAGTCAAAGGCTGTCAGCATCCGAAGTCTTCTAGCCGGCCGTCGTTTCAAGTTGATCATGTATATCTGCAAATATGAATAAATAAAGTTTTTAACACCAGACAGCCTAGAGAAGACCATAATGGAGGGGATGATGCCAGGGAGACGTACAAGAGACAGACCCAGAAGATGGATGCAAGACATCAAAGACCACCTGAACATGACAGTAACAGAAGCAGGAAGACTAGCTCAAGATTGACAGAAGCTTCGAAAGGCTGTGATGACTGCTACAGGATATGCTACCTGATGAGTATGAATGTTTTTAATTAACGAAGTTCATGGTGGCTGGATTATCAGAACAGCAACCTCCACATTCTTCTTCTTTCATTCTCAAACTTCTTAGAGATTATCAAGATGCAGTCTGGAGAACGGAATGTGTTGCGTCATGGTTTACAGCGTGACTGTGTTATATGCACCTTTCGGTGCATATAACACATCCGATTTCAGCATGACTTCTAGGTCACTTTGACCATATACGGAATGTGACAACCAACACCATCCTAAAACCTTCTTAGTCACCTCTTACAAGATATATGGAAGATAAATAGTGGTGCTATTCTTTGCTCCCCTTTTGACTACGAATTGGCCATAACAGACTGAGAAGTCACATGTTCAGAAAGTTGAAAATTTGTAGACAGACCTGTGCAACTGTGGACTGAGCCCAGAGACTGCAGAACACATCCTTCATGCTTGTCAAATCTACCAAGAAGAGAGGGAGAAAATATGTTTATTTTCCTACTGAGACGGCAGAACTTCCAGACTTGAGGGGTTCCATGGATGACCTGAAGCGAATTACACAGTTCATTGAAGCTATTGGCGCTGTAACCTGATATCTGACTGAAGAACAAAAAGCTCCCCTTTCGGGCCCTGGAAACACACTTTCGCTTTTATGGTTAAAAGCTCTGATATAACTGAATTGGGTTAACTTTGCGACTGAAAGGAGCATAAAGATGAACATTTTACGCAGCCAAAAAAAACACCTAATAAATATTATAAAATACCTTTACAACTTTTAAAACTAAAAGTTTACCTTCAGTTATTTAACAAAAAATGTATACAAACTATAACAAAATGACACATAACTTGCCTGATCAGATCCTATGTATACAAACTACAACAAAATGACACATAACTTGGCTGATCAAATCCTAGTTTGTCTTTAGGCTTCTCTGGTATATACACATGAGGTGAACTGTACAGAGGAGGAACTTCTTGTACTGAAAATATTATACACTTTGTTCAAGAACATCATCAAGGAAATCATCAAGTATTGCTTACCTCCAGGATCAGCTTCTCTGCACTGTAGACGAATCTGTAAGCGTTTGGTATGTCAGGTCTCAGATCAGTTAAATATTTACTGTCCGCACAAATTCAACTCTGATTCAATAAATACTTCACATTTCAGATCATCTAAACCATAAGTTCTCAACTTTTCTCGAGTCACAAACCCATTTTATTTAGAAGTAAAGTGACCCATGGTCAAAAACATTTTATATAAGGCTTTCAATATGGAAAAAATATTCTATATCGTTCGAAGATTGTTCAGAATATCTTCTACTTCTGCGTTGGCTCTCAAGTAACCAACACAAATTTATTTTTTGATTTCCACCATGGAGCATGAAGTATGATGTGCTACTATTTCATTTGAGGCATATATAATTCAATACAATTTAAACACATGACATATTTAATGTTTAGCTTGATATTGTAACTCGTTAACAATTATTTCTTCATAATTTACATTTGAGTTTTTGCCAACGTATGTTAACCATGTGTGTGTGTCGCATCAGTCTATTAACCGAGAACACAGAAACTGCTCACATTTTGATGAATTATATTTGGGTCAAAGGGCATGAACTCATGAACCACTAACCTACCATAAGTTATATTTAATATTACGTAATCACCAGTGTGTTGCAGGGGAGCAAAGAATAGCAACACTGTTTACATTCGATGCATGTCATAAAAGGCGACTAAGGAGGTTATGGGATGGAGTTGGCTGTCCCATCCCATATAGGGTCAGTGACCCAAAGCTATGCTGAAGTTGGTTGTTTCAGGCTGAAAGGCGCAGATATCGCAGCAATGCTGTAAACCATGATACAACGCATTGCGTTCTCCAGACTACATCCTGCTTATCTACAGGAGTTTGAGAATGAATGCAGAAGAAGAAGACAAAAAGTGGATGAAACAAATAGTCATAATCACTTGTGATGGACAAACAATAACAACAACAATGACATGCATGGAAGGTAAACAGTGTTGCTATTCTTTGCTACCCTTTCGGATCCTACCACATATGTATTCAAGAAGTTAACACTCTAACAAATATAAAACTGGACTGACATCATAAATCATCGCTGTCTTATAAAAGATATTGTAACAAGTGGATAATAATAATAATAACAGTTGTGTACCCATAACATTTTCATCTGGCATGCTGAAGGTCTTACCAGCGGACCATCAGACCAACCAGAATGCAACAGTAAATACCTAGTAGATGACGTGCAAATATAGTGATGCTTTCCTTTCGTGGAAGCCTCGCGTCACTTCATCTATGCAGCTATATGTTCATTCCCTCTCAGTAAAAGGCTTCTTCAAAATCATTGCAAACCACAGAAAGTTGCAGCCTTAGTGTGTGTGAAATAAAGCTCTGGAGAAACCCCTCGACTGCACAAAAGAAGAATTCTATTTCTCAAAATTCCTAGTGATTAAAACAAACATAACGCTTTCTTAATATCCAAAATCATACCAGCTGTTCAAATAATAATAATAACAAATACATTACACATCAACATCTCAGGCAAAGAATATTTCAATCAATTTTGTTTGGGTCATTCATTATCAAACTCCAAACTGAAGTATATATTTGAGGCTTTGGATTCTTGACATTTATCTGTGTACGAGATCCTTAGTCAGTAGTGGTGACCCAATAGTCTGCAGTGGCCTGTTCTAACATGAAACTGTCCAGCAGGATGTAGTTCCGACAAGGGAAATGCATTTTGTCATCGTTTTATTTGCATCAATGGCCCAACACATGCAATTTCAGCTGTAAAGTTTAATTAAATGTACAAGAGCATACAACACACTTACTTTTTCTGCCCCATAAGAATTTGAAGAGTTCTATTATTTTCTAGTGTCACATCAGCATCGATCATCTATCAAAAAGATAAAAACCTGCATTATCTAGTTGCATGTGGACAATATTTTTTTAAATCAGTAAAAATCATTTTGCATTCAATACAACAAAGTATATACACTCTACCACCGAAGACAGTAGAACACCTCCTTATTGACTGCCCTTACATTTCAACTGACAGGAAAAAACTTGTACAGACACTGTTAACAGTCTGAAACTCACTGTATGGATCACTAAGTCAACTTTAGAAGACCTGCACTTTTTTTAAAGAATGGCTTCACGCTGCCAAGACAAGAGTAGAACTACTCAGTCTATCTATCTATCTATCTATAAGCTGTATCCCTTGTTTGCCTTGAAGTGTCAGGGGTAGAAGAGTTCTCTGGAGATGGCCTTCTTGTGTGCTGTTTGTAAGCTTGTTCCTGTGGCTTCTTTGATTTCTGTGATAAATCTTTTACATGGTCTGCCACTGGCTTTATAGCTTGTCTATGTGAAATGGCCATCTGTGGCATGCTGTCTGTTGGTAGTCTGGAAGCGTGTGAAAACCACTTGATTTGTTGTCTTTTGATGTGTTCCAATACTGGTATTGTTTTGGTTATCTGTCTGATGTGATCGTTTCTAATTCTCTCTCTTAATGTCACTCCAGCAACAGAGATGTGGTTCTATAGAAGAATGCTGAGAATACCATCAATCAAAAAACCCATAACCCTTCAGGGTCGTAGGGGTACCACATTGGATGCTTCAGCACACAGAGTCCTCCAGCAAATTCTATTCTCAGCGATGCGGATGAGTGTGGAAATATCTAGCCCTGTCCATTCCTTGATGTTGTCTGTCCATGTCTTTATTCATACCATGGACTGCCAGAAAAACTAATGTAGAGGTGTTGAAAGAGTCAAATGCGCAACAGACCTTAATCAATAATATAAGAAAAAGACAATCTTCATTTTTTGGCCACTTCATAAGACAGGGAGGTTTGGAGAACATAGTCACAACAGGCAAGATTGAAGGCAACAGAGACAGAAGGTGACAAAGTGAGAAAATAGTTGACAGTTTGATAACCTGGCACAGCAGGCAAACAACAACGATCTTGATACATAATACTATAGAGAGAGAGCTGTGGACAGCCATGATCGCCTACACCAGTCAGCATGGCACATGATGATGACGAATGACACTCTGAGTATTCTTCGTAGACGTGTCATTTCTGCTGTCACTATTTTACTTTTGTCTTGTGCTGTCATTGTCCAGGTTTGGCACTGGTAGCACAGTGATGGGATAATAATAGTCTTGTATAATGCAACTATTCAGTAGTTTTTGGATATCGAAAACAACAACAGCAGAAGACGGTTGTGTCTGGCTAATGCTTCAAATAGAGCAGCAACACACTGCATTGTTATTCCCTGGGCTACATCCTGTTGGAAATTTAGTAGGACCAATGTCCTGCTACAAGAGACATTCTGCGGGAGTTTGAGAATGAACGACAGAGAAGATGAAATATACGAGGCGTGTTCAAATGAAAACGGGACTTGTGGATTTATTTAAAAAGTATCATACGCAATTTAATATTTTCAACGGAATTGAACAAAAACCTGGGTTCATCAGAAAAAATCTCCGTATGCATTTAGGCAAGCATCCCACTGTTTAGGTAGACGTCGAATGCCGTCCGAGAAAAAGTTGCGTGGCTGTTCTCTGAACCATGTGGTCACCGCTGTCTTCACGTCTGCGTCGCTGTTGAATCGCTGTCCCTTTAGTGCTTTCTTCAACGGTCCGAACAAATGGAAATCACACGGGGATAAATCGGGACTATAGGCTGGGTGATGAAGAACTTCCCAATTCTTCTTTGCCAATGTTTCCTGCACAATTTTTGTGACGTGCGGACGAGCGTTGTCGAGGAGAAGAATCACTGAATTCTTCTGCAAGCGAACGAATGCACCGACGACGGTCAGTCAGTACTGCTTTATCAAGCACGGCTATGGCTTCTTCTGTTGCAACAATATGCGCCTGACCTGGCTGTGCAAGATCTGCCGTTAACTCACGTCCGTCTTTAAACATACGCACCCACTCCATCACTCTGGTCCTCGACAAACATTTGTCACATATGCTGCCTTCATTCTCCGATGAATGTCTACTGCTTGACATCCTTCAAATGAAAGAAACTGGATCACAGCACGCTGATTCACTTTGGACGGGTTCGGAATCACACCCACCATATTGTTAACAGTCTTCTGCAGCACATATGCATGCTGGGAAGATGAACACGTGACCGTATGTAAATTATTGGATACTCATTACTAGTGCAAAATGTCATCAATATCAGTGCGCTCTATCACGCGTGGTGTAACAAGTCCCGTTTTCATTTGAACACGCCTCGTATACTTGAATAGTGAGTGGTGTGTTCATTGTAGTCCTTTGTGCCCTTCTGTCAATCATGTTACAGCAGTAGCAGCTTCATCTTCTTCTGCGTTAATTCTGCAGTTCTGCTAGTTAGCTTGATGTTGTTCAAATAATGGGATGTGTTTTGTCATGTTTTACAGTCAATATAAGGTACTACTGCAGTGAAATGGAACAACAATAGTACTTAAGTAGAACACAGGTTTTTGAAAGTTTCACTTGAACATGATGGACTATCACTAAAACTAAGGGGTTACGTATTTACACCTTTCAGCCTAACACATCCGACTTCAGCATGACTTTCAGCAGTCAATAAACTGAATTTGTTGTTTTATTTGCAGCACACCTGCATGATATTACAATTGTCTTTTCAATTGCTGGAGAACTGCCCAGTCCGTATTCTTCCATGGTGTGAAATTAAATAATCATCAAGTGGATGCTTAAAAAACATGTAACTAGATGTAATGTAATAGAAGTAATGTATTAGAAGTAATGTAACTAGAAGTAATGTAACTAGAAGTAATGTAACTAGAAGTAATGTATAAGAAGTAATGTAACTAAAAGTAATGTAACTAGAAGTAATGTATAAGAAGTAATATAACTAGAAGTAATGTATTTGAAGCAATGTAACTAGAAATAATTTATAAGAAATAATGTAACTAGAAATAATGTATAAAAAGTAATGTAACTAGAAGTAATGTATAAAAAGTAATGTAACTAGAAGTAATGTATAAGAAGCAATGTAACTAGAAATAATGTATTTGAAGTAATTTAACTAGAAGTAATGTATAAAAAGTAATGTAACTAGAAGTAATGGCCTGAGCTTCTAGTTCAGGGTGCAAAAAACAGTGCCATTGTCACCTGCCAAGCATATCGTAAGAGGCGACTAAGGAGGCTTTGGGATGAAGTTTGCTGTCCCATCCTAGGATGATCAAAGTGACCTAGAAGCCTTGCTGACATTAGATGTGTCCTTCCAAAAAGCATAGACATCACAGCAAAGCTGTAAACCATGACACATTGAATTCTGTTTTCAGGACTACATCCTGCTAATCTACAGGAGTTTGAGAACAAATGCAGAAGATGAAGTCACACAATCCGACAATTAATGTGACATATACTAGAAAATGTTCTTTCAAAATCGGTTACATTTATTAAGAATTTATTTTTCTATTCAGCTCATTGTGATGTTTTTTACTACTAATTTCTTTTCAGCTCATTATGATGTTTTTTACTACTAATTTATTTTTCTATTCACCTCATTGTGATGTTTCTTACTACAAGTTAATGTTAAATACTAAACAGTAAAAATTAACTCACAAACAGATAGTCAGCCCAAATATTCCGAGCATGTACTAGAGCCTTTTCCCTCAGACCAATCACATTTGCAAACCGTTTTTCTTTCCAATCACACGGAGATTCTTCATCTGTATATCCTAAAGATGAACCAATAAACTACAATTTAACAACTGATTATAGTTGTGCTTTTTCAATTTTCAATTTGAAAAGAAACAATTATTTTCTGACCAAAAAAAAGGAGTTAAGAGCAGTTTACACGGTTTTTAAGTTTGTCCTAAGATGAGAGACACCTGTTGTAAGCTTGTCCTAAGATAAGAGACACCTGTTGTAAGCTTGTCCTAAAATCAGAGACACCTGTTGTAAGCTTGTCCAAAGACCAGAGACACCTGTTGTAAGCTTGTCCTAAGACCAGAGACACCTGTTGTAAGCTTGTCCTAAGACCAGAGACACCTGTTGTAAGCTTGTCCTAAGACCAGAGACACCTGTTGTAAGCTTGTCCTAAGACCAGAGACACCTGTTGTAAGCTTGTCCTAAGACCAGAGACACCTGTTGTAAGCTTGTCCTAAGACCAGAGACACCTGTTGTAAGCTTGTCCTAATTCGAAAAATGGTGGTCTGTTGTTACCTATGAAGTTGGTGAATGGGGTCTTCTTCTTCATCGTTCATTCTCAAACTCCCGCTGGATATCTCTCGTAACAGGACAATGGTCCTACTAGATTTCCAGCAGGATGTAGTCCAAAGAATGGAAATGCGCTGTGTCGCCGTTTTATTGCGCCAATGTCTTCGGCTGAAGTTTCTGATCAATATTCATATCTTTCTTCCACTGTGATGTTTAATGGCTGTGGATTAGTGGTTGTGTTCATTCTCAAATTTCAGCTTGCTAGTAGGATGTTCTAAGTTTCAGGAGTTTGAACATGATGATGAGTTTACTGATTTTTAGCAGCCATCATCAAATACAAGAATCTGCAAGAGTTTTGTAACTATTGAGTGGTGTCATAAAGTTCAAGAATCTGCAAGAGTTGGGATGGGACAATGTGAAAGTCATTGATTGTATGCACCAGCTGGTATTAAATTAGACAAAATAAACTCACAAATTATTTCCTTCAATTTTTACGTCTATTAAATCTAATTTTTACAAAATACTTTTACCTTTATTTTTGTGGTCAATATTAACATCAACATGGTGGTATAAATGAGACACAGCCGACAGCCATTCTGTCAACATTGCAGTTGAATTATCTACGTTGTGATCACTTCGAATCCTAGGAGATGAATAATGAAAAATTGCAATGACAAAGAGAAGGTTTCCACTAAAATAATTGTATTTGTTTTCAAAGGTATCAAATAAATCGGCAACACAACACGTATCTGTTCTCTGGATGTTAAAAAAATATGTTTCTCTTCTTTTGCGTTCATCTCAAACTCCTGATTGTCAGTAGGATATAGCTCAGAGAAAAGAATGTATTGTATCACAATTTACAGCATTGCTGTGATATCTAGTCTGTGCTTTTCTGCCTGACACATCCGACTTCACAACGAATTGCACAGGGCGATAGGGCAATGGATCGAGCTGATGTTTTGAACTCCATAAAACTCGCAGAAGATGGATGTGTCGGGCCATTGGTGCAAATAAAACGGTGACACAGCACATATCCATTCTCTGAACTACATCCTGCTGGAAATCTAGTAGGACCATGCTCCTGCTACAAGAGAGATACAGCGGGAGTTTGAGAATGAACGATGAAGAAGAAGAACTCCATAAGAAATACAGCACACAAGAGTGAGTCTAGTGTGGATAATGATTTCTTTTCAATGTCCAGGATTAAAGATGAGGGTTTGAAATGTGGTGTTGCTAAAAGTGAATATTTTAGAGGGCGTAGAAAAATGATGGTCAACCAGAAGAGGACCGGTACTGAGAGCAGAAGTTTAATGGCAGATACACTCAGGTAGAGATCGGAGCAACTATGAACGTGTCCAGTTTGCAGTGATGATCAGACGACTAACTAACTAAGTAACTATCTGACCCATACGATTTCAGCATAGCTTCTGGGTCACTTTGATCTCCTATAGGATGGGACAGCCAACTCCAATCCCAAAACCTCCTTTAGTCAACTCTTACAACATGAATGGCAAATAACAGTGTCTTTGCTCCCCTTTCCAGCCCCAGCAACACATGGGTTGTTAATGGAGTTTTACTTTAATCTTCAGATAACGATTGCTGTATGTCTGGCATTGTATCTTATGGGCAAGTTTACCAGATGACTTTTTAACTCAACTCGCTATGGCTGTCCCTCAACTTTTGTGGCTTACAACTTGATGGCAATATTTACATCTTCCTGTCCGACTTCAGAATGACACTTTTCATGATTTAGTCACCCTCATTCAATGATACTTATACATAATACTTTTTTTGGTATCTTCTTCTTCTTCAGCGTACATTCTCAAACTCCCGCTGAATTCTCTTGTAGTAGGACATGGCCTTCTAGATTTCTAGCAGAATGTAGTCCAGAGAATGGAAATGCGTTGTGTCGCCATTTTATTTGCATCAATGGCCCGAGACATCCATCTTTGGTGGATTTTTGGTATAATAAGCTTCAGTGGTTATTATGAGCATGTGCCAAATATCTATCTATTGTTATTTTCACTTGTGCAGTTAAGAGTCGATGGGAGGAAGTTGAAGTTACCTGTCTTTGGCCATTAGCTTCACATTGTCCATCGTCAGCCCGTTTTTCATGGCTTCTTTGATTGTCTCCATCATTTAATTCAACAAATGGGATTTGAACCCGATCCACTCAGATGGCCCCCACATACTTCACAACTTGAGCCAATACGCTTTCCATTTTTGACCACACCATATCTCTAAAAATGATACGATTTCAGTCAAGGCTTCAAACGTATATTCTCATGCTACTACGAATATGGACCAGTCAATTGACACACAGACAACAACAACACACGCACTGTACAGGTATATAAATTCCTCAAGAACCACATAGGCCTACATTAAACATTAGTAATATGTCTTTTGGAACATTAAGAGCTTTATGCCAAAAAAAGGTACTACCAAGACCAATTAAATAATAACCATCGAAGATGGATGTGTCGGCCATCTGAGCAAATATCCATTCTCAGGACTACATCCTGCTGGAAATCTAGTAGGACCATGGTCCTGTTACAAGGGAGTTCCAGCAGGAGTTTGAGAATGAATGATGAAGAAGAAGAATAAGACCTATAACCCATTAGGGTTGCAGTAGTGGCACACTGGATACATCAGCACAAAAAAGCTCTCCAATCAACTCTATCCTCAGCCGTTTGGAGGAGTGTAGAAAAATCACGCCTAGACCATTCCTTGATGTTTCAATACAGAATTTTCTGTCCTCTTCTCCATCCACCCTCGACTGCTCCTTGCACAATAATTTTATAAAGAGAATCATATCTTGTTATATGTCTAAACCAAATAAGTTTACGTTATTTCACCGCTGCCAAAAGTGGTTATTGATATGACCACAAGTTTTTTTTATTTCCAGCCTGTTAATTAGTCCCTATAGGCCTATTTGTCGTATATTCTGGCTAATTCGTACAGATGTCTATAGCACTTTTCAAAAGCCAGAGTCCTTCTTTCAGTGTCTGCATTGAGTGTCCAATTTTCACATAAAAAAGACAAATTTAAGCCTACTTGTAAACATAAATACCACATAGACACATAAACAATGATGCCCCAGATGTACATGGGTAAATGACTAATATAATAATTAAAAAGCATCTAGATTTATGGAGAAAGATCATGCCACTCACATACTCTAACTTTCAATATCTATAATAGTACATGATCAATCATAACAGCCAACAGTATTTTGGCATTGTGACATCTCGCTTCGTTCATATAACATTATATCAACACATTCATTTCAAGCCCTGTCATCCTCTCCCTTTTTTAAACAAGCAACCATGTAAAATTTATGAAATAATCTTACCACAACCCTATGCGGTGTTTTGGATAGTCCAACTTTTCAAGATCCCAAGAACCACGGCATTGAATGAGCTTTATTTCGAACTAAAGTTGCAATTACCACTGTAGGTAGAAGCTGTGGGGCGTCATCATTCAACTCTGCTCTAGCGAATATAGATTTTCCTATACCAATAAACTCTACATTACCTACAACTAACAAAAATAACAAGCACAAATATAGGTGTTTGGTCAACACTGTATACTGAGCGTCGCCATCTTGATTATATTAAAATCTCAACCATAACATTTGTCTGCACGTGCATGCTCTCTGGGCGGAGGATTGGCGTAAAGCTATTGATAAGATAATATGCTTATTGTTGCGTTGGTGAAACCCCTGTGTGCTGCCGTGGACCGAAAAGAGGTTCAAATAAGTAAAGTGTCGCTGTAACATGTCATGCATGTCGTAAGAGGCGACTAAGAGGGTTTTGGAGAAAGTCTGTAGAGAGATTGTGCTCCAACCCACACCCTCATAAGAAAATTCAATATTTAGTACAATGGGCAGACAAAAAGATAGGATCCTCCTCCTTTCTAGTTGTTCTTTATAAAAACCTTCAAAAGTTCCACAAAACGAAGTGATTATCTTTTTTATGTATTACCCCCCCCCCCCCCCCAATTTCTCCTCGGTCGTGTATGCAAGCCGCATCGCCCAAGACAGAGAGGAATTCAGAGAGTTCATTGGGAAGACAACGTTCTGGAAAGTATACATCACATGACAATAACTTATGATGGTAAATGCAAGACCGAAATTATAAGCAGAATAGGACAAGCAAAAGCAGCATTCCATAAAATTGCATTATTGGAGGACGGGTAATGTTTCATTCTCATTTATTAGTCAAAGTAACCAAAACAAATTCTGACGTCGGATGTTTCAGGTCGAATGGTGCATAAGTTGCAGCCTAGCTGTAAAGCATGATACAATACATAGTGCAAAGAGTGCCACATTGCTATCATGCAGACCCAGGGTGAGCAGAAACCAAGATTCTAAAAGTACCCTCTCGTGGTGCACCCTGGGAACAGAAGCACAGCGGCTTATGCCGTGTTTCTTGCCAACACTTTTATATTTCATGTCCGTGAATGTGAAGGTTGAAGATAAAATAATAACCTAGGGGGGGGGGAGAGACAAGCAATATCTCTGACAACTCTGCGCCACACGCATCGGCAATGTCGACCCATGGTGACGCAAGTCACTCTAGCTCTGTCAGCCGAAATGAAGATATATTGTGGAGCGGCCAGTATCAGTGTCCCGAGATAGGTAGATGTCATTACGAATATCGAAAATCGTGCGCAAGTCTCAAGGGAAGTAAGACTGGCATACTATAATGAGAGGGCAGCACATCGCTAGAGGGCAGCGCCACGTGAAGATGTGCCATGTGACGTATTCCTTCCAGAACGTTGTCTTACCAATGAACTCTCTGAACCTCTCTCTGTCTTGGGCGATGTGGCTTGCATTTTCTAGCGATGTATTCATGTTATCTTTACTGTCGTCAGTCCATCGTCTTCTTGGTCTGCCCTTTCTCTTCATTCCAGGTACTCTTTCCTCCATTATTTGTCTTTCTAAACAGTTGTGTCTCTTTATATGACCAAACACTAATAGATCTAGTCAATTAATCAAGTCATGAATATGGGCTGGATATAAATATCCAAAAAACAAAAACCATGATAATCAGCAAAGACACAGAAGAACAAGAGCTAAACATAAACATACATGGAGAGAAACTACAAGTAAAACAGTATCAATATCTTGGAAACATAGTCACAAATGATGGCAGATGTGAAACAAAAGTTAAAAGGAGAATAGTAATGGCTAAAAGTATCTTCAATTACATGAGGAAAATATTAACATCTAAACAAATTACAAACAAGTTAAACATGAAAATTATAAAATGCTACATCTACTCTATATTAATGTATGGCTCAGAAACATGGACACTAAATAAACAATTAGAAGATAGAATTGATGCCTTTGAGATGTGGGTATATAGAAGAATAGGGAGAACATCATGGAAAGAGAAGAAAACAAATAAAGAGGTACTAAATACACTTAATATGAAGAAAGAACTACTAAGAGAAATAAAGATCAGGTAAATAAAATATTTTGGTCACATTAAAAGACATAACACCTTATTGAAGATCTTACTTGAGGGTAAAGTCAAAGGGAGGCAAGCAAGAGGTAGGCAGAGATACAAATGGGAGAGTAACATCACACGATGGACAAGTTACAGTCTAGCAGAATGCACCACCAAGACAAGAGACAGGAGATGTTGGAGATCCGTTGCAGCCAATCTTCGTTGCGGAGACGGCACTTAATGATAATGATGATATGACCAAAAAGGCGTAGTTTTCTTTTTGTTATTGTGTTTAGTAACCAACACTCTGGAATCTTCAATGTGTTTATAATATCTGAGTTTCTAATTGTTTCCTTCCATGATATTCTAAATATCTTTCTGTAGCATTTCAGCTCGAAGGCGTTGATCTTCTTTGCCACTGTTTTACTTACACAGACGTGAAGATAGAATAGAGATAACGCTACATGTAAATCGGAACTAAAGCACTGTTCAACTCGAGACAAGCCTCTAGTCAACGGTGATTTAAAATATATGTAAAGACACAGACTTGGACGAGGGGTTCATAATATTGGTGAATGACACCTCGGCTAAGATGGCGAAGGAACTCAGGCCCAACTCTACTGTCGCGTTTTTCCTAAACCGGAATCTCATGGGGTTTATTGCTCACAAAGAGAAAGTTAACTCTATCATTAGCTGCATCTCTATCAACAGCAACTTATAACAATACGTTTATAGACCACACACACACACAAAAACCCAGGATAATTCAAGTCCATGCTCCAACTGCCGAATACGACGAAGAGGAAATATACGTATTTTATGTTTTAATACTGGAGGGAACTGTCGAATGTGGAAGAAGCAGAGCAGGGGAAATAAAGACATGGACAGACAACATCAAGGAATGGACAAGACAATGTTTTTCATCACTCACCCGCATCAGTGAAGATAAAAATCGGTGGAGAACTATATGTTCTGAAGCCTAGAATGTGGTACCTCTACGACCCTGACGGGTTGTGGGTTTATAGATCGATAGCGGAATCATGTTCACAGATGAGGAATGCTTCAATACCTGATGGGTACATGAGCAATGCACCTAATTACAGGAGACAAGTACACTAGCAGCGGAACACCTCATGCGAGACAGGCAATGCCGTCTTAACGCATAGGCCCGTTGGGCATTTGCCCGGGGGTCCACGAACATAGGGGCCCCATGCGAATATGTTGTAGGGTTTCGGAAAACCCGTATAAAATTTAGCATTATTTTATAAAAATCTCATAATTTTGTGTTTATATGCAAACGGGCCCTTTACGTTTATCAATCACTTTCAACCTTTAACCTGGACCAATGTTCAGGAATGTCATTTACCACATTCTGTAGATTGAAGTTTAATGGGACAACAGGTTCTTGGTACTATTCTTGAAGAAAGAAAGAGTCAATTATTCAATGAGTGTAGATTCTACTCCAGACATCTCACACATAGATCAACTGACATGTACTGCCCGATATATTAAAGGCTACGAACCTGTGGAGCATTTCTTGATGTTCATCCCCTTCTTTTCTCATGGATCAAAGGATTTAACAGACAGTGTTCTGGATTTTCTTAAAGAGAACAAAATTACACTAGCAAACTGCTGTGGCCAATCATACGATAATGCGTCAAATATTTCTGGACGATACACTGGATTGCAGTCACGTATTCATGAACTCAATGAGTTTGCCATCTATGTCCCCTGTGCAGGACACGGCCTGAATTTGGTGGGAGTAAAATCTGCAGAGTGTTGTCTACAGTCTATAAAATTCTTTGACTTTGTTCAGCACCTGCATATATTTTTTGCTGGTTCTACTCATCGCTGGAATGTATTGACATCATATTTAGAAAAAAGATGTTGTGGTCAAGCGTCTATCTGACACATGTTGGTCAGCACATTTTGATGCTGTTCATGCTTTGTGTAGGTGTTTCGACAAAATAAAACATGCACTGGATTCTATATCAGGTGATAATGATACAACAAGGCGTGAAGCGGAAGGTTTGAGCAAAAAAATGGAACACCTTGAAACAATCTTTCTTACAATTCTTTGGAAGGGCATTCTAGGAAGGATGAATACAACAAGCAAAGTTTTACAATCAAAGGATGTGAACATCCTAATTGCCACAAATCGTCTTGAGTTGTTGAAAAGCTATCTTCAGGAAACAAGAGACAAATTCACTGAATATGAATTCGAAGCCAGAAGTATGTGTCCAGCTGCCGATTACAGTGATGGAAAAATACGGGAACGAACCAGAAGTGTGCGTTTTAGTAGGTATAATAGGAGAGTTACTTCTAAATAAGTCCGAAAGTTCAAGGTAGAAACTTTCCTCCCTATTCTGGACACTTTAATCGTTGAACTAACAAGACGTGCAGAGGCGTATTCATAAATTGGAAATCTGTTTTCTTTCTTGAGTGAGTTAAAAACCATTACTTCTGATGCACTAAAGAAAAAATGCGAACATCTTCCCAATACCTACCACAAGGACTTGAGTTATGACGACCTTTTAAATGAATGTGAGCATCTCAAGCATTACATGGCTCTTGATGAAAATTGCGAGACTCTCCCTGCATTGTACAGAAAATTAATTTCGGACAATTTAAAATCTGTTTTTCTGAACATTGAAATTGCACTCAGAGTGTTCATGTGCATGATGGTGAGCAACTGTACAGGAGAACGTTCTTTTTTAAGACTTAAACTTATGAAATATCAGCTTCGTAGTACAATGGGACATCATCGTTTGAACTGGCTTTCACTCATGAGCATAGAAAATGACATCCTGAAGACCATTGACTTCAAGCCGATAATAAAAAAAATTTCTGAAAAGAAATGTCGCAAACGCTTGTTATAATATACGGTACGTACAGAAATTTTTCTAATCTAAGTATTTTTTTTCCATTACGAATTTTAATATCTTTGTTTGACCTTGTGTAATAGATGTAATATGTTATGGTGCTTATTATTTAAAAAGCATATGTAAATATCTCTTTTAGTGTGTACATTCTTTTTTGTAAATATCATATGTAATACTATAAAACATGGAAATAAAATCTCTTTTCTCTGTTTTTCATGTTTAATGTTGATTATAGTTGCATCTGTACAGCATGTTTTAACAACAATTTTGTTGAAATTAGTATAGTGACAATAAAATAAATAATACATTATTTTTTATATTATCAACCATTTATTTTTTATTCCTGCAGGGGCAGCACTCTTTCTTGGCCCAGGGGCCCAACACTATTTCTTTGCTCAGGGGCCCAAAATGGTGTAAAGACGGCTCTGTGTGGGGGGTATTGATACGTTGAAAACAAGAAATTCAAGGTTCATTATTTGGATAGTCTTTTCATTATTATTTGGTTTATGAAGTTCATTCATTATAATCAGAAACCATGAAGAATGAATGACTTAGTCCATCATAGTTCTCCACAGCTCTCTATTTGCAGTATTTTTTGTCAAGTTCGTTGTTGACTTCTTGCAATGCCACGACAACACATCATATAATATCCTCTCATGTTGTCGTCCTCAATTTATCTTTCCTTCTATTTCCAGTTGTACCCATCTTCGTCATATCCACCATAACGTGTCCAAAAATAAATGTTCTCTTTCTGATATTATTATTATGTAACCATTCTCGCATTCACTAAACTAACTAATATCTGGAAATCAAAAGATCTAGGAAGAAACACCAAGCTAAAGCTATTCAACTCCTGTATTGTTCCAGTATGTACGTATGTACGTTAAGCCGGCCCTCTTGTGTGCTGAATATATTGTGGAATTTGTATCCTCTTTTATTTCAGTAGTCCATCGTTTTCGTGGTCGGCCCGTAGGCCTGCCTTCGCTGTATCTGTGTAGCATATCTTGCTGTGGTATGCTGTCTAATGGTAGTCTGCTGATGTGTGTAAATCATTTTATCTGTTGTCTCTTAATATATTCCACTATCGGGATGGTGTCGGTTTCTTGTTTAATATCTTAATTCCTCACCCTGTCTCTTAGCGATATTCCTAGGATTCTGCGTAAGCATGTCATTTCAGCTGTCACAAGTTTACGTTTGTCTTGTGCTGTCGTTGTCCACGTTTAGCATTGGTAGCACAATCAATTAATCAATCAATCAATCAATCAATAAAGTGTCATGCTGAATGGCGTAGGCGATCAAGTTTATCAACGACTATCTGTCTCTTGTGTTGTCAATAAGCTCGATTGATGGGCTTCTACCGTGCCACAATACAAATCCATCTAGTAACTTTTCTCTTTATCGTTCCCTATCTCTTCTCCCCTTGATCTTTCCATTGGTTATTATGCGTTCAAGCTGTGTTCTTCTCGGCACATGCCCTAGAAACCTTGACTGTCTGGCCCTAATGTTTGATATGATTGATCTTTTTACGCCAGCAAAAAACAGCACAGCATTGGCGTAATAATCGTTTTGAATAGAGTTATTTTGGTGTTTACATCTACATTTTTGTTTCTGAAGATTGGTGCCATTTGCCCTAGGGCTTTCTATACTTTACTACATCTATTGTGTATTTCTTTGCTGCTTGTGCCGTCTGTCGTTATATTACTTCCTAGACATATGAATTTAGTATACGAACGTATGGAAGTAAAAGCTGGAAATCAACCCAAGCAACAGACCAAAAAATTAAACAGCTTCGAAAACAAATGTCTCAGGAAACTGATGAACATAAATAGAGCGATTTCGTCACAAATATGGATTTACGAAATAAAACACACAAAGAATATGTTTCAAACATCATAAAAATCCCCGATGGAAATATCTGGGTCCGTTTTAAGACTAGATGTAAACAGAATAAACCAACAAGCCCTTATATGGACAACTGAGGATACAAGAAAACGAAAAAGACCCAAAGCAATCCTAACAAACACCATACTTACAGAAGGGGAGATAGCTGTCGGCAAGCCCATACAAGAACTAAAACTTTTGCAGGCAGCGGATCGCAACTCATGGAGAAAACCAGTCAAAACCTGTGCACTATATGCCACATGCGGCATGAAGGAACAAACTAACTAATTGTCTGGCATTCGACTTTTTGTTTAACACATGCTATTTTGGTGTTTATCGCTGTCCATAATACGCTCAGCGTGCATCCAGGGGCGAGGAGAGGGAGGGGGCGGACCGTCCCAGGCGGCATCATTGGGAGGGCGGCAAATTTATTTTCGTCCAGTCTTTCAGAATCTGACATATTTTTTTTAATGCCACAAGGGTGGAAAATTATGATTCCGCCCCGGGCGCTATTGACCCACGCTACGCCACTGCTTATGAGTGCCACTGTGTCAGTGGCGAGTGACGCATACATCGCATCTATCTAGTAACTGCCGATAAAAAGCATTTTACTCTCCGGACCACTAACCAGCAGAAGCTTGAGAATGAACTCAGAAGAACTCGTGAGACAAAGAAAATGGCTAAACTACTACACGAAGTAACACACAACACAAACATTGATGCATTCACGCCGCCCAGTTTTTCGCGTCCTTCCGGAATCTACAAGTAGACCCGGAACTAAGAAGTTAAGTCATGCATTATATATAATAGCCTAGCACAAACTGTTTTTGCCATTGTATTACGAATTTAATGCATTCTGTCAGTTTTGTTACAGCAGTACAGTATTGCACTCAGTAATCAGAGTGACATTGTACAATATTATGTACTAGTGTTAAAGTAATTAATTAATTCTACCAGATAAAGGCACAATATTGACAATGAGTGACAGATATTCAGATGATCAACCACCTGTAACTTTACCGCGCTGTGTTACCGAAAAATGTGTTTTAGTGGTTTGGATTGCAAGCTTCGGCGTTCTAGTTTTGTTGTCATTTTTCATTTTTGTTCCAATTACCATTACTGTGGTAAGTTCTTGTTCGTTGTTCACTGCAACTGTAATTGTGAATGTCATAAACTATATTATATGGCCTACACTAAATAATTAAAATATTATAAAATCCAATTTTCCTTTACAACTGCCAGTAAATTTAAGATTAAAAATTTACAGTAAAATTTCAGTTGTATGCCAACTATAGTACTATGCAATAATTGTCGATTTTGTGTGCTACTTTTATTGGCAATTGTATATATATCTTACACATTTTTTGCAGCCAATAAAAATATTGGTAGTAAAAATTTAGTGTTCTACATTTTTTTACTCTTTTCTCATAATATTAACAGGGTTGCCAATTTGGATGTTTTGCATCAAGATATATATATTTTGTGGTATATAAGATATATAGGCTTATATATATATATATATATATATATATATATATATATATATATATATATGTATGTATGTATGCCTTTGCTAAGTAAAGTATATTGGCACCTTGTTACATCAGTTGGCAGGTGCTTCAATGAGATCAAGAACAGGATATGATAGGCCAAATCAACATTTCAAAATTTAAAAAAATGATAAACATTATATGCAATGGAGTAATATCAATGCATATAAACAAGTTCGAGTGTAGGATGTTATATTGAGATAATCTTTCTTTATGGAAGCAAAGCATGGACAGTAAACAAAAGTGCCCAAGATAAGCTGGAGTCAACTGAGATATAGTTTTTAAGGAGAATGATGAGAATTCCTCAGACAGCCAAGAAAACTATTGTAGAAATTCTCAGAGATGCTGGAGTAAAATTTCAAATTATTGGAAAAATTAAAAACAGACAATAAAGATTTTTAGGGCATTTGATGAGGAAAGTAAAACTTAAAAAGAACATTTAGTAACCACCGGAAAGATGAAGGGGAGAAGAGACAGATGAAGACAAAGATAAATATTTGAATGGGTTGTCACTGTGGCACAAAAAGAAGTGCACTTGTGTGGCACCAACTGAACTTATTAACAACACAAGAGACATAGAGTTGTGGAGAAGCACCTACATCAGCCACACTCGATGGTAATGACACTTGATTGATTGATATATTTCCTTGTGTATCTGGATATCATAAACTGCTGTCTAGATGAATGATGTAAATCTGAATGATCTTCTATATAATCCTATAATCCTTTTTTATGATTTTCTAAAATTGTACCAGAATAAATATTTGCAAGTCTCTGACTGTTATTTGTTTTTAACCTTTTTTGTACTTATCAACTATTTTCACTTTTCCTTAAGCTTCGTTTGTTTTTTCTTTCTGTGGTGTAGGGATCTATGTTATTTAGTATATTTATTGAATTAATGTGCAGTAGACAATAATACAATGTGTCGGGATAATATCTTTAAGGTTATTTCATCAATGGGGGAAAAGATAACAACAAAGTGAATGTATTATCAAGTTTAGAAGTCTTTGTGTAGATGCGTACAAAGTAAAGGTTGTGGTCTAGTTAAATGTTAGTGAAAAGTGCTCAGCTCGAAGTTCAAACATGATGTAGTGTTAACATCAGCAAAGTGCAATGGAGACGGAGAGATAAAACACATCAATGTAACCATATTGTAAGGACAGCTGGAGAGGAAATGGGCACCACTAGCTAAACCTTTCGTCCACTGAAATACTACAATGGATAATCATTTAACGCCTTGTCAAGGCTATCAGTGACTTGGAAAAGCACAATCAGTGTTGGGAGTGAAAGTCAAACTGTATAAATCAATGGTGCTTTCTGTTGTGCTGTATGGTTGTAAGAGTTGAACACTCACTGCGGATATGGAGAGACGATTATAGGCTTTCGAGTACAAATGCTACAGACGAATTCTATGAATTTCCTATAGAGAGCATAAGACAAATTGGTACGTACGAAATAAAATAGAGATGTATGCAGGTGTAAAAGAACGATTGCTTTCAATAGTGAAATAATGAAATTTTTTTTTAATCAAAAATAATTTTTTCACTCTTATTTTTAATGCAGCCACCCCCATTTATATGATTTTTCTTATTTGTGATCATTCATATCTCCTTATGCATTTATTTTTTCTTGTGTTGTAGTGGCATCTCTATTTCTCTGCATTGTGTTTCTAGCCATTAGCCATTGTTCTTTCGCTGTTCTGCACATTATGTATTTCATTGTGTATAAGCTAGAAGACTCAACCATTTCCACCTAAGCTGCTTTCATAAGATACTTATCTATTGGTGGGATAAAATAACAGACAGTGACATACCGATGAAATCTAAGTCTGTAAGCATACATACAATGTTAATGAAGGTGTAGACATGCTGGACAGGACATATGTTCTGGATGAAAGATCATCGCCTAACAAAAATGTTATATGGAAAACTTCAATGCTGGCTCCTTAATGGCCAGAGGACAAAAGAAATATTTTAAAAATACTCTTAAGACATCATTGACTCACTCCAAATTAGACACAAATTCATGTGTGTGCGCATGATGTATGTATGTATTAGTATGTAGAATTCACTTGAGTGAATATCATATATAGTCTATTATTATTATTTGTTGGCAGGGATATACAGATAACCATTGTCTGCTCTATGCTAGCTCACAATGGTATGGGGACATATCAATATGCTCCTATTGCATAACTAGTGCAATTATTTTTCTCTGCCTCTGTGGTTTGCGGCTGGTTTTACTTATCATGAAGATGGTCAATTTTACAAGCAGAATAACAGACAAAATTGCACAGTAAGTAGTTTTTCAATTACATTCTTTACAAAATTATTCAAGTTTGTGAATACTGTTTTTGATTCTGGTTTGTTTTTAAGCTATAAGCAGACAGATTGTGCTCTTTGGCTTCAGAAAAAATTAATAGAAGATGCAGAGCAATACATGAACTGTAGAGATCTGTGACTTATAGCTGACAGCTAGCATCAAGGTTAATGAACTAGAGATGCCAAAAGCATAATTCATTCTCAAGTGGTGATCCTGAATAACAGGCTGTGACAGGACAGTCTGGTCAAATAGAGATTGAAAAGGGCAGACAAATTATGTGGTAAAGTCAGATGTGTCAGACTGAAAGGATAAACGTTTGCAGCCAGGCTGTAAACCATGACTAACAATGCTCTCCATTCTCTGGACTACCTCCTACTAACTAGCAGGAGTTTGAGAGCAAATAAAATGAGAGCATGCAGAATGCACTGATATTGGGAAACTTAAATTTAATTTGCAACTTGGTTGGTTTGATTGGTTGCTGATCCAGCGGTCCATGGGCTCATGCCCTTTGACCGAATGCCATTAAATGGCATTATATTGCTGGGAAGTCTGGATTTTCGGTCCACCCTGTGACAGAGCCAGAGAATAACTATCACACCTCCAGAAAGGTAGGTTTCAACCTATGCACTGCTCCTAGCCACTGTAGCCAAGATAGGGTTCACTGTGCTCATTCTCCACCACCAATTGACTACTGGTTATGCCGAACTTCTCTATTGTTCCAGGTATGCAACCAAATGTTCAAGTCAAAACATTGTCACGTCCTGAGTCATTGTGCCTCTATGATGGGTTTTAGCCATAGAAAAAAACAGTGCTGTCAGTTTCCTCCTCCCCAGTGCTGCACAGTACATCTCTGGCTCCCTCCCAACCACAGAGTGTGCATACATATATATTCAGGTAAACATGAAACACATTTCAACAACAAAATAAAAGCATAATTGTATAGATGACGTGCCATGAAGCTTCTCTGAGAAGATAACCTCAATATAACAGCATGTCATCCACTAAGGTTTTCTGTTGCATGGATATGTCTAGTGGGCCATTGGTGAGAACTACAGACACAACCATATGCGTAAAGTTCATTAATGATAACTTATAATTACAAGAAACAGCAGTAAAAATAGATATTGAAACATTGGATTGGTTCAAGGTGCAAAAAAGAGTAAGACAAGGATGCTTTATCTTCCCATGTGTTTTTAAAAATTAATAATGCAGAAAACATGTGAAGCATAAGAAATAAACAGACCTATACTGAGTTTGCTCCCATTAACAACAACAGAGATTAACACAGATGATCTGTGAAATCAGATACGCAGATGACATAGCACTGTAAAATAGATCATGTAACGAGGTGATCATCAGATGGTATTGCTCAAGTACATCATGTAACGAGGTGATCATCAGATGGTACTGCTCAAGTAGATCATGTAACGAGGTGATCACCAGTTGGTATTGCTCATATAGAGCATGTAACAAGGTAATAACCAGATGGTATTGCTTAAATTGATCATGTAACAAGGTAATCATCATATAATATTGCTCATATAGATAATGTAACAAAGTGATGATCAGATGGTATTGCTCATACAGTCAAGCTATTTATAATCAATGGTTTTAAGGCAAAAAGGTGGACATTGGAAAAAATAAAATGGCAGAACATCTCAGTTTTCTGACCACATTCAGTTGAAAATCTAGTAGAATCATTGCCCTGCTACAAGAGAGATCCAGCAGGAATTTGAGAACAAACAGCATGGGAAACAGGTGGACAACAAAAAATATAAGAAGCCTTGAACATCACTAATTATTAGGGGTATATACAACCACAACACACTCCATGGTGCCAGCTGTGCACTCCTTCCTATGAAACTGTCGCCCACCACCTTTTTGAATGTCCAGTGCTGGGTGATGTCAGGAAGATGGTTCTCCCTCTGAGGTCAGATAAATGGAAAACCTTATATGAAACAAAACAACAGTTCACAAACACATGTACATATCACACAAAGTTGTTGGATCAAAGCGCATGAGTCAATTGACCTCTGGATCAGCAACCAACCAACCAATCATAGGTGCAGTTTAAAGTTCAATCTAAAGATATCTTTCTGACACTGTGCCAGGCATCAACGAAAAGAAGAGAGAAAAGTACAGACATTTGTTTCATGTTCTCTTTAAATAATAATAAATTACCTGACTATCAAGTCAGCTGATCTCCCATATGTTGCCGGGGCCCAAAAGGGGAGCAAAGAATAGCAACACTGTTTACCTTCCATGCATGTCGTTGTTGTAAGAGGTGACTAAGGAGGTATGGGATGGAGTTGGCTGTCCCATCCCATATAGGGTCAGTGACCCAAAGCCATGCTGAAGTCGGATGTGTCAGGCCAAAAGGCACAGATATCACAACAATGCTGTAAACCATGACACAACACATTCCATTCTCCGGAATGATAGACTACATATTGTGATAGACTACATCCTGCTAATCTGCAGGAGTTTGAGAATGAACGAAGAAGAAGAAGAAGTCAGCTGATAAAGAAACTCATATTTGATGTTTATCTTGAATCCCATCATGCTTCACTCACACTATTAACTTTTAGTGTTTTGGCATTACTTTCAGATGTTTCAATATTTGGAAAGTTCACTTGGTCATTTTCTGTTTGGATGTGTCACTGCTGATCCTGTTGTTGATAACATCATGTCTGTTATCAGCAGGTGTGTCAACATTGTGTGATAATTTTTTTAAAGGAAGAGAGCTGTAAGTTATGCATGTGTTATGTACTTTTCCCTGTAATTTCATTGGCTATGTGATGCACTTTAACTTTTCATGACATGTTACAAGAGGGCTCGAAAGATGTCAAAGATTGACTTCTTTGTGCTAGCAATTTCCCATATGTGCTCTGTCAACTTCCAAAATTAGTATTTCAGCCTAAAATAGATCTAAAATTGTGTATTTTTATCAAACATTTGTTATTATTCTGTACAAAGAGTACTTGACTAAAGGAAAATACTAAAGATCAATATAGATTTATTCCATGGTATTTGAGTATTAACTGCAAAAAAAATCAGTAATAATTGACAGCTCAATAGAATTGCATTTTGATTACCTAGAATACAATTCATATCAGAGAAACTCCTCAGGAACCTCTGAAGAAAAGCACTCCTAAACAAGATGTCATGGCACTGTATCAAACATGTCACCTTATAGACAAATAACAATCATTAAGCCAAGGAGATTCCCTCATGATATATTTATTAGATAATGTACTTTCCCTTCATTTCATTAGTTATACGATGTACAGTCACTACCTGCCATGACACATTTATTGGTTAGGTAATGTGCTGGGAATTAGCGGGTAGGAATTCAATTCACTTGGAAAAATTGAAGCTTTGTCAAAAAGTACTTGGCATGATGGCTTCTAGTTGTACTACAATGTACTACTCACATTGACTGAGAGATTTTAGAAGACAGTTGAAAGTGATGAATTGTATTTTGTTTCATGAAATTATCTGGTATAGCTTTTGTATATCACTAAATGTTTCTCTGAAAAAAATCAGATAAAAAATTAAATTTTGGTTTACCATAATGCTTATGCTTGAATGAACACAAATTAAATTGCAAAATGAGACAGTTGAAATCGTGACTGCTGTAAAAAGTAATCTACCGAAAACATAAATATATTTAGATTATGTTAGGTGCAATTGTCACATTGAAAGTGAACCTTCAACATTTCCAGTCTTTTTTCATTGATGGAACAACCTGCTAAGTTTTCCTTGCATATCTTGTAATGCTTCCCTCCCGCTTGTGTCACTGCCATCTACTTGAACCCAATCTTTCTCTCTGTTAGGACTTCAGTAGTCATACATCATTTTTGTGTTCACAATTTTTGATTTGTCTTCTGCTTTTGTTACTACCCACACAAACCTCAAAGTATCATGTATTTCTCATTTGTTTGCATAATTTTTTGACTATAGTGAGTTTCTAGGCAATGTAAAATATATTCAGGTTTTCATTGCTTTTTGAAGGGCTTGATGCACAGCTGCCTTTGGTGGGGTTTGACCCAGTTGAGATAAAGTTGTTGAAATTAATAAATGCGAGGACTGCTTAATAAGTTTCTGGACCGATTTTTTCCCCCTGGAAATCGTTATACTTACAAAGTTAGATTTATCTCCTTCACAGTAGTTCCCTTGTGACTGTGTATATTTATTCTAACCTTCCTGCCATTGAGGCACTTTTTGAAATAGCCATAACTTTTCTCATCATGTAGTCTTGAATCGTCTCAATGTAATTGAATCTGCAAGCATTCATTGTTCTCGTAAGTTTCTGAAATGAGTCACACATTGCATGGTCCGCAGAGTATGGAGTTGTGGAAACAATAAAATGTGTTTTATCAAAAATTTGTTTGCGGTATCAGACCTGTGTCCAGGGGCATTGCCATGATGCATAATTCAATTACCTGTGCGCCACATCTTAGGGAAATGCCTGTACGCCACATCTTAGGGAAATGCCTGTACGCAGTGTTGTGGAGCATTGCAGGAATGTTTTATAGAATTCTGCATTGACACTCTGTCCTGTTTTGTTCTCATTTGTCTATCAAAAATGATGACAACTATGTATTACATCCACTTTTGAAATTCATTTAGAGTTATGTCCTTGCATATGAATTTGTATATGGCTAGTGAGACCTATTCTTGCTACAAATGTCCGTGGACAGTTCAAGCATGAGATAAATACTGTCGATGGTTTTTGATCTGTGACTTTCTAGCTACTCTCTGCTGTCGAGCGGTTGCATTTCTCCTCTTTTCACAAGATGCTGCCCCCTTTTTTTTATTGTAGAGCACCATGTAGCTGTATTTTGTGCAAGTTCTTCCCAACGTAATTTCTTCTTCTTCTGCGTTCGTTCTCAAACTCCTGCAGATCAGCAGGATGTAGTCCGGAGAACTGAATGCACTGTGTCATGATTTACAGCATTGCTGCGATATCTACGCCTTTCGGCCTGACACATCCGACTTCAGCATGGCTTTGGGTCACTGACCCTATATGGGATGGGACAGCCAACTCCATCCCATAACCTCCTTAGTCGTCTCTTACGACATGCATGGAAGGTAAACAGTGTTGCTATTCTTTGCTCCCCTTTCGGGCCCTGACAACACACGGGCAGCTTCAATTCTATAGTAACGTATTCATGATCAACCAGCCTATAGATGTCAAATAATGCAATCAACATGGGCTTGAGAATGAACTTGACCTGTTATCCTGTGACAGGAGCCATCTTTAAATGATCTGCATCCGCTTTTTATATTGAAATACCACTCAGATATTGTAAAAAGTAAAAGTAAAGTAACCCATAGCATTTTATTTATGTGGTAGTGGTATGAGATGTTAGCGATATCACATTTCAGTGGCTCTGCAAATGAGGGCGGTAGCCATCTCCTCTCCCTCGTAGTCTTTACTTCCCAGATTAATCCGGTACCCATTTAAGGCTTGGTCAACCCAGGAGCCATTGCGATCTGAAAAAACATTTCCGCCTCAACTGGGGAATGAACCCAGGACCACTCATATGCGAAGCCAGTGCGCTAACCACTGTGCTACGCAGCTCCCAATATAAAAAGATATTGTAGGTCAACTTGGATATGACTCTCCAAAAGCTTATTTCAGAAGTTTCCAAACCTTCTTCTTCAAGCTAAAAGCAAAAATCAACACACACACACATCTTTGAAGAGTAGCTTTCGATTTTTAAATGCGGTAAGGAACACTAGGTCACCTTCAATCATAAGATCGCACACAGCACTACACAAAGTTGCATACTTTCAGTTTCACTAATACATTGGCACAAGTTCAATCAATCAATCAATAAACCCATAACCCTTCAGGGTCGTAGGGGTACCACATTGGATGCTTCAGCACACAGAGTCCTCCAGCGAATTCTATCGTCAGCGATGCGGATGAGTGTGGAAATATCTAGCCCTGTCCATTCCTTGATGTTGTCTGTCCATGTCTTTATTTGTCCTCCTCTGCTTCTTCCACCCTCGACAGTTCCCTGCAGTATTGTTTTTGACAAGGAATCGTGCCTGCATACATGTCCGAACCATGCTAGTTTTCGTCGTTTCACTATTGAAAGCAATGGCTCCTGGACACCACACATCTCTACTTTATTTCTTACGTACACATTGGTCTTATGTTAGGAAAAAAAACAGAAGTCATGCACCAAGCAACGTCAAATAGCCAACATACTGCTACTTCCATTATCGTCAATAAGGAAAAACTGCAGGTAGTCGACAATTTTACTTACCTTGGAAGCACTCTCTCTCGCGATGTCAACATTGATGTGGAAATTAACAAGAGACTGGCAAAAGCTAGTGCTGTATTTGGCGGATTACGCAAAAATGTATGGGACAGAAGAGGTATAAGAACAACCACCAAACTACAAGTATATCATGCTGCTGTTATACCAACCTTACTATACGCCTGCGAAACGTGGACAGTGTATGCTAGATATGCAAGAAAGTTAAATCATTTCCATCTTACCTGCCTACGTAAATTACTAAACATCCATTGGTGGGACAAAGTACCAGACTACGAGGTCTTGGAAAAATCAACCTCAATAAGCATCCACACAATACTTATGAAGGCGCAGGCACGCTGGGCAGGCCATCTTGTGCGTATGGAGAACTCGCGATTGCCAAAACAAATATATTATGGAGAACTCAAGGCAGGATTTCGAAAAGCTGGTGGACAGAAAAAGCGTTTCAAAGACACGCTCAAGTCATCCTTGAAACATCTTAACATTGACGTAGGCGCTTGGGAGAGCCTTGCTCAGGATAGAACGGCTTGGCGTTACAGCATTAGAACGGGAGCACTAGCGGCAGAAGAATTCAGACAAGAAACTGCAAGACAGAAGCGGACACGTAGAAAAGAAAAAACATCTCAACCTCACACAGATACCTTCTATTGTTGTCAATTCTGTAAAAGAACATTTTGTGCGCGCATTGGACTTGCTAGTCATTTAAAAACGCACTATTAACTTTATTATTTTATTATTTATTGTTATTATTATTATTATGGTTGAGTTTTTGGTCATCGTCGATCACGACGGACGAACATCATAGGAAATTCGTAGAATTCTTCTGTAGCATTTATACTCGAAAGCCTGTAATAAGTTCATTATCTGCTAAATAACAATGTTCGACATATTTAAGTTGTCCGGAAAATAATCAGTCGGGAACTTATTTCATAGTCCTTGTAATGTACCGGGGTATCTAAAAATATACTAACATTGGAGCAAAAATTAGTAATACTGTCACCTGCCATGTATGTTGTAAGAAGAAACTAAAGACCAAAATGATACATTCCGCTCTTGGAAATATATCCAGTTAATCTGCAGTTTGAAAGAAACACAGAAACGGTTGCAAATTTTAGATAGAAATTGGTGCTTTTAGTTAATTTACAAGCTTGACATATTATACAGTATATGATGTGAACAAAATGCTCAGTGTTTTTATTTGATCTGTATTCTATAGTAGTGGTTCTAAACATTTTTAGCTGGACCTTTTTTTAGGGACGTATTTTCTTGTGGTCACACACACACACTCTCCTCACTGCGTTATTTAAACAAAAAAGTGTGTCAACTTTTTTGCAGGTTTATTATAAAGCCTATTATATTTAATATCATCCAACTGCTCATGTTGAATGTATCAGGCCATTGTTGCCAATAAACCAACAGGCGACAATGCATTTATGCTGAATGTATTATTACCATTGTCCTGCTACAAGAAAGATTATGTGGGGGTTTGAAAACAAACTAGCCTGTGTGTTGCCGGGGCCCGAAAGGGGAGCAAAGAATAGCAACACTGTTTACCTTCCACGCATGTCGTAAAAGGCGACTAAGGAGGTTATGGGATGGAGTTGGCTGTCCCATCCCATATAGGGTTAGTGACCCAAAGCCATACTGAAGTCAGATGTGTCAGGCCGAAAGGCACAGATATCGCAGCAATGCTGTAAACCATGACACAACGCATTCCGTTCTCCGGACTACATCCTGCTAATCTGCAGGAGTTTTGAGAATGAACGCAGAAGAGGAAGAAGAAAACAAACAAAAAAATCAATTAAAAAATCATTCCAATAACTATATTTCTGTGCCTCATCCCCCCAATTTTCTTCAAGCAATGCAAAGCTCTGTGGTCTGTGTGAGCTATATCGTACATGCTGAGAACCACTGGTGTAATGAGCATAATGTTTGACAAATTTTATTTTCTTATTCTTATTTTGTTATTTTTCTTGTGCGGAAGTAAAAATTGCTTCTACTTTTGTGTATTTCTTCAGCTGCTCAAGATCTACCTTAGTACTCCACAATTCAGACACATACTCTTCATTTTATGGGACATTGACATTTGCTGAGGTATACATAATTTAATTTTAATTTTAATTTACAATCCATTATTAGAGTGAGTTGTTATCGATAACTGAGTGTTGTCTTAATGGAGACTTCTCTCTTACTTAGGAATCTGCCATGAAAGGCCAAAGGTGCAATATCTGCTAGTCCGCATCTCTTTGTCATCAATAGGGTCATTTGATAGAAGGCAAAAGTAATAAATTTAAACAAGACATGCAGTGTCAATCATAGTTGTTTTTCAGGTGACAGGTTGTCAGCTTATCTCTTCCACTTTCGTTAATCATGAAGCATTCGTTCTCAAACTCCTACAGATTAGCAGGATGTAGTCCGGAGAACGGACTGCGTTGTGTCATGGTTTACAGCACTGCTGCGATATCTGCGCCTTTAGGCCTGACACGTCCAACTTCAGCATGGCTTTGGGTCACTGACCCTATATGGGATTGAACAGCCAACTCTATCCCATAACCTCCTTAGTCGTCTTTTATGACATGCATGGAAGGTAAACAGTGTTGCTATTCTTGCTCCCCTTTCTGGTCCCGGCAACACACGGGCAGAATGTATTTTGAAAACATAATCAGTTTCTTTATTCTTGAAATTATATTTTTGCAAGTGTCTTTCTTTTTTTCAGGGATCTGCATGGTTTTCATTTTGCTATTGGTTAATTGTTACGGCTGTGGAAGCATACTTGCTGTGGAAGAGTGGATCCTTTGGAGGAATCAGATCTCAGCTGACTGGTCGCAGGGAGCAGAAAAGTAGTGCAGATCAAAGTGCTAGAAGAAAAGTAGAAATTAGTGCACCAGTACCTGTTTAACAGCCTCTGAGACCAAATTTTGACAAGCATGTGATGCTGTATTATGAATTTCAGCATTTGTACAATTTACAAGAACTTCCCTGAAACTTTTCATGCTTTTATTATTCCAAATTCTGATTGTCTTTAGATGTTAGGGGTTGGAGAAGCTCAGTTAGTGAACTGGCGGCATCCTAGTTGGTTTTAGGGGCTGCAGTAACTCAGTTAGTGAACTGGCTTCCTAGTCGGTTTTAGGGGCTGCAGTAACTCAGTTAGTAAACTGGCTTCCTAGTCGGTTTTAGGGGCTGCAGTAACTCAGTTAGTAAACTGGCTTCCTAATCAGTCTTAGGGGCTGCAGTTAGTGAACTGGCTTCCTAGTCGGTTTTAGGGGCTGCATTAGCTCAGTTAGTGAACTGGCTTCCTAGTCAGGTGTTAGGGGCTGCAGTAGCTCAGTTAGTGAACTGGTTTCCTAGTCAGTCTTAGGGGCTGCAGTTACTGAACTGGCTTTCTAGTCGGTTTTAGGGGCTGCAGTAGCTCAGTAAACTGGCTTCCTAGTCGGGTGTTAGGGACTGCAGTAGCTCAGTTAGTGAACTGGTTTACTAGTCAGTGTTAGGGGCTGCAGTTAGTGAACTGGCTTCCTAGTCGGTTTTAGGGGCTGCAGTAGCTCAGTTAGTTAACTGGCTTCCTAGTCGGGTGTTAGGGGCTGCAGTAACTCAGTGAACTGGCTTCCTAGTCAGGTGATCCAATGTTAAATTTCCAGTTCAATTGGAAATATTTAAAAAAACCATGATGGATCCTAGGTCGACCAGTCTAAGGTAAATTGGTATCAAATATAGCGAAAGTAAAGGCAGTTGGCGTAATGTTGACCACAGAATCCCTAGGTATGCCATAGGTCAATAAAAAATATGGGTCTAACACTGTATTCCCCAATACATCTCATCACTGACATGGAAATGGAAAACTTTACTTACTTTATTGTAAGATGATACCTGACTTTGTAAAGAATTGACACAATAAAACTAGTTCATAAGTTGTTTTCAGAAAATATTATCATAGACTAAATAAGCAAAAAACAAATAAAAAATAAGAACAAAACACACACTTTTATCATTTCTCCATCATTAAAAGTAAAGCACTATGCTCTCCACCAATTTTTTTATGTCATTCAGTATGTTGAGTCTGTGTGTGTGTGTTGTTCGTCCATCACAAGTGATGATGACCATTTGCTACATTCACTTTTGAAAATTCTATTAGAGTTATATCCTTGATTATGAGTTCGTAGATGGCTAATGACCCTATTTGAGCTGTAAATGTCTTTGGACAGTTCGGATATGGAATGGCGACTGTAGACAGATCTTGGTCTATCCGTGACTTTCTAGCTGCTCTCCGCTGTTGAGCTGCTGCATTTCTCTTCTTTTCACAAGATGATGCACTCTTTTTATTTTAGAACGCCATGTAGATCTATTTTATGCAAGTTCTTCCCATGTATCTTGGTCTATTTCAATATTGAGTCTAGTAGTTGTAAGACAGCTTATCTCCCAAACTTGTCATTTGTGATCACCACATTCAATAATTTAAATATTTCTATATCATATTTTTACCCCTTCTGTGAGTACATTTCTTTTCAAAGCATTGTGCACAGCTGAATGTTGGAACCTCTGGGCATGAAATAAAACTCTTCTGAAACCTTTTCATTGCTAAAAAAAAAGGATGCAAGGTCATGAGTTCTATTGCTCATAATTCCCAGGGGTCAAAACAAACAAATACAGTATTTCACAAAATTTAGAAGTCAAATGAAATATGTGGGGATTGTCTATCCCCAGATAAATGATGGTTGATCATTTCCACACTTGCCGTTAAGTGTAGGGATGGTAGCTTAAGTTGCCGTTCCAATGCCAGATGTGTCGCCTTGGTTGCATGAAGTCCATGTTTGTTCAAATGTTATCTTAATGTTTTCTATCCACCGTTTTCTTGGTCTACTTTAGGTCGTATGCGCAGATATTCTTTTGCTATAGGCTCTTATTGGTATTTGGTTTGGGTTCATTCTCATAAGGTGACCAAACCATTTTACTTGCTGTCTTTCAATATGCTCAATACATGATATACCAACTGTTTTCCTAATTTCTTCATTTCTTATTTTATCTAGTTTAGTAACCATTTAGTGTGGCGCATGGCTGAGAGGTTAGAGCATTGATCTCACACTAGTGAGGTTTAGAATTTGATTTCTGGTTTAGGATGTGGCGACAGCAAGAGCATCTACAAAATCTACAGCTACAGCTACAAAATCCCTCCCTTCAACTCCTTAATGGGAAACATGCAGTATTTGACATTTTTTAACAGTAACCATTATAGATTTTCTGAGGCACTTAATTTCACATGTAATGATTTTCCTCTGCTGCAAGGTTGCTAAAGACCATGTTTGACATTGGTTGCAGAGGGTTGGTATAAAAATTGTAAATATTAGTTCTTTTGATTTCCATCTTGATCTTTGGATGAAGTAATGGTGAAAGTTGATAAGTCACTGTGTTTACTTTCTGACACCTTATTTCTATTTTCTCTTTCTAGTCTTCCATTTTCAGAAAATATGCTGGCTAGATATTTACATTTTTTATCTTGTTTCACTTTGGTATAATCTATTGTTATATCCATTGGTGTTGCAGGCTTGATAATTTTCATAATTTCTGGGGGTTTTTTTACGTTAATTTTCATGTTGTACTTCTTACATGCTATCTTTGTATATAAAAACTTTGATTGTCTGCACAAATAAGTGATTACTAGAGAAAAATGTGCTAGAACTACTAGAGAATTACATAAATGTATAATATTTCACAGAGATTTGCAGTCCAAAGAACTTGAGAACTTCAGCACAAAATCAGTATAAAAGTTTGCATGTGCACTGCTTACTGCCATATATTATATTTACTTGCTATTTTTACTAGTATAATTGTTTCACTTTATACACAATATATGCAGATACAATTTTAGCTGTACTGTGAGCTAGTTGCTCAAATATTTTACTGCTTGCAATAGAAAGAAAGTAAAGAGGGTCAATGTGGTGAAGTACTAGCTAGTGAGACATCACCTAGACCATATTATAGCTGTAACCGACTGTACATTTTACGTTGTTTTTTTTGCAATATTGGTGCTGTATCAATGAATAGTAAAGATTTTCATATGTAGATTCTTCAGATCTTTTCCTTTTCACAGATTTTAATTTTTGTAGTGACACTAAGTTAAAGATTTTTATTTTAGTAGCAACACTAATTTTTGCAGATTTTGTGTGATTGGCAACACTATTTGAATGCATTTATTTTATTATTTCCTTTTGATTGTTAACTTGACTTTAATCTCTCGTATCATTATGATTTTTTTTTGCCCACATGCATGAACTGTGTATGTACGTGTAGGATTAGGGTATAGGCTATAGTTCTTTTTATGGTCCATGCCATGTGGCATTATTATGCCTTTCCATAAAGGCAAGTTTTTTAAATAAATGTTTATACATTTATAGCCCGGTTATTTAAAAATGCATATTGTTTGTGGTGGTCTTCTATATTTTTATACAGCATTGAGTAAATTTGTGTTGACTCTGGGTCAAAGTTCAATCTCCATCACAAGCCTGTTGATAAGGGGGTGAGGTGGAGGTGTTTTGGAAGTTGAACCCCTCTTTCTCCCATGTTGGATTAACATAGGTGTTAACTAGTACGGATTTTCCATATTAATACGGATTTCAGCCCATTTAAAAAAAACCTCTCAATGTGAATTTTTTTGGGGAAATTTTAAAAAAAAGACACTTGTTCAATTTCCTAGTAATTATTACTAATTCGGACATTTGTATCTCACACGGTCATATTAAGAGGCCAAAAAAAAATGTGCTAAATACTGACGTTTTTATTGAAGTATGGAAATAAATTGTTAAAAATACAAAATTATGAAAAAATGAGCTGCTACCTTTGGACTAAGAAGGTTTGGGGTGGAGTTGGCTGTTCCGTCCCATAGGTAAAAGTACACCCCAAAAAAAGCATGTAAAAGTTTGAAGTGTTAGGCCGTAAGTGAACTATTTCTAATATAATTATCGAGACATAGATTTCAGCAGCTGTGGACTTGTTTAGTGTTCGCTGATGCTAAGCTCATAACTCATGTCCAATTATTCACACTATTTTGTATATAAATGTATATAATACTTGGTAAGTTTACATGTCAAAATATCAAACATTGCAGTTTTATTGCGAACTAGCAGCTCAATATACCCGGTAGTTATTATTCTTCTACAATCACTGTTTTATCATCAATCATATACAATCAATTACTATGCATCTAATCTGATATTGATCATGTATCATCATTATGTGCTGTACCGATTGTCATAGACAATCATGAATCTCGGGTCCCGGCAACACACAAGAGTGTTGCCTCTAATTTCTCAGCATCTTCTGTAGAACTACAATTCAGTTGTCTCTAATTTCCACAATCCTGCTTATTCATTATCCAAGACCACATCCATAAGTTAGAATAAGTGTTATTTAGCTTGGAAGAACTCTTACTCACATCTATAGACAAGATGTATTAAACAGTAAATTATTATGTATATAGCATTTGGTACTATACAAGAATCAGTGGCCACATATTTACCGGAACAAACTTTCGTTTGGAAAGTTAGTTTCTGCAGAAGTGATCAGTTCAGTTAGTGGCAACTAACCAGTGAGGGCCATTAACATATTTATTATGTCCCTTTGTTAGTGTGAATCTCACTGCTGGGAGGTGAGGCTGCATATTTTAGTGTTTTATGGTTAGGGGTTGGTTAGATGTTTAGGATTTGAGAGGGGACCACTTTCAGTGTTAGGGTTAGGATATGGAACAGTGTAGCCAATGTAACAGGGGCATATAATGTGGAGGGACGGGTGCTGGTGGGAACATTATGGAGAGGGGTGGGTGTTGATGGGAATGGGTGGCTACACAGGTGGCCAGTATCTGCTCATTTCCTCCAATATGGCATAGAAAGGAGTGACATTATTCTGAAGCCTAGATTGCCACATGAACTCAGCTAAGTAGCTGTTTAAGTGATGCAGTGCTGTTCCACTGTGTTTCTTATTTTTCCAGTTTGCACTTCCCCACATTCGCTCCATCATTTGGGTATGAGCCCCGGTTACCTGATCCACAAAGTTGTATCTGTGGTTCACTGTTAGATGGTCGAAGCCTGCTCTCCCGATCTCTGTAGTTTTATATACATTTCAACAGTCGGAATATATCATTGATCCAGGTTCAATATTGCAAAAAATCGCCTTCATTACGGTAGCAGAATTTCTATCTTCCACTTGCTGCAAGGAAATACCCCTTGTCTCATGACATAGGCCACCAAATAACCATTGTTGAAGCAACACCCCCCAGATTTTGCTTTTCTTTTGGTAAATAGACTTTTGTCTACCTCGACGATCATTCCTTTTCCTCCTACAATGCATTTTCATGACAGCTGTGTGATGCTGTAGACACAAAAAGCTTAAATGCATTCCATTCAACAACTGTTGTCTTGCTAATCTGTAGTTCATGAACTTCATGCATATATAAAGTGATGTTGACGTACATTGCATTCTCATTGAATCATTCCATCATTGTTGTACAATAAGATCATTTGATGACCCTGACCACACATCTTGTCCTGTTGTAGCACTCCTTAAGTTTGTAGCAAGCGTACAGCATCTTTACCAGTAGCTGACAAGTTCAGTAGCCAGACATCAATTGCACTAGCCATTTTGTTTTGTTGACGAATTGAGGACATGAAAGATAACGCACATAGTGTCTGTGCATAACAAACATAAAAAAAATTGGATGAGATACACAAATGGTGTCTGCTCATAACATTAAAAGTTGTGATCATGGCCACTGATTCATGTATAGTACCTAGCATTTTATTTTAGGTTGCTGTGGATTCCCCACAACTTGATTTGGAAAGATACTCCTATGGTCCAGGCCGACAGTAGGTGAACAATGATGTTTGTGATGCTCCTGTAGTTTGTGCTCTGGTGTTAACGTTGCTACTCTGCAGATGTGGACTACAGAGTCACTGACACCGATTAGATGCAAATGTGCAGCAACAGTTTTTAAACTTGTTTTTTTCTGTTTATTCTAGTCTTGCTTAGTTTTGTAGTTTTAATTGAGTTCTCTCCACTGAAGTTACATAGATTGTTTTAGCAGAGCTTTTGCTTCCATGAAACTTTGAGGTGTGTGATACTGTTTTAGCAGAGCTTTTGCTTCTATGAAACTTTGAAGTGTGTGATACTGTTTTAGCAGAAGTTTTGCTTCCATGAAACGTTAAGGTGTGTGATACTGAGAAATGTTACATGCAACTTATGCTAATTAGTCTGCTTTTTAATAGCCAGATTATGCTCAAATGACAATAATAAAGGGAGTAATTTTAAGTAAATGCAGAAATTTCCACTATAGAAGCTGTGGATAGCTGTAGAACTCTTCCCTATGAAATCAGAACATGAAGTTTAGTACTTATTTAGTCAGAGGAATAATAAAAAAGTTTGGTAACTTCCCCCGGAAAACTCACGGAAATGAAGGGGTTGCCCAAGAAAATGGGCAAATGCCCATTGTTTTTGGGTTAAATCACTCTTACTGAAGGTGTATCTAAGGCCTTGCTACTATATGCCATTTTCAGAAGAATAATTGTTTATCTGCAGTTCAAATTCCAAAGATTGTATTCTCACTGTATCATTTGTTGCACTTTCTGTTATTTATAATGATTGTTTTTACATATATTTAGATTGTGTCTTCCATGGTATTTTTCTGGTAATTCTCATGAGCTAGAGGCCTCTTTATTGACGTCAAGAGAGATGGGGGCAAAATATGGTCCACTGACAAAATTTGGCCCACCAAGCAGGTTCTTTTTACCGTTCTGCCAAGTTGATTTACAATATATTCATTAGACTTGAGTTCATAAATATCAAATCACAGTCTGTCACAGACTAGCTGTAAACCAATATAATGAACAGTAATAAAGAGAAAATGAATCCACATATTCACCAACTAGGATCTTCTGCTCCAACTATTCTGCAGATGTACAGGCTCTAAGCATTGCTGCAGAAATAATTAAAAGCACAACAAGCCAATGTCAACAGGGCGTGTTTCTTACTGATGCAATATCTGTCATACAAGCCCTTGACAATGATAAACTGCTAGACCTGAAGGAAACCATATGAGTAATGAGCATCCAAAGAGTAGTAATATAGTGGATATCCCACAGTGGCTATCATCCTACAGTAGAATACCAGGAACCGAAAAGACAGATATGCTTGCAAAAGATGGAGCAACACAGGAAAGAAAATGCCAAGAAATTACTTACCAGGAAAGGAGGTCTCTAATTAAAGATATTAAGAAAGTTGACCACCTATAGTTGACAACTATCTTGACATAGTTCAGCAGGTTATGATATTTCACATCAGGACAGGACACCAAAAAAAAAGACTAAATAGCCACTTAAATAGACTAAGACGTTTCATCACCTCTATATCCATGTGGGCAGACAGCACAGGCTGTGGAACATATCCTGCAAGACTGCATTACACAAAACCAGTTAAGGGAGGAGCACAGGCCCACAGTGATGGATATCCACAGAAAGCTGTATCAGACTCCACACAACATGTCAAAAATTCAACATGAAGATTAATATTGAAAAGACCGAAATAATGGCAATAGCAAAGACAGAAATATTACTATCTCCATCAATAATAAACACAGTAAACAGGTAAATGAAGTCACTTACTTAGGAAGCATTATATCAAATGAAGGGAAAAACAGTAAAGAGATACAAAATAGATGCAACAAAACATACCAGATCCTAGGACAGATGACGTTTATTTTCAAGAACAAAAATGTAATAAACATAGACACTAAAGTTACATTATACAAGACTATTATTATTCCATCACTATGCTACCAGTGCCAAACCTGGACAATGACAGCACAAGTCAATAGAAAAATAGTGACAACAGAAATGACATGTCTACGAAGAATACTCGGAGTGTCATTAAGAGATAGAATTAGAAACGATAACATCAGACAGATAACCAAAATAATACCAGTATTGGAACACATCAAAAGACAACAGATCAAGTGGTTTTCACATGCTTCCAGACTACCAACAGATAGCATGACACATAGACATAATGGTTATAAAGCAATAGGCAGACCATGTAAAAGATGGATCACAGAAATCAAAGAAGCCACAGGAACAAACTTACAAACAGCGCACAAGAAGGCCATCTCCAGAAAACTCTTCCACCACTAACTCTGCAAGGAAAACAAGGGCCACAGTGTATATATAGATAGCTGTATGGAAGCACTAAGGAGTTTTCAAATGTAGCAGCATTTATTAAGAAAAGTGGACTTACTGTGTGTACATGTTAAACTGCAAATGAGAATATCACCTGCCTGTGTATTGCAATGGTAGCACTGATTGTGACACTGCAACCTGTCATGTATGTTGTAAAAGAAGACTATAGAGATTTTGGGGATGGGGTTTGAAGTCCCATTCCACTGAGGGTTAAAGTGACACAGAAACCTTGATAAAGTCAGATGTATTAGGCGAAAGGTGCAGATATAGTGCAGCTGTCAACCTTGACACAATGCATTCCATTCTCCTGAATAAGTCTTGCTATTTTGCAGGTATTTGAGATTAAAGAAAAGGAAGAAATCTTTCATGATTTAAGTTGAAAATATGTTCAGAACCATCTGAGACTTGGAAAGACAGTGTCTGTCTGTCTGCACATTTGATGATAAGCTCAGGAGACCTAACAAAAATTTGACTTTGAACCTATCCACCAACACTAAATTTGTCCTACAAACACAAAAACATTTGTCCATCCCTGGTTTTAAGATTATGAATCAATGAATCTGTACCTTTGTTAAAATTATTAAGAATTAGACATTTATTCAGAATCAGACCTGGCCAGAGGATACAGACTTGAGGCAAAAGCTAGGGGGCAGCCGCTCTGACCTGGAGAAGACAGTGGACTTTGTCTTGACGACAGGTCTGACGGTATAGCATGACCACAGATGCTGAACGCAGAAGAAGAAGAAGAAGACATTTATAAATTATGGAAAAAAAATGTTAGTATTACATTCCTTAATGTAAAAATCATTTTCTGTGAGAATTCCTGAAACTTTTCAAAGACCACCGATATTTTTTTATATAATATTATTCACAAATTATACCTAGAATATATCAATATTTTCAAAATTTAGTTAGTACATTATTTATTTGTGCCTGAGAATTTACATATAAATATAATTTTTGTGTCACAGTACATATTTAGCTGTGAGTCACATATGACTAAAACATAATTTTATAAATTGCAGTTTATACATAATGTCTACTTGCACAATTTTAGAAGCATGATAATTGAAGATAAAATTAAATCGGGAATTAAAAGATATTTTCTAATAATTGTGTTTTCATCGTTTCTTACTGTAAACTCTTAGTTTCTTCATCTTTCAGGAATTACTCGTATAATCTTTATTGCAGACATTTGTGCACCAGAGCAGCTCATAAAGCAACAGCAAACTACTGAATGTAAATACTGCCAAGAAAAAAAAACACTGCAGCAAAAATATTATGCGTGGATGGACACATCCTGAATAGAATATTCTACCAATTGTTTTTTCATATACTGCATTAGGTATTAGGTCTATTGAATTATCCTCTTCGCACATCGGACATGTCCATAGGTGATCCGATCTCCGCTTCAGTAAATCTCTCTTGGTGTAACGGCTGATGGTTCAAGTTCTATGTTGGTTCATTGCTCAATTTGAAATCTTTGTCAGAGGTTCTCTACAGACTACGCCCATCTTCCCTCCCAATTCTTGCATTCTCAATATTGACTCATGCTCGTTCATCTCAAAATCCTCTGATCGTGAGGACTCATGAAGAGCAATGAGTATGTCTGCCTGTGGACTGAGCAGACATACTCATACTGCATTACCATGCTTGATTGTCAGGTTTGTTGCGAAGGCCTTGCATCTTTTATAAGGACTTGATTGTCAGGTTTGTTGCGAAGGCCTTGCATCTTTTATATGGACTTGATTGTCAGGTTTGTTGCGAAGGCCTTGCATCTTTTATAAGGACTTGATTGTCAGGTTTGTTGCGAAGGGCTTGCATCTTTTATAAGGACTTGATTGTCAGGTTTGTTGCGAAGGCCTTGCATCTTTTATAAGGACTTGATTGTCAGGTTTGTTGCGAAGGCCTTGCATCTTTTATAAGGACTTGATTGTCAGGTTTGTTGCGAAGGCCTTGCATCTTTTATAAGGACTTGATTGTCAGGTTTGTTGCGAAGGCCTTGCATCTTTTATAAGGACTTGATTGTCAGGGTTGTTGCGAATGCATTGCATCTTTTATAAGGACTTGACTGTCAGGGTTGTTGTGAAGGCCTTGCATCTTTTATAAGGACTTGATTGCAACCCTAACTCAACCCTATATTTCATCTCAGTTTTGTATGCTCTGATGAAGCTTAACATTGTAGGTCGGTCTTTTTTAGCTAAGTAGTTTAATAGTATATATTTGGCAGTTTGTTTGCTTGTTAGCTTTTATTCTCAAAATCTCGCTGGATTTATCTTGCATCAAGAGAATGATCCTACTAGATTTCCAGCAGGATTTAGTCATGAGAACAGAGAAGCAGTGTGTTACATTCTCAAACTCTCGCTAGATTTATTTTGTAGAAAGATACCGCTAATGATCCTACTAGATTTCCAGCAGGATTTAGTCTAGAGAAGCAGTGTGTTACATTCTCAAACTCTCGCTGGATTTATTTTGTAGAAAGATACCGCTAATCATCCTACTAGATTTCCAGCAGGATTTAGTCTAGAGAACAGAGAAGCAGTGTGTTACATTCTCAAACTCTCGCTTGATTTATTTTGTAGAAAGATACCGCTAATGATCCTACTAGATTTCCAGCAGGATTTAGTCTAGAGAACAGAGAAGCAGTGTGTTACATTCTCAAACTCTCGCTTGATTTATTTTGTAGAAAGATACCGCTAATGATCCTACTAGATTTCCAGCAGGATTTAGTCCAGAGAAGTTGTATGTTGTATTATCACACTCTTGCTGGATTTATCTTGTAACAAGATAATTATCCTACTAGATTTCTAGCAGATTTAGTCCAGAGAATATAAAAGCAGTGTGATGCTGTTTTATTTGCACCAATGGCCGAACACATCCGACTTTGTTAAGTCTGGGAGTTGGAATTCCAATACTGCATGTACATAAATTACAATGATAAATCCTAAGTATGAAGAGATTAGCAATGTACAGCAGTAAGTTCTCAGATAAAACAAGGTACCAGGTAGTCTGTTGGTTCTTATATTTAACTCAGGTATCTTTGATTCTTTATTTTTGTCTTTTTATTTTGACATACAAATTATTTGTCTTTAGTGATGGATTTTGCTTTCTTGGGAAAGGTAGAGGCTGAAGGAATACCTCAAGGGACATTGTTACATTACTAATAATGAGGTTCATGCAGCTTTGCGTCTGGTTATGGAAGAAGGCCTCAAATTTCCTCAAAACGATGCAACGTCCAATATTGCCATTTATGTATAGCCTGGGATGATTACTTTGAGAAATAGTGACATTTCAAGAAAAGATACGCCAAGCTTCAAAAATATGTACAACATATGTCTTAACCTTACAAATTATTGTTGTGTCAGCGATTATTTTCAAATAGCGCTCCCCCCTCCACAAAAACAAACTTTGCTTTGGAATCCACAGATAAAGAAAAAAGGGGATCATCCAAATGTGTGTTGCTGGGGTCCGAAAGAGGAGTAAAGAACAGCGACACCATTATATGCCATGCATGTCATAAGAAGCAACTAAAAGGTTTTTGGGGTGGAGTTGACTATTCATATATAGGACCAGAAACTAGATAGGTTTTCCATTTCCCGAAAATGGAAGACTTAGAAAGAGATATAGAAACAATGTGTCAGAAAGTAAACACAGTGACTTACCAACTATCACCATTACTTCTCCACCCAAAGCTCAGGATGGAAATCAAGAGACAGATAATATCTACAGTTTTTATACCAACACTTTGATACCAATGTTAAACATGGACTTTAACAGTCTCGCAGTAGAGGAAAATTGTTACATGTGAAAGGAAGTGTCTGAGAAAAGACGCAATCGTTGCTACACTAGATAAAATAAGAAATGAAGAAAGTAGGAAAAGAGTTGGTATAGTATCATGTATCGATACAGAAAGTAAAATGGTTCGGTGACCTTATGAGAATGCACCCAAAACCAAATACCAATAAGAGCATATAACAAAAGAATATCCGGTCATAAAACCAATGGTAGACTATGAAAACAGTGGATAGAAAATGTCAAGATAAACTTGAACAAGCATTGACTTAATGCAGCCAAGATGATACATCAGGCCTTGGAACGACAACTGAAGTTTCCACCTCTACGCTTAACGGCGAGTGTGATATTATAAACCACCATTCACCTGGGGACAGCAAAATATAATTTAAAACTAGCGCAAATGAAAAATATTTCGCAAGTTATCAGAGGTAAAGTTAAATTACATGTGATTTGATCAAGAATATTCCCAGTAGCAATTTATGGCTGTGAAATTAAAGAGTTGGCCCTAAACAATATTATGACAAAAAAGCTGAGGATTTTAACCATATATACATACTACATGGAACAATTATTAATGGAAGGAATGATTGCTGGTAACAGGGGTAAGGGCCGCCCAAGACGACGATAGATAAAGAGTCTATGGTTCTTGATTAGAAACTAGCTTCACAGCACGTGGGACATTCCCATAAGTGCTACACCATCCGTTCCAGCAGCCATCCCAATGTTTGTAGAGTCCCGGCCAGGTGTTGATTGCATGATCTTCGGGGCCTTCCAAAAAATTTACTTTTCACTCCCCTCTAGATACTTCAATTTCTGATATTCTCCGTATGTGTACTTTCTCAACCTTATTGGCATCATCTTGATCTTGAAATGAATTGGTGTTTTTCCCTGATCAAGTCTGCTTTATCTTTTCTCAGCATTGTGCCGTCTATCGCCGCATTGCCTGCCAATAAGTCGGCTCTCTCGTTTCCTCTGACCCCAACATTACAAGGGCAGTATATCCATGTAATGCTCTGGACAATTGAGTTGTTCAATAAGTCCCACCATTCTTTCCTCAGCATGTATTTTTCTATATTGCGCCGCATGCTTTGAGAGTCTGTGAGTATTACCGCGTGTGTTGATGTATCAGTTATCAACCAATTAAGCGCTGCTGTAGCTACCTCTATCTCCATCCTCATGCTTGATATAACAGTGGAATATGCTGAATATTTCTCAAAAACAACTTCTTGCCGTTTCTGTAGGCAATAAAACCCCAACCACTTTTATTTGTTTTTGTTAACTGAGCCATCTGTGTATATAATTATGTCTTGTGGTTTCGAGTGTAGCTGGGCGAGTTCCTGAACTGTAATCTGGGCCATGACACCCGTCCATTTTCGACAAACTTTATCTAGTTGTATTATTACTTTAGTCAGTGATTTCTTCTCAATGTCTACATCCACCGATTCACTGCACTTTCCTATTTCTTCAAATTCACATACTATTCGCAGTGTGTCTTCAGCCTCTGCCATCCATGATCAGCCACACTTGTTTCATTTTTCCTTTGACTCATCTGGACGTTGGTGTAATGGGTGGTGGTTGTATTCTTTTACTTCAAGGTACGACATAACTTGTGCTACCTGATGTCGTACTCTAATGCTGGGGAGATCAAGCAGAAATCTCATAGCAGAGATGGGTGTATCTCTAACACACCCAGTACCGCTCTCATTGCCTCATTTTGGACTTCTCCCAATCTATCGACTTGTGTTTGTGACAGTGTTAGTAAGTCATAATCTATGACAGATATCACCATAACTTGTAGAAGCAGAAACATTACCCATTGCTGCATGTCGAAGGTCGCCATAACCTTGATAACACTGATCCCTCTTTTAATCTTCTGAGTCATATTTGTGATGCGTTTGTTAAATGAGAGACTTCTATCAAAGGTTATCCCAAGATATTTAAGGTCATATTCTCTGTCAATGAATGAGTCCATGCAACTGACATCTGGTAGTGTGTCACTGACCAGATTATTATTTAAGGTGTACCAGACGACCTTTGCTTACGAGGGATTGATCACAGCGTTGTATGTTCTGCACTATATCGACAATTGATCTAGTCCATTCTGTACATTGTCAGCGATATCTGTTCTGTTCATGCCCATGTTGTATACTAGGATATCATCAGCGTATGTTAGAACTCTACAATTGCTTGAGGTTTGCAATTGAGCAATTCTTAACTTATACACATTAAACAGCACTTGGGACAGAGGAGATTCTTGTGGCAGAGCAGGTGCTATTGCTCTGATCTCAGACGTCCAGGATTCGCACTTCAATGCAACGTTTCTACAGATGAGCACTTTTTTTTCCAGCGTATGATCCACGGATGGATATCGTATTCCCTTAGCATGCCGACAAGATGGGTATAACTAACTCTATAGTGCGTATCTTCTAGGTCTATCGCTGCAACTACACATTCTTCTTTATTCTGAAAACCTTCATATGCAAGAACTGATGCAATCTATGATTGTTTAAACATGCTCTTGACTTCGGTAAGTCCTCGTCAAGATTTTGTCAAGAATCACGAGGAGTACAGAACATTCACAAAGAAGACTACGTTCTGGATAGAATATGTCATCTGAATAAATGTATTTAGAAATAACCTCAAACAATATTGCCACGAAAGTTGTGATATAAGTAAATATGTTATTAAACTCTCCACGATTAGAGATAGAGAAGAGTAACATGTCGTTGACATGTGAACATCAGATACAAACTCCTGCACCCCGTATTATTTCAATATGAGAGACATACCACACAACATCTGCCCAAGAACACAAGCAATAGACGTGGTATGGATCATACCACGATTACCAGCAGGTAAGCTCATGTCATTACACACGATTTTGTGTGTAAACTTAATAATTGTGTTCTATTGAGATTTATCGACTAACATAGTGTCTTAATAATAGTGATAAATACTATTAGTTAGTTTGTCGTTGGATCATCGTCATTGCACTCCGGACAAGTTCATAGGTGCTCAGATCTCTCATTGAATGTAGCCGCCATTACACGTTGACTGACGGTCACAGTACGCAGTTGATTGAGCAACATTCGTTCTTGCCCACGAAACCGGTCCTTTCTAGCGACACCACATTTCAAACCAAATTCTTTTAAACTAGTCATGGAACAAGAGTCATCGTCGCTTATAGTCAGTTGCTCGTGCGTTTTTCTATTAGAACGTTCAAAATGTCTGCTCGATCCATCACTCCACCAACAACCGTAGTAGCAGCGTGTGCGGCCAACCTATCTGCTCTCTCATTACCCCGGACTCCCGCATGCCCCGGCACAAAAATGAAAGTCACTTTACGCATACAGGAATTCTTCGCTGCATTCAACCACTGCTCCCGAATGTATCCCGCCTGAACTTTCACAATCATGCTCATCGAGTCACTGAGTATGCAGGCTATTATATATAATACAACGTATAATACTATTGGCAGTATTTGAAGGTTAGAACAAATGTGGGGATTTGGCAGAGTTGCATTCTGTATTCAGTATTTTTCAACATATCTCTGGAGCAAATAATGCACGGGGTAATTAAGTATTATAACACGCCTGCCCATCAAAATTTTCCATTACCCATCCACATCGATGATGATAGAAATCTATGGAGGACTATGTTTGCGTATCCAATGTGACACTTCTACAACCCTCACGGGTTAAGGATTGATATCAAAATGAACAAAAATTGGTATATGTGTTACCAAAATAAGCTATAAAACAATTAGCAACGAGACACATTGACAGACGTGTTAGGTTGTTTTATGACTTATTTTAGTAACACCTATACATATTTTTGTTCATTTTGATATTTGCCCTGTGTTACCCCAGCCACATATTTCCTGTTTAGGGTTGTTACCCGACACAAAACATGTATTCCTTATGGATTGATCATCATTGCAACGAATAATCAAGAGAAGGAACGAATGAAGACATAATTAATTCTGGAAACAGGCCTTTACAAGCCTACGGACGGTCGTGTTGTAACACCAAAGCTCGAATAGGGCTCATTAGCCATCTACGAACTCATAATCAAGGCCATAACTAAAATTGAATTTTCAAAAGTGGATGTAGAAAATGGTCATCATCACTTGTGATGGACGAATGGCATATTGGCCACTTTTAAAGGTCACTGACCATGATATTTTTCATTTTACCATTTCTATGTGTTAGGCCATTTTGACCTTTTTAAAAATATATCTGCTTTCACATATTTTCTTGTTTGAATTTAGTTAAAGTAAATCTGAGGTGTGGTCCTTTGTGAATTGAATTGAATTATAAACAATGTATGTTAATCTGTACATGTGTGTTAAGTGTGTAAAGTTCACACGCATCCCCATCTTTGAAAAAATATTGATTACAGGAACATCCGCCTGAATAAAGTCGCATTTACTTTCTATCTATTTTACTCATGTGAAAATATTAAAATAAAGAGTGTGTTTCAAAGAGATATTGAGATATTCCCTTACATTATCATTGTTTGTCTGTAATATTCATTCTGTTGCCACTTTTGAGGTGAGTATTTTAAATTTACTTTTAATGCTACTATATCATTTCCTTTTTCCATCTCACTTTCTTCAGTCTACTTTCCTCTCTCTACTTACTACTATCTTCTCCCCATACCTACTTCTCTCCTGTCATGCTGCCATATCATTGCCTCCTTCATTACCTATCTGCTATTGTCCTCCTCTCCCTCCTCCTTACTATAACCCTATTTATCTCCATGTAAGATCTGTGTTATTGTTGTGGTCGTTTGTTTGTCCCGATGAAGGTTTTTTAGTCGAAACCTCGTCTGTCCCTGTATCTCGTTGTTAGGTTGTTTTATGTTTTATTTTGGTAACACATCTACATATGTTTGTATATCGTAACACTAAAGTGAGCTGTGTGTTGTTATAACACCGAAGTGAGCTGTGTATTATTGTAACACTGAAGTCAGTTCAAAGGAGACTTGTTAAACTTGTAGTGAGATCATGCCAAATTAATGACACATTGTAAAATGAGAACTCACTTCTACTTCCGCTCATTTCTCTTAAACTCTAGTGGTTCGTGCAGTCGTTTTCTGGTTTGCACATGAATGTGCTTTGTGCATTGTGATAATTAAGAACCATTTTGAATCTATATTCAATTCATTCTTCTTCTCTTTGATAAGAAATTAAACTGCTTAATACAGTCAAAATTAATTTTGACATTTTTGTAACAAAAATTGTTTGAACAATTAATTGGTGTGCACTATTGTAATTAACTGGTGTGCACTATTGTAATTAATTGGTGTGCACTACTGCAAACTTTAGCCTGTATATAAATTAGCAGACCCAGCGCTAGATAAGGTCATTCTCAAACATGCCAAAATGAATGAGCTTAATGAAGCATCAACAGAGAAAGAATTACGTGAAGCCATCAACAGTTCTCCAAATGGTAAAGCAGCATGCAAAAATAAGATTCACGGAGAAGTCATAAAACCCCATACCAAGCAGCAATACTGCCACATCTTTATGAGCTGTTACTCCAGTGCTGGAGAAAGGGAAAATTCCCCAAGACATGCGATTCAAAACTGTTTACACTATACAAGAACACAATTGACACGAGTTATTGTAACAGTTCTAAAGTAATATCATTAATACGCGTGGCAGGGAAGGTGTTCACACGTGATGTTGATTTTCATCCATCACAAGTGATAATAAACATTTGTTACATCCACTTTTGAAATTCTGTTAGAGCTATGTCCTTGAATATGAGTTCGTGCATGTCTTGTTTCTTGTATGGTTTCTTGTTTTGTATATGTTTCTTATCTCTTATCTCTGTTGAACTTCTCTAATCTGGTGTCATCGTCATTCCTAAATCTTTTGAATTGGTGAATCTATTTGAATATTGAGTCATTCACTTTGATCTTGCATCCTGGGGGATTTTGTTTCTTATAAACAACCTGACTTCGTGTTATTCAAAGAAAAGATTTTTTCTTTAGTTTCTGCTGTTACCATGTAGTAAAACTGGAAGTAAAAGTTGAACATTTAGTAACCACCGGAAAGAGTTGGTATAATATCATGTGTTGAACATATTGAGAGGCAGCAAGTAAAATGGTTCGGTCACTTTATGAGAATGAATCCAAACCAAATACCAGTAAGAGCATGTAACAAAAGAATATCCGGCCGTAAGGACAAATGTAGACCAAGGAAACATTGGATAGAAAACATTAAGATAGCCTTGAACAAGCATGGACTAAATGTAACCACGGCGACACATCTATCATTGGAACGACAGCTTAAGCTCACACCCTTAACGCTTAACGGAAAGTGTGAATATGATCAACCATTATTCACCTGAGGAAAGACAATAGGAAAGATCAAGGTGAGAAGACATAGAAGAAGAATGTAAAGAGATAAATTTCTGGATGAGTTGTCACAAAAAGAAGTCACCTACTTAACTTATTAACAACACAAGAGACAGAGAGTTGTGGAGAAGCATGATCGCCTACGCCACTCGTCATGACACTCGATTTATTGATGGATTGACTACCATGTTGATTAGTCAAGATATGTGAACGTTTCCTTGCAAAGTAAAATTATACCACTTCTCACTATTCAACAATCGAATTTATAGCTGAATTATTATTCTAATAATAATCGTGTGCTTTTTGCAGCCATGGATTCTTATGTTCCCAATCTTTTCTGTGTTATGGCGTACTACAACAAAGTTTCCCTCTAGCATCTTGAGAAAATGATAATTTAATATCGCAATATCTCTTTAAAACACAATCTTTATTTTACAATTTCCACATGAGTAAAATAGATAGAAAGTATTACAAATTTATTCAGGTGAATGTTCCTTTAAATTTTTTTTTTCTAAGATAAGGACGAGTATGACTCTACACACTTAACACACATGTACAGGATTGGCACACATTGTTTATAATTCAATTGAATTCACAAAGGACCACACCTCAGATTTACTTTAACTAAATTCAAACAAGAAAATATGTGAAAGCAGATATATTTTCAAAAAGGTTAAAAATGGCCTAACACATAGAAATGGTAAAATGAAAAATATCATGGTCAGTGACCTTTAAAAATGGCCAATATGCCAACACTGACACTAAAATGAAAGTACGCTCTTCATCTGTAGCTGCTGGCGGCGTAGAAAGTCAGTATATATCTCTCTAAACATCTCACAGAATCAGTATAGTGTGGTGACTTTTCTCAACGGAGACTGGCTTATTGTTATTTTTGGCTATGGGGTTAAAACAAGACGTTCGGTTTTATAGAAGACTTAAATATGCCTTCATTTGTTCCTTCCCTTGATTATTCTCGGGTTTTCCGTTGTTCACTATTTGTATACGTGGAATCGCATGCTAAAAATAGCCAAGGCAACTCCAACCGAAATGACGACAATAATAGAAAACGTTACAAATGAAGACCTAATTAATTTTGATGAAAGGTCTTTAATGGAGAAGGTCATGATTTGTTTGTTTGAGAGCCCCAGGAATTGCGAGCGATTAGCTCTTACTTCCTATGTGCAGTGGGGTGGTTTTTCTGAGCTTTCTTTCATACCCAAGAGACTTCAGCTTTCTGCTTAGTGCATTGCTTATTGAAGGAGCCTTCTACTTAGAGGGGGTCTATAATTGTATAGAGGACATGCTACAAAGCTTCCATAAGAGAGCCTCAATATAACGGCATGTCATCTACTAACGTTTTCTGTTGCATGGGTGATTTGTCTAGTGGATCATTGGTCAGACCCACAGACGCAACGATGCCTGATGTCATGGTTAAAACAAGGAATATTTAAACCTTTCTGTGATAAGATTACTTGAACTGTAACCACCATTATATTTCATGGCATTGGTATAACGAACATGGACTTAGTCAGCGGTTGAAAGAGACGTACCTCACCAAAAGAGACTGAATAGCAGTGACGATGCGTAACCTCACATCTGCAACCAACAATAGGAAGCCCTTCTTTAATGTCGTTTTTTATCCATGCGCATCTGTATATATACATATATATACGTATTATGTTTAACCACATCTGATTATATACATATATATCAGCATTAAGTTTAACCACATCTGGATATATACATATATATCTGTATTAGGTTTAACCACATCTGGATATATACATATATATCTGTATTAGGTTTAACCACATCTGGATATATAATACATATCTGTATTAGGTTTAACCACATCTGGATATATACATATATATCTGTATTAGGTTTAACCACATCTGGATATATACATATATATCTGTATTAGGTTTAACCACATCTGGATATATAATACATATCTGTATTAGGTTTAACCACATCTGTATATATACATATATATCTGTATTAGGTTTAATCACATCTGGATATAAACATATATATCTGTATTAGGTTTAACCACATCTGGATATATACATATATATCTGTACTAGGTTTAACCACATCTGGATATATACATATATATCTGTATTAGGTTTAACCACATCTGGATATATAATACATATCTGTATTAGGTTTAACCACATCTGTATATATACATATATATCTGTATTAGGTTTAATCACATCTGGATATAAACATATATATCTGTATTAGGTTTAACCACATCTGGATATATACATATATATCTGTATTAGGTTTAACCACATCTGGATATATACATATATATCTGTATTAGGTTTAACCACATCTGGATATATAATACATATCTGTATTTGGTTTAACCACATCTTGATATATACATATATATCTGTATTAGGTTTAACCACATCTGGATATATAATACATATATGTATTAGGTTTAACCACATCTGGATATATACATATATATCTGTATTAGGTTTAACCACATCTGGATATATAATACATATCTGTATTAGGTTTAACCACATCTGGATATATATACATATATATCTGTATTAGGTTTAATCACATCTGGATATATAATACATATCTGTATTAGGTTTAACCACATCTGGATATATACATATCTTTATTAGGTTTAACCACATCTGGATATATAATACATATCTTTATTAGGTTTAACCACATCTGGATATATACATATATATCTGTATTAGGTTTAACCACATCTGGATATAAACATATATATCTGTATTAGGTTTAACCTCATCTGGATATATACATATATATCTGTATTAGGTTTAACCACATCTGGATATATACATATATATCTGTATTAGGTTTAACCACATCTGGATATATAATACATATCTGTATTAGGTTTAACCACATCTGGATATATAATACATATCTGTATTAGGTTTAACCACATCTGGATATATACTACATATCTGTATTAGGTTTAACCACATCTGGATATATACATGTATATCTGTATTAGGTTTAACCACATCTGGATATATACATATATATCTGTATTAGGTTTAACCACATCTGGATATATAATAAATATCTGTATTAGGTTTAACCACATCTGGATATATAATACATATCTGTATTAGGTTTAACCACATCTGGATATATACATATATATCTGTATTAGGTTTAACCACATCTGGATATATAATACATATCTGTATTAGGTTTAATCACATCTGGATATATAATACATATCTGTATTAGGTTTAACCACATCTGGATATATAATTCTGTATTAGGTTTAACCACATCAGATTATATACATATATATATATATATATATATATATATATATATATATATATATATATATATATATATATATCTGTATTTTAGTTGATCCATCAACAAAAATATAGTTCTAGAACATTGAATTATAAGAAGATTCACTTATAAGTTTGAACATCTCCATACATCAGAGATGAGAATATACACGTAAGTGCATTCAGTTTAATTTAGAATTGATGAGTGTTTGCCTCAAACGCATCGTCCTATGATAGGAGTATGAAGTATCACATTATTTAGCGAACGTAGAAGAAAGAGGTGAGAAAGAGAGTTCTGCAGTGCTATATAACCCCTATACTAACATATGGGTGCGAGTATAGGAACATAAACAAACTGGAAAGTGGGAAATTAGAGGCAACAGAGATGTGGTTCTACAGAAAAATGCGGAGAATACCATGGACTGCCAGAAAAACTAATGTAAAGGTGTTGAAAGAGTCAAATGCGAAACGGACCTTAATCAACAATATAAGAAAAAGGCAATCTTCTTTTTTTGGCCACTTCATGAGACATGCTGGTTTAGAGAACATAGTCACAACAGGCAAAATTGAAGGCAACAGAGACAGAGGGCGACAACGTGAGAAAATATTAGACAATTTGACAACCTGACAGGGCAAGGAAACAACAACGACTTTGATACATAATACTGTGGACAGAGAGTTGTGGAGAGCCATGACCGCCTACGCCAGCCGGCATGGCACTTGATGATGATGAGAAGAAAGGAGAAATTACTGATTTATGGTAAAGGTAATGGTAGGTCCCATGGCAGCAAACTGTCGCCAGGGATGAAAATAACTATTCATGTACTAATCCGCATCAACTATTATGTGAGGTGGCCAGTTTTCTTCCTTGCTGTCTTTACCTCCCCTAATTCACGCGCCAGGTACTCATTTAAAGCTGAGTCAAACGAAGGAGTATGTCAAGCGAGAATCACAACCTGGATCTTTGTTGTTGTCCGGACGTAATTCGCAGTAACGCGGTGATAGTAAGCTCACTATCACCTAGGCTACATAGCTCCTCCAATGCTAAATCATTGTTCTATTTTGAATGTTGCACAGGAAGAACAAGACTAACTTCTTGACATTAAAAGTGTTGGAATGTTTTCTTATGTCATTTAAGGTGTATCGGATCACAGAAACTAACATTTCTAGAAAGAGAATGTTTTGTCACTAAAGTGTCACAATTGTGAGACAATCAACCCTTTTACGAACATCACTCTTAAATAAGCTTACACCGGAATCTTATACTTTCGTATTGTTATGATGACTTGTTTTGTCTCATAATTTGGAAACTGGATCGTATTCGATGGAAGCACTCTCATTTACTGTTATGTGTCTGGTGCCTCCTGTTCCCTTGCTGTACTAAGCAAGAACTCTTAATGTTTATTAGTTAATCCAGGGCTGGCCCTACCCAATTCAGGATCGTAGGCACACCTTTATTAATGGTTACCGAGAAAGAAAAAGTCAAGCGCACGTTTTCGTTTCTAATTCCCTCTTTATCATAGAAATTTGATGAACTTATTGTGGAAAATCGTTATAGGGATGGCACCGGGAAGGTCGGTGGGGTTACCCACCTCTTGGCTAAATTCCTAATATTAAATGTCATACTCTTCTTTTCTGGAAGGGGTGGGACTTGAACAACCCTCCTCCTTATTTACGGATCTGGTGTGATTCATGACTTTGTGAATAGTCTACCGTAGAAATTTAACAATATTGCCGTGAGAATCTGTGGAAACTATGAAGAACAGACCTATAAACAATTGCCGTCTAGGCTTAACTATGCCATCTAGATGCTTACTATCGCATGTAAAGATGTAAACAGCCATTGATAGAATCTTTTAAAAAATTATGCCATTTGTAACAAGGGATTTCAATATTTTTATTACTATTAATTTTTATAGTAGTAGTAGTAGTAGTCGTAGTAGTAGTAGTAGTAGTAGTAGTAGTAGTAGTAGTAGTAGTAGTAGCATCTGAAGCACCGAGGCAGCAGAGCTAATTGTAGCAGCAGAAGTAGTAGTAATTGTAGTATTAGTAGCAATCTCATAGATAACGGAGGCGCTTAAGGTGTTCAACCCCACCCGTTATCCTTTTGAAATAAGAACATGACTTTTTTAGTACTAATAATTTAGCCAAATGGTGAATAAACCCTCACCACTAACGCTTTTTTTTCACCAAAACTTCATTGAATTTCTCACGAAGAGTGGGAATTACGCACGAAACTCGATGAATGATCGTTTTTTCTTTTTTAGAGTAAATCCCAGTTCCGTTCCCTTTAATTGAAAACGTATCTATGGCCCTAATTAGTAGTAGTAATAGTAGTATGTACAATACGTGTATTCCAATTTCTCACAACTGAGGCATATGGGAAAAACGGTGTTAAGGCAGCATTATTTCTGCGATCACCGGCGTACATAGACCAGGGGTCGGATATCTATGACACGCGTGCCACACTTGGCACGCCAAGCAATTTCTAATGGCACGTAGACTCTTCACGTTTCCTGTATAAAGTTGATTATACATCGATTAGATGGGTTTCCTCGCTCATTTCGGCACCCGCCTAACGCATGAACATTCCGAAAATTGTGTCAAACTCAGTGACAAAGTATGTTGTCGATATTGAGCAACTGGACAAGACCATGCAAGGGCAAGGCTCCCATTAATAATAAAAAGTTTAAAAAAAATCTTTCAAGAAACTCTATTTCTTTTAATGTTGTTTACAACTTTACATATTATTGAATATCACTATATATTAATTAATTAAAATATAAAAATAAAATATATGGCAAAATAAGAATATTGGCATCGACTTGTATAAAATGATGTGTGATGTTGGCACTCTGAATAATTTGAAACCTAAAGTTGGCCCATAGTTAGCAAAAGGTTGCCGACCCCTGCTATAGACAGTGTGATCGCCATCGTGTCAAAATATTAGCAGCAACAGTTGATAACAACTCGCAGCCAACATCCACGAACTGAATACATTCGGGACAAGTATATGCCACCAGATTATACAATTAGTATCCATAACAATTCGAAATATATCTTTCAACCTAGGTATACGACCAGTTCCTCGCTTCAATCAATTGTTTCCTAGAGACTTGGAACCGTTGCCAGAAAATGAACGCCACTGGGTACCAGTAACTGATAATAGATTTGCTACCAATTTTCAACAGCCAACAAGGAAACTTCTGGATGACTTCTATACGTCTCATCAAGGTATGAGTATTTTGTATGAAGTTTCCGATCAGATACTAAAACGTTGCCAGTCGGTTCCATGATAAAATATTCCTATACCAAATATACCAGGCAAAATGTCTTAAACACAATATCTTCAGAAAAAATATCTTTGAAAAAACATCTCCAGACAAAATATTTCGGCAAAATATTTCCAGATAAAATATCTTAATACAAAAAAGTCTTTGTTAGGACATATCCAAACGAAATATATTTGACAAAACATCTCCAGACAAAAAATCTTTGTAAAAACATCTCCAGACAAGATATCTTTGAGAAAACATCTCCACACAAAATATCTTTGAGAAAACATCTCCAGACAGAATTTTTCTGAAAAATATCTCCAGACAGATTCAACATCCTCAAACCCATAACCCTTCAGGGCCGTAGGGGTGCCGCTTTGGAAACACAAACATTACGACATTCCTCTCTGTTCTCAGCTATTAATATAATGGATACCATCACACTGTGGATTGATGGAAAATGAGAAAACGGATGCTCTGTCAAAAGCAGGAAGCGAAATGGAGCAACACAGACACCCACTGTCTTACGGAGAGGCAAAAACAATAATCCACATCAATCCACACAATAATAAACACAACACATACACAGCAAAACGGAAGAAACAAATAGAAGTGGAATACAAACATGATGCAATACATCTTCTCCAAAGATATCAACAGACCACAATATTTCGCCTTAGAACAGGCCACTGCAGACTGTTGGGTCACCGTTACCGATTGAGGGTCTGATACACAGATGAATGTCCATGTGGATCCGGAACCCACACTCCGGAACACATACTTCAGGACTGCTCAACATACAAAGAGCAGAGACAGCAGACCTGGCCAGAGGATACAGACTTGAGGCAAAAGCTATGGGGCAGCCCTTCTGACCTGGAGAAGATGGTGGACTTTGTCTTGACGACGGGCCTGACAATATAGCATGACCACAATTGCTGAACGCAGAAAAAGAAGCTATTAATATGATAATTTTAATCATGTCGTCTTTAATATGATCAATCCTTCCCTTTTTTTGCCCTCCTCTTATCCTTCCACCCTTAACTGTTTCCTGCAAGATATAAAAAAAAAGAGAACTGTGCTTCATCCCATGGTCAAACCACACAATTTTGCGACGTCTCGCCACTTCCAAGAGTTGTTCCTGACCTGCAAAATTATTTATTTATTTCTCAAGTATGTGTTGGTTGTTCGTTCTGACAAAATACCGGCAATAAAATATCTTCAAACATTTGCAGTGTTTAAATTTATACTGAAATGTAATCTCTTAACCATCTTTCTATCTTTGTATGTATTCAGCTCGTCTGTTGTGGTACGTAGTAGGTTTACTAAATATTCTATGGTTAGTTTTGCCTATGGCTTTCGTCTGTGAACTTGTTATCTAGTGTGTCTATGGCTTTCGTCTATGAACTGGTTATCTAGTGTGTCTATGGCTTTCGTCTATAAACTGGACATGGTTCTTCTTCTTTTATTTACATTGTCCCCATCGAGCCATCACCTTGAAGTGGTGATGGGGCTTAGTTCAGCTATCAGGGGCTGGAAACTAAGAATGGTCTGGCAGGAAAGGCTAAATTTCAAAGAGCCATGTTGCAAGCCAGACGGAACATCTGGAAAGAAAAAAAGTCTCTGAACCTTGAAAGACGCACTATGAAATTATGGAAACTGGTAAAAAAAGCTAAACGATGAAGGTACAGGGAGAAATACAAGGATCACAGTTTATAAAAGATATAAATATTTTATCAGGTAAAGATGCGGTTGATTACTTTGCAGAAGTCAACATCATCAACGTTAGCCAAGACAAATAACAGAAGGTTCGAGAGAACCAGCAAAACATTGGACAAGGTGAACCTACACCTAAAGTCATGGATGCACCAATCACAATGAAAGAACTGGAGCATGTAAAATCCAAATTGAAAATTAAAAAGTTCCCAGGAGTTGATGAAGTGTCCAAAAAATGATTAAAAACGTGGGAACTGCAGCAATAGCAAAAGCTACTGCAGATCTTCAACACAAACTGGACCACAGGTAATGTTCTACAGGCATCGAGGAAAGCAATGATGATACCACTCATCAAATCAGGAAAAGATGGCAACACAGTATCCAATTACAGGCCCATCAGCCTCACAAGCTGTCCATGCAAAAAAATGGACGTATTATCAATCTTAGGATGCAGTGTTACCTTGAAAGTAAAAACCTTCTGGTATCGCAGCAAGCAGGCTTCAGACAGTGCTAGTCTACCGAAGATTAGGCAACCTGCCTCTCACAAAAGATTGAGGAAGCCTTCCAAGATAAGAAACAGATACTATCAGCATGAATAAACCCAAAGAAATCATTTGACAAGGTTGCGAAATTGCAGGGCTAACCCAAGAATTTACAAATCGGTAAAATCATACCTGTTGGTCCATTGTTGGGCCATTGACACAAATAATATTGCGACACAGCGCATGCCCATTCTCTGGACTTCCTCCTGCTGGAAATCCTGTAGGATAATTGTCCTGCTACAAGAGAAAAGAAATCGCATAGAAAGATATTTCGCAATTTTATGGTTTTTTTGTGTGTGTGGTTTAGTTGTTGTTATTACAACCAAAAAATTAGTTGTAAACACAATTGAACTGTTGATTTACTTTAATGAGAAGGATGATGATGATGCATTCTATTTACGTCTTGTTATATCGGGATTGATAACTAGAACTTGTATTCTAAGTTCTGACTCCATGTTTTATAAGTCTTCGTATATCGGGGTTAATAGCTGATACTTGTATTCTAAGTTCTGACTCCATGTTTTACAAGTCTTCGTATGTCGGGGTTAATAGCTGATACTTGTATTCTAAGTTCTGACTCCATGTTTTACAAGTCTTCGTATATCGGGGTTAATAGCTGATACTTGTATTCTAAGATCTGACTCGATGTTTTACAAGTCTTCGTATATCGGGGTCCCCATCGAGGCCAGCACCGTGCAGTGGTGATGGGGCTTAGTTCAGCCATCAGGGGCTGGAAACTAAGACTGGTCGGGCAGTCCCACTCGAGCAGGACCATAGTCCGGCCCAAGTAAGCAGAGTGCTGAAGACGGAGGCATCCAGCCAAAAGGCGCACATATAATCAGGATGCCACGCACAAAACACAATGTAACAAGTTATAATTCTACGTCTCAGAACAGGACACAACCGACTCCGCAGTCACATGTATACAAAGTTCAAGATTGGCAACACGGCCATGTGTACATGTGGACAGGCAGCACAGAGTGCCAAACATATACTTCAAGAGTGTTCTGAGCATGAAACGCTGAGGCAGACATATTGGCCAGAGGAAACAACACTGGAATCAAAGCTCTATGGGACACTGTATGAACTACAAAAGACAGCGAGTTTTATTAAGGAGACAGAATTACAGATATACACAAGTAACAACTGAAGCGGAGATCTGAGCACCTATGAACATGTCCTGTGTGCGAAGGGGATAATCAACATATTTAATACCTAATTTGTTACTGAAGGCATCGTGACTTTTACACAAATATTTGTTGATGCAGTCATCGTGACTTTCACACAAGTATTTGTTAATGAAGACATCGTTACTTTTACACAAGTATTTGTTAATGAAGACAGCGTTACTTTCACACAAGTATTTGTTAATGAAGACAGCATTACTTTTACACAAGTATTTGTTAATTGCGACATCGTTACTTTTACACAAGTATTTGTTAATGAAGGCAGCATTACTTTCCCACACGTATTTGTTAATGAAGGCATAATTACTTTTACACAAGTATTTGTTAATGAAGACAGAGTTACTTTTACACAAGTATTTGTTAATGAAGGTAGCATTACTTTCACACAAGTATTTGTTAATGAAGGTAGCATTACTTTCACAGTCCTTTTCAATAGTTCCGGAAAATGTGTTTCTTCTTCTTCTGCGTTCATTCTCAAACTCCTACTGAATCTAGCAGGAGCATGGTCCTGCTAGATTTCCAGCAGGATGTAGTCCAGAAAATGGAAATGCGCTGTGTCGCCGTTTTATTTGCGCCAATGGCCCGACACATCCGTCTTCGGCGGAGAAAATGTGTTTAAAGTGGGTTATAAAATGTACACTATACTCATACGGTTAAATAGACCTAAAGGTTCATATTTCTTCAAGTCTTCACTTACAGAGAGGGGTAAGCGAACTCTAGGGGTAAGCTCCACGGACTCTAGGGGTAAGCGAACTACAGTTTATGAACGAAGGGTTTAGGCGCCTAAAATATATAATAGGAAAAACCCTGTGCTACGAACTGATTCATAATACATTTACATTTACTATCAATTGTGTTAATATCTTTAAACTCACAGCTACTCGATGTGAGGAATGGTCTACCCTAAAACAGATGCTACCGTCATATGGATTCACCAAAAAGACCAGTAAGACGCCATGGGGTAGTGCGGCGGAGAATTTTCCTTCTACTGTTTCTATCATACCACACGTTCTACCACTGGTCAACAGCATCATGACTACGTAAGTAATCACTGAGACATTTGTTACAATGTTACCAATATCAACCTTCAAGACCACTTTATTTTTCCGTACACACTTATACACACACGCATGCACACACAAATACACCATTAATAGCACACATAGTTGCATTCTTGTATGCTTCTTCTTTGATCAATCACTACACATCCACTCCGATATTTCCTTATGAAAAGACTGGACGTTTTTTTTTTAGAACGCAATGGGCTCACAACAAATTGGTTTCTCGACGCTCCACTGTGGCCCAGAATGTGGCTCTGTTAGGAGGGAAACTGGGACAGTCATGTATTAGGTCTATATAATCTGGGGTGTGCTGTTGATCTGCAGATGCAGGCCGTATAATCGTGGATGCCGATTGGGTGTGTTGTTTTGTAGACGGTAGTGATCCGTTCACAGTCGAATTATCGTGACTTGTTTATGACCAATGTGTTAATGTTGTCTTGCCTAGGTCCTTAGGAGTGTAGTTTTTTGTAGAGTGCAGTTTATTTATTTTTTCTATTACAGTCTTATTTTCTTCTTCATCGTTCATTCTCAAACTCCCACTGGATCTCTCTTATAGCAGGACAAAGGCCAACTAGATTTCCAGCAGGATGTAATCCAGAAAATGGAAATGCGTTATTCCGCCGTTTTTTGCGGCAATGGCCCGACACATCCGTCTTCGGCGGATTAAAGTCTTATAAACTGTTGTATCAGAGACCGTGCTTCCCTGAAACTATGAGGTCCTTTGAGCTGAGGAAGATTATCTCCAGTTTCTGAAAATTGGCCTGCTTTTTCATTCCTATGGATGTCACAGTGAGCTTGTATCCATAGTGGCTACATATGTTTATGCAGTTTTTCTACACAATTCGGATATAATTTGGCTGATGTCTTGATTGAGTTTGACGTTGGATGACTTGTAATCGTTGAAGAGTGTGATTTCTCCGGTTTTGAAGTCTCGATTTTTGAATCATTGAACATTTGTGAGTTTAGCAGTTCGTAGCATATACTCTGAAATATTTAAATTGGACTCAGTATCGATATTGTTTGTCTATTGTGTCGTCAGAAAACAAGATACAGACCATATGTTTTTATTTTGTACTGCTTATTCTTACTTCTTGTTTCTCTAATACGTCTTCGATAAAATCCTTACTTCTTGTTTCTCTAATACATCTTCGATAAAATTCCTGCTTCTTGTTTCTCTAATACGTCTTCGATAAAATCCTTACTTCTTGTTTCTCTAATACACTTTCGATAAAATCCTTACTTCTTTTTTCTCTAATAGGCCTACACCTCCGATAAAATCCTTACTTCTTTTTTCTCTAATAGGCCTACACCTCCGATAAAATCCTTACTTCTTGTTTCTCTAATACACCTTCAATAAAATCCTTACTTCTTGTTTCTCTAATACACCTTTGATAAAATCCTTACTTCTTGTTTCTCTAATACACCTTCGATAAAATTCCTGTTTCTTGTTTCTCTTATTGGTATCGTATCTTATTCAGGACGTAGCCATCAACACAGGATATATATGCCATTGCTTTCTCTGTTATTTTGTGCTGTTAATGCATACCTACGTATTTATGATTAATTAATTTAAATATTATATCAATGGTTAATAAATAATTAATTTAAATATTCATTTTTAGGGTTAGGAGCTAGGGTTAGCTATATTTTGCATAACATTGTTTTACATAACTAATCTTAATTCTAACCATATTTATGTTTATATTTAAATTAGTAAATGATAAAAATAAACTGATAAACATAAACTTATAAACATAACCAAAGGAAATAAGCACATAGGTAGGCACTAATTCCACACCAGTTCCCTTTTTTGTATATAAATAAACAAAAGGTCGGAGGGTGTCCGACAAAGTGGATGGTGTCGCAGTAACCAAGCGAACAAATGGTTAAAGCAAAATTAGTTAAACAGGTTACTAGAAAATCTAACTATGATAAAAATAGATGAAAAAGTATATAAAAACATACAATAAAAAACAAAACAGGACAATTTTTGACGTATCGGTCCAAATGGGGCCTTTTTCAAGAAACTAATAACGTTTAAACTAAACCGATACGTCGAAAATTATCCTGTTTTGTTTTATTGTAGGTTTTCTATATACTTTTTCATCTATTTTTATTCCTAGCTAGGTTTTTCTAGTAACCTATTTAACTTTTTTTACATTACCATTTTTTCTAAAACGTTTTCGATAAAATCCTTCTTGTTTCTAATAGTTTCTCTTCTTTACTTAAAAAAAGATAACTTTGTAGTACTCGTGGGTAATTTCTTTATTTTATAAGATTTTTTTTGGACCATTTGTGATAAATTCGAGAAAGAGCAACGGAACACACCCACGATTTATATTTGGCTTTCTTTGACTAGTAGAAAGCTTTCGACAGAGTGAATAGAGCACAACTATGGATAACATTACAGACATATGGAGTTCCTCAACATCTGATAAGCCTATGTCAGAGCATATACGCCAATATAATTAGCTATTACAAAAAAATGTTACGTGGTAGAAAAAAACTAAAGACAGATTTGAAATCAGCTAACCAAGTACTACAAAACCCATATAAAATTATCTGTGATGATTTTTGTGTGTTGCCTTGTGTAGTCAATGCGCAGAAAGAACGAGCGCAGGCACATCCGAATATTTTAAACTCCACTCGGGAGTGAAACAAGGATGTGTACTATTCCCCCCTATAGTTTGTAACATATATAGATCACACATGCAAAGAAGCAAAGACAACAGAAGAAAACAACCTGAAGGATAACCCAAACGAATTGCTATTCGCAGACGATCAAGCACTAGTAGCATCATCAGAAGAGCAACTACAAAGACAAATAGAAAGATTACATCAAACATGTCAAACCTTTAACATGAAGATAAGTATAGAAAAGACCGAAGTAATAAAGATAGGAATAACAGAAAAAACACCAATATATATATTGGAAACAACAGACTTAAAAAGTGACAGAATTCACATATCTAGGAAGCAATATAACAACAGACAACAAGAGCAGTAAAAAAAATACGCAAAAGATGTAGTAAAGCATACCAAGCCCTAGGGCAAATGACACCAATCTTCAGAAACAAAAAGATTATTATACCAACGCCGTGCTACCAGCGCCAAACATTGACAACGACAGAACAAGACAAACGTAAACTAAGTTGAAATGGCATGTTTACGCAGAATCCTAGCAATATCGCTAAGAAACAGAGTGAGAAATTAAGACATTAGACAAAGAACCGGCACCGCCACAATCTTGGAGTATATTAAGAGCCAACAGATCAAATGGTTTGCACACATCAGCAGACTACAATCAGACAGCATATCACAGCAAGCTATGCTACACAGATACAGTGAAGGCAGACCTAGAGGCCGACCTCGAAAACGATGGACCACCAAAATAAAAGAGACAACAAATTCCACAATATACTCAGCACACACGAGGGCCATTTCCAGAGAACTCTTCTACCCCTTACGCTGAAAGGCAATAAAGGGTTTAGGGAATAAATAGATAGATATATTTGTGGTAAAACCATTAAGGGATTGATGGTGGGGAGTTATCGCTTACACAATTTAGGCTTGCCTCCTGGTATTGAATGCCATGTTTTGATTTTCTGTGAGAGAGGGGTGGGAGGTTCGCCTCATCATCGTCTGTACTTGCATATTTGTTAATACCGTTCAAATTAATATACTTTTTATATTTCAGATTTGTTGATAAAGCGCATGAACATGACGTACTATTTAGGCTGCACACATCCAGATAGAGGCTGAATACATCCAGATAGAGGCGGTGTGTATCCAGATAGGGCCGAGACCTTTCAATTACGTGTGTATTATAAAATGCTAAAGTCGGAGATTAGTAATACAATAACAGCATACAGATATTGACAATAAGATTAAGCTTCATGTTTGCCTGGTAGCCAGTCACAGCTGTATAAGATATGTTCGTGTGTCATGTCATAACTAGAAAATGGCAACTCGTTCATAGTAACAGTAACTTGTTCATAGTAACAGTAACTTGTTCATAGTAACAGTAACTTGTTCATAGTAACAGTAACTTGTTCATAGTAACAGTAACTTGTTCATAGTAACAGTAACTTGTTAATTGTACCAGTAACTTGTTAATTGTACCAGTAACTTGTTAATTGTACCAGTAACTTGTTGATAGCACCAGTAACTTGTTCATAGTACCAGTAACTTGTTTATAGTACCAGTAACTTGTTGATAGTACCAGTAATTTGTTCATAGTACCAATAACTTGTTCATAGTACCAGTAACGTATTCATATAATATACAAGGTGTTCATAGTACCAGTAACTTGTTAATAGTACCAGTAACTTGTTCATAGTACCAGTAACTTGTTGATTGTATTAGTAACTTGTTCATAGTAGCAGTAACTTGTTCATAGTACCAGTCCCTTGTTCATAGTAGCATTAACTTGTTGATTGTACCAGTAGCTCGTTCATAGTATCTACAACTTGTTTATAGTACCAGTAACGCGCCCATACTACACCAGTAAGGCATTTTTACTACTAGTAACTTGTTCGGCGTATCAGTAAAAAACAACAATTGTCAAATACTGCATATTTCCCGTTAGGGGTTGCAGGGAGGGATTTTGTAGTATTAGTAATGCGCCCATAGTACCAGTAACTTATTCATAGTATAAGTAACTTGTTCACAGTACCAGTAACGTGTTCATAATACCAGTAACGTGTCCTTAAAATCAATTGTGTGTTGATGAGATTAGCAGTTTGAAATCGATAGTTAAAAAAATGTAGAATGTATTTCATAGTTTGTATATGGAATTAGTAGTTTGATAATGAAGTCAGTAGATTGTTGATGAAATCAATAGTTTGCTGATGAAATTTGTAGCTGGTTGATGTAATCAGTAGTTTGTTAATGACATTCATATTTTGTTGATGAAATTAATTGTTAGTTGATAAAATAAACAATTTTTTATTGAAATTATTAGCATATTGATAATGACTATAATATTGATAATGATTTCATCACTAGTTTATTGATGAAATCAGTAGCTTGTTGATGAAAATAGTAGTCTGCTGATATGCATGCAGAACCCATGCAGCTTTCCTTGTCTGATACGACTTTTCCTGTCACTTTCATTGACCGGCCACACAAAATATTTAGGCATACAAAGTAACCAATGATCAACCTCATCATTAGTGCTAGTGACGCTGATTGGAATCTGCGCACAGGTCTATCTGGAGAAGGTCTTACAACAGAGGAAGTTTGGCATTAAACGCAAGATACTGCACCTTAGGCCGAGGGAGCAGGAGTATGTATTTTACCAGCGGGCTAAGGGCCCATCTGTATGAATACTCTTCGACATACCGTTTGGGAAACTGGGCAAATATTGGTCTATATAGAGTGAAGTAATATCATTTAATAAACACCCGTAAAAAAAATAATTTGTAATGATTTTCAAGGAAAAAATGTGTCGGAAAGTTATAACGCAATAAACTCCATAAGGAATACGACTTTTGTGTACAGTGTTTGTGTTTATTTAGAAGACATAATGTTCATTACATAGCCCACAATTCTCTCTCTCTCGGACTCATTACTCGAAAGTTCTGATGTAACGTATCAGCATAATGCATGTGCTAACCGTTCTCAGACTATCATACAATGAATGCCATGTGTTTCTTGATATACGGGACAGTCGTACTTATTATTTTGATTCATCCACTCTTGTCTTGAGTGGTCCTGGAAGTTTCCAATGTTTGGATAATTTTGTTACAGGAGTTGTTGCTAGAAAACAGCTGGAAACATTCGAATGAGAGATGCCAAATTGGCCATTCGATGGTCAAGTTTTAAAGAAAATGTCATTTTGAAATATTTTGCTTTAAATTGTCTATTTTAGTCATTTATATATTTATGACCACCTTGATAATGCATACGTTCTTACATATATATTGTTTAAATTTATGAAAATATGATACGTCTGGTTTTACCCTAAGTAAATAATTTTGTTGCTGGCAGAATTATTTTTCCCGTAACTGCTATTAAAACACAGCTAAAAGATAACCTTTTCGATCAATCGATTTGCTTTTCTATGCTTATACTGTGAGGCATCGCAAGGTTAAATGAGGAGCGTTTTTCGAGCTATTGCAGGTCTGGTCGCTTGGAATGCAGTACTGCTGTGCCATGTCAGAATGTTGGTAACTACTTCAATCCACTTTTTTCTTGATCTTCCTCTATCTTGCTGTTTCCATTTTCTTGTATATATTTGATCACTGATGTTGTTTCAACAGTTCTTGTAATCTTCTAATTTCTTAAAGATCTCTTCTTGTTATGTTTGCTGTTTTTCTTAGACATCTCATTTCCCACGTAGTGAGCTTTCTCTAATTATATATACCATAATTTTACTGAATTACTCAAAAACAATTATTATAGTTAAATCTTTTAATTGTACTTTACCGAATTAACCAGCGATTCAATACCGTTTTATTATGTCTTTGTACACAGTTTAGGAAATTGACATAATTTCTGTCATTTTCAACTAAAATGTGACCATGAGCAATTCCAAAACATGGCAGCCCTGCGTGAGATATTTGTTAGTCTCTCTCTTTCTAACATCCACTTGACATTGCTTGTGAGAGCTGAGACCGTATCTTATGTCTTAGATGTGATACGGTAAACAAAGTTAGAAGTATAAACGACAATATGTTAAAATGTTACCAATTAGTTTAGAAATCAACGTCAAGCTACATAAAGTATTTATCCCATTCTTTCTCTTCTGCTTCCTAGTGTCATGTCAGTGTTATGTTCGTACTATCTAAGAGTGAGGGGTGGTGTTTGAACCCCAATCTACGGTCTAGTTGCAGTCCCTGCATTTCCAGCGTGTTTGGCCGTCATGACACCGGTTATTTATATCTAAAATATAAATTCACAGATTCATGAATAGAAATGGTTTGACAAATTTATTTGCAGTTCTGCATGCAGACTTGAAGCATCAACGACGTTATCAACCTCTTATTCCTTATTATACTTACATCTTATTTGGCATTCTCTTCATTATGATATGTGATAGTATTTTACTAGCTTGATTTATCAAAGCGATAGTTCTGTAGAAAAAAATCCAGATATATAAAATGTTCTAATCTAATTGTTATCTTGTGCGGTCCTTTCCTTTATTACCTAAACTATGCCATCTATTATTAGTCTTTCAATGATTTAATTTCTTTATATGGCAAAAAAAAGTCAGCTTTATTAATTTAATTGTAAGTACGAAATTGTATATGATGAGCTGTATAGCTGAAAGTACTAGAATAGTTGAATAGCTGAAAGTACTAGAATAGTTGAATAGCTGAAATAGTAAAGTTTATATGATGAACTATATCGCTAAAAGTATTAGATTTTATATGGTAAGGTGTATAGTTGATGTGAAAGTACTAAAGTTTACATGCTGAACTGTATAGGTGAAATTACTTTCATTTGTATGCTGAGCTGTATAGTTGAATTGTAAGTACTAACATTTTACGTGCAGAGAAATACAGAAATTACACATACACATGCATAGTAGAAGTTAAAGTACTAAGGTCTATATGTTGGAAATAAAGTATGGACACATACACATGAATAGTTGAAGTGAAAGTACTGGTTTATGTGTATAGAAACAAATTAATGGCACATAAACATGCATAGTTGAGTGTTTTAAGTCTTTGTGGCGAGCGATGCAGGAGCCAATTGTTTACTGGATGGGCGAGATTCTGTGAAAAATTTCTTTAAGATGAACACTTGTCCGAAACCTGCTAGCATGATGATGACGCTTTGTCCCATCGACCACCACATAACTCTTTTGTTTAAATTTTCTGCTACATATCGACCCATGGACTCACGAACCATATACTTCATTTGAAAATCCACTACTGTAGTCATTAGGAAATGTATGTTGTCACAGAAAGCCTCTAAAGGACCCTTGACTTGCGGCACATCGTTACCGGCTTCATCAGAAAGAGACGCCTCATCATAAGGGCGGATGTTGAAAGCAATACGCTTGGTTGTAACTTTGGAGAACTCGTTACTGAAACAGATCACAAAAAGTCAAATTATTTATATGTCTGTCTGTCTACTTATATGATCTTATCTATCCGTCCATCTAGCTCAGTGGTTCTCAATTTATTATTTTTTTTGCCCCCGTGACTCCCTTTGGAACAGGTTTTCTTACGTGGCCCATATGGAGCCTATTCTTTGTAATATGATGCTTGCAAGATTAAAGTCCTCCTTAGACAAAAGACTTAGAGAAGAGCAGTCAGGCTTTAGGCACGGTTTTTCCTGCCTCGACCATATATTCTCTCTTAGAACAATAATTGAAGAATGTCTAGAATTTAGATATAATCTCATTATAAACTTCGTTGATTTTCAAAAACCGCCTAAGATGGATGTGTTGGGCCATTGGCGCAAATAAAACGGCATAAGAACGCATTTTCATTCTCTGGACTACATTCAACTGGAAATCTTGTAGGATCATTGTCCTGTTACAAGAGAAATCCAGTGGGAGTTTGAGAATGAACGCTGAAGAAGAAGAAGAAGAAGAAGATTTTCAAAAAGCCTTCGACAGCATCCATCGACCATCGCTTTGGAAAATTAAAAATATATACGGATTCCAAATATAAAATGTGATAAAATCATTCTATACCAACTCAAAATGTTGTATTAGAACAGAAAGAGGCAATTCAGAATGGTTCCCTGTGATTACTGGTGTTAAACAAGGCTGCCCTATGTCACCATTACTATTCAATATCGCAATAGACTGGGCTATGAGAAAAAGCACATCCAACACAAATTTAGGAATGAAATGGATAAATAAAACAACATTAGAAGACCTGGATTTTGCTAATGATCTTGCACTATTGAGTGAAAACCATCAAGATGCACAAACAAAAACTGAGAGATTAAAACTCATCGCAGGACAAATAGGTCTCCAAATCAATTCATCAAAAACAAAAATTATGAACTTCATCAATTCACCTAACGAAATTACTTTTAATGGACAACAACTTGAAAAAAGTACACAAATTCTCCTATTTAGGAAGCAAATTAACACTCGACGGTGATGTCATGTCAGAAATTACAACTCGCATTGTCCTAGCATCAAGTGCATTTAACAGACTGACTAATATCTGGAAGTCAAAGTCAATCAGCGCATGCACGAAAATGCGCTTATTTAATTCCTGCGTTATTCCGGTGCTATCATATGGATGTGAGAGCTAGAAAAGCTCTTTATCTTCAGAAAAGAAATTACTGAGTTTCGAGAACAAATGTCTTCGTAGGATAACTAACACCCATTGGAGTGAATTCAAATCGAATGTTAAAATCAGAGAAAAGACACATCAAAATTTCATCACAAATGTTATCAGAAAACGCCGTTGGTCCTACATCGGGCATGTCCTACTAGCAGACACCAACATAATACACCACCAATCTCTTGAATGGATACCTACAGGCAAAAGAGCAAGGGGTAGACAAAAAAAACACTCAGAAGAACAATACTTAGAGAAAGTAAAACAACCAATGTTCACACTATTCAAGAACTGCACAGAATAGCTTTGAAGAGACAGAATTTTAGAGATCTGACCTCTGCCCTATGCGCTAACTTCAGCGCAAAAGGAAAATGAATGAATGAAACTGAAGCCTAAGAAAGCGTGTTGAATTTCTTCAAGACTTGTTACTAGATTTCTCATTATATTTCATTCAATAAGCCACTTTTATCACAATCAATAAAACGTAATACTGCTAGTAAAACTGTATGAAAATAGTAGGAAATTCAAGTTCAAGAAGGAAGTACTTACGTAGGAAACAGGTAATGAAGTCTTACTGAAAGATGACTAACACACTATCACTGTCGGATGCTCACGTGAAATAATACACACAACAAAACACATGATATAATCATACAAATAACAATAGCCTACACATGACATACTCGACGTTTCGACCATAAGGCCTTTATCAAGATAAAGTGCCTTATAGACGTACCCATCAAGCTGTCATATATTGCAGCAGAAAAACGAAAACGTGGAAGACCTAGTGTAACACTACGAAGAACATTCAAGAACAAGGAAATGACAATGTGTATTAACACCACCTAGAAACTACAACACCTTGGAGCAAACTGCAAGTTATGGAAAACATGGCTTCTGCATCATGTGGCGCCCTTGGCACCACAGGAACAAACAAACTACTTAACTAATATATATATATATATATGAGAAATAATAGGTTGCAAGTCCATTCATTCATTTTCCTTTTGCGCTGAAGTTAGCGCATAGGGCAGAAGTCAGATATCTAAAATTCTGTCTGTTCAAAGCTATTCTGTGCAGTTCTTGGATAGTATGAATATTGGTTGTTTTACTTTCTCTAAGTATTGTTCTTCTGTGTGTTTCTTTTGGTCTACCCCTTGCTCTTTTGCATGTAGGTATCCATTCAAGTGATTGGTGCTGTATTCTGTTGGTGTCTGCGCGTAGGACATGCAAGTCCATACACGAGCTAAAAGTACAGGCATCGGACCCCGACGCATGGAGAATCAAAACCTCTGCCCTATGTGCCGCCTGAGGCCCGAAAGGAAGAAACTAACTAATGTAGGTATATGTATATATATATATATATATATATATATATATATATATATATATATATATACACATGTGTGTATTACTCTCATTAAAACATCAACAACTAACTTTAATCACCTCAATTAATTTATTATTAACACCAATAATCATTTGTAAATTTAGATTCTCCTTTTTGTAAAACTTAACACGCGCACAAACTGACGTCACATACTCGTATGTACACGCACTCAGAGCAGAAATATATCGTGTACATGTATCTAAGCTAGAGCTGTGTACACAAATTTCAATTTTATACCCAGACGTACTACAGAAAATCTAGATTTAGATGTGAAAAAACACCCACATTGTCAACACTGATCCTAGCTTTAGTAGCAATGACATACCTGAAGCAGAACTTAAAATCTCCACTTTGTGCGTTGAAAGACACCTCATCACTTTGTTTCTTCTCCTCCTTGTAGATAATGAGTCCGTTAGGCGTAACGATTCTGGCATCAATATCTCTGTTCCCCCCGTCCGTCACGCTGTATTCAAATATGACTTTTATGGTGTTGGTAAACGTCTTAGAAAAACAAGATTTCTCGTTGGGAGAAATGACAATGATGAAAGCTTCTCTACGGAAATAAGCAGAAACTGCCGTAACGCAAAAGTAAAGTATAGACACTACTTGTGGCAGCATATTTGATTTTGTCAAACTTGTGAGTTACAAGATGTCTATAATATCAACTGCTGCTTTTCAAAATTACACACACATCACACTCTCAGACAAGCGTAACTTCAGTTTCTCTGACCATACTACAATTTCAAATAAAAATCAAAATTGATTCGTTTTCTTTCTTCTGTTAGAGTTTAATCCCTTGCGCGTGCAAAGACAGCATTCGATTAAGTGTAACATGTGTCGTCGTACCGTTGTTGCTAATATGAAGATCTATATTTATACATTGATTTTAATCCATTATTTGCAACGTGTTATCTTCTCGAAAGTTTAGTTCAAAAGCGATGCAACTATTTCAAGAGGAGTGCAACACAAAAGGATACAATTTAATACTTTATTGTTCCATGTTCTTTTGGTTAAGTAAAAAGTCCCACCGAAGACGGATGTGTCGGGCCATTGTTGCAAATAAAACGGCGACACAACGCATTTTCATTCCCTGGACTATATCCTGCTAGAAATCTAGTAGGACCATGGTCCTACTACAAGAGAATTCAGCAGGAGTTTGAGAATGAACGCTGAAGAAGCAGAAGAAGAAGTAAAAAGTATCTCGTATGGTGAGCTACACTTACTTTAACCGCATATTTAGTCTAATTTGGTTATATCAAGCTTTTCATCATCAAAAGTAGTGAAGTTTCGAGGTTCTTGTAATCTAATCACCACAACATTGTGGGTATAGAACAGTGAATAACAAACTATTTTGCCACGTAGACCCCATGCCGATTCACCCCCCCCCCAATAGTACTTTTTTTACTCCTTTTAGTAGACTTTTAAAAGTATATTTTTTACCCCTCCCTGCCTGTCTAATACTGAAATTTCCCAAACATATTAACTTTAAATATGTTTTTGTTAACTGATACAGTGCTACTCACTTTGATAGGGTTTTCTTGTAAAGTGGATAATCGTAAAAAATGTAGAACATGTACAATTTTTATTCATACTTTAATTGAACATTCCGTTGTTGGGTAATAACCCAAGACTGGAAATAAGTGACTGAGGTAACACAAGTCAAAGAGTAACCTACATCGTGTGCACCCTAGACAGAATTACAGATATAGACATGTTTCAAGTGAACGAAAGAAGAAGAAGAAGAAGTGTGCACCCTCTAATTTGTGTTCTCACTGACATGGACCTCCTTCAAGTCGAAATATACCCTTGGGGGTCCATATAGAACACTTTGGAAACCAATGGTATTGAATATGTCACGTTACTTTCTCTGTTTTTATTTAAACACATTGATATAAATATTAGACAGGAAGATTCGAAAACTTTTGCACACAACACTTGGTCTCAATACGTCAATGAATTACTGACCGAGAGCAGTGTGACACATTTCCCCCCATTTTTTTTTTTTTAGTACTAGAATGTTTCTTGTATCACGTCTTTGAAACGTATTTGTCAAACACCACTCTGGAACATTTATCAAGTATAAAACATTTACACCTGCTCGTAGACCCATCTTCCCCAACATATCGGAACATAGTTTTTAGTACTAGGAACTTAGTCAGATAGCGGGCCCAAAAGCCAACCCCGAACCACTTTAGCGTTTTTTTCACACTACAGTCAAATTTTTCATCATTAAGAAAGGTTTGACACACGAAAAGGAACGAATGAATTGTTTTAGGTAAATCCCCTCCTCTTTAGGAGAACGCATGTACGTCCTTGATATACACATAACTGTCAGCGATATGTAGATCATTGTTGCCAGATAGTTGTAACTGTTTATGGACAAATTGTTGATAAAAAAATGGCTAAACTACTAAACTACTGAATTTCAAAGAATAATATCTTTCTATAAACGTATCATCATCATCAAGTGCCGTCTCCGCAACGAAGGTTGGCTGCAACGTATCTCCAACATCTCCTGTCTCTTGTCTTGGTGGTGCACTCTGCTAGACTGTAACCTGTATATCGTGTAATGTTACTCTCCCACTTGTATCTCTGCCTACCTCTTGCTCGCTTCCCTTTGACTTTACCCTCAAGTAAGGTCTTCAATAGGGTGTCATGTCTTTTAATGTGTCCAAAGTATTTTATTTGCCTGATCTTTATTTCTCTTAGTAGTTCTTTCTTCATATTAAGTGTCTTTAGCACCTCTTTATTTGTTTTCTTCTCTTTCCATGATGTTCTCCCTATTCTTCTATATACCTACATCTCAAAGGCACCAATTTTGTCTTCTAATTGTTTATTTAGTGTCCATGTTTCTGAGCCATACATTAATATGGAATAGATGTAGCATTTTATAATTCTCATTTTTAACTTGTTTGTAATTTGTTTAGATATTAATAATTTCCTCATGCCATTGAAGGTACTTTTAGCCATTCCTATTCTCCTTTTAACTTCTGTTTCACATCTGCCATCATTTGTGACTATGTGTCCAAGATATTGATACTGTTTTACTTGTTGTAGTTTCTCTCCCTGTATGTTTATGTTTACCTCCTGTTCTTCTGTGTCTTTGCTGATTATCATGGTTTTTGTTTTTTGAATGTTTATATCCAGTCCATATTCATTACTTGATTTATTGACTTGATCTATTAGTCTTTGTAGTTCATGTTCACTTTCTGCTAAAAGAACAGTGTCATCTGCATATCTAATGTTGTTTATTATTTTCCCATTGATCTTGAGTCCTGGTATTTCTTCTATATTTTTAAAGATATTCTCTGTGTAGATATTAAATAGGCTTGGTGATAAAATGCATCCTTGTCTTACCCCTCTTCTTATTTCTATGTATGGAGAGTAGCTGTTTTCACACCTTAATGATGCAGTTTGTTCCCAATATATATTTCTAATCAGCCTGATGTCTTTTCCATCTATGCCTATTTCTTGAAGACATTTGATTAATTTTTCATGTTGGACTCTGTCAAAGACCTTGCTGTAGTCTATGAAGCAAATATAGATACTTTTTTGGACTTCTATATATTTATCTATCACTAGCCGGATACTCAGTATAGCTTCTCTGGTTCCTTTGTTTTTCCTAAAACCGAATTGTTCTTCACCGACCTCCATGTCTATCTTGTTCTTAATTCTTTCATGTATTATCTTGAGAAGTATTTTAGTTAGATGGCTCATTAGACTTATTGTTCTATATTCTGTACAGTCCACAGCCCTGGGCTTCTTAGATAGTGGTATGAATATTGATGATGTTAGGTCTTTAGGTATATGGCCTGTTTCGTATATGTCATTGCAAATTTCTGTGATATTATCTACACCAAATTCATTTAGAGTTTTTATTATGCCTGCTGTTATGTTGTCAGAGCCTGCAGCTTTTCCACATTTTATTGAATTTATTGCATGTTCTACTTCTGATTTCAGTATTGCTGGTCCATCATTGTTGTGTATTGTTGGTTTTTTGTTCCGTTGGTCGTCAAACAGTTCTGTTACATAATCTGCCAATCTTGTGAGTGATAAACGTATAATATCTCTCAAATTATCAACATTCATTCATTGTACAGTGACAAATATATGCTATTGCTAACTTAATTTTAGTTCTTATAAGGTTATTTTGAATTTCTTGTCTTTTTTTTCTAGACATGAATGACAGAACAAGACACACAAAAAATAGTGACAACAGAAATGCCATGTTTACGAAGAATTTTCACAGTGTCATTAAGAGATAGAATAAGAAACGATAACATCAGACAAACAATCAAAACAAATCAAGTGGTTTTTCTCACACTTCCAGACATCCGACAGTATGCCACAGATGACAATGACGCATAGACATCACGGCTATAGAGCCAGAGGCAGATCATGTAAACGATGGACGACAGAATCCAAAGAAGTCACAGGAACAAGCTTACAAACAGCACACACAGAAGCAGTCTCCAGAGACCTCTTCTACCCCTGCGCCGCAAGGCAAACATAGATGAATGCGAAGATGGTATTTTTTTAGCATAGTAAAATGATACATGTAGTAATTAAATGTATGAACCCACACCAAATACCAATAAGAATATATGAAAATCTAATATATTTGAAGAATAAAAGAATATCTAGATATAATAAAGCTAAAGATACACAAGAAAACGGCGAATAGAAAACATCAAGACAACCTTGAGCAAACATGGACTCAACGCAACCAAGGCGACACATCTGGTCTTAGAACGACAGATGAAGCTCCCATCCCTTCGCTTAACATCAAAGTGTGGAT